>WNWU01000016.1:18435964-18454680 GCA_012654045.1 Ptyas mucosa | reverse complement strand
AGAACAGAACAGAACAGAACAGAACAGAACAGAACAGAACAGAACAGAACAGAACAGAACAGAACAGAATAGAATTTTTATTGGCCAAGTGTGATTGGACACACAAGGAATTTGTCTTGGTGCATATGCTCCCAGTGTACATAAAATAAAAGATATGAATAGATAAAATAATAGAATAGTAAACTATTGCATGTATATTCGGGAAATGCAGAAATACATCCGGTAAAAAAAATAGCCCTCCTCTGCCTAGCATTTAGTATTCGAGGCCTGCAGCTTGTGATTCTAAAGGTAACAAACAGCCTTCAAAACAATAATCTTTAATAGCCTGATCCTCCAAGAATTTCTTCAGTCTTCTTTTAAAATAATTTAAATTGATGGCCATCACTGCAGTTGATGTGCAAAGGAATATTTCTTTTTATGGATCTTAAGGTTTCATGAACTCCAACTCTATGAGACAGGGATAAAAAATGTCTGTTTAACCATACTGTATATAAAATACATGGCTTTATTCCTAATACGTCTCTTCTCGCATGTTTTTATTTCAGTTCCTACAATATCCTTTATAAGGTGAAGTAATCAGTACTTACCTGAGTCCCGGATTTCATCTTCAAGACTATTGATACTGCTGTATTTCAATCTTCATACCCTGGGGAGGGCCCAGATCTCTTATCACCCACTCAATATACAGTATATAGGTGGCTAAATATTAGACCTAGACTACCTTGGATCAGATGCACTATAATGTAAAGAGAGAGGACACAGTCATTAGACTGTGTGGTATTACTTTCTCTTTTATATGCACAGTACATTGTCAGGGCAAAGGGACATCTAGATTTGAAGACAATAATGTCACAGTGTCTAATGGATCTCTTAGGTTGGGAAGTTACCCAACAAACCTGCAGACAGTGCCTTGATCACACCTGGATGACACTACTCCAAGTGGTCTATCTTTTCCCACAGAAGGTTCAAAGTTTACTGAGAAGCTGCAGGAACTGAAGTAAGATATGTAGCCATGCAGAAAACAAATATTACATAAAAATGTTAAATGTGTCTGTGTCTGTAACCATGTCTGAGGGAATTAGAAGAACAGGCATACCACCACTGACCTCTCCCTGTTTTGAAGAAGATGGAAGCAATAATGGTTGCTCAGGCAGCCTATGGGAGTTGAGAGTGGCTACAGGAAGCAAGGAGTGGTGGGTCTAAAGCATCAGTTAGGTGCAGCTGTTTTCCTTCCTATATATTAAAAACAAATGTACATATATATGGAACTCTCAAGTTTCATATATATATATATATATATATATATATATAGAGAGAGAGAGAGAGAGAGAGAGAGAGAGAGAGAGAGAGAGAGAGTGAGTAAATATATATTTACTCTGAAGTTTCTCAAAAATATCTTGAAGTTATAAAAATCTTCATTCCTACCCAAACCCAGGCTTCTTAGAACCAAAAAAATAAAATAAATCCATCTTAAATTCAGCTGATCAACAAAGGATGGAATGTCAACATTCAGCTAGTAGCCCTGGAGGAGAAAGAGAAGTAGCAGCCTTTCATTCAAAATCTAGATATAGAAGATAGAAATAAATTGATAGATTCTCTCTCATTTTCTTTAGGGGCTTAGATCTTAGGCTGATTACTTTTAAGCTGCAAATTTTGGGACTCCATCCAACTGCCCTCAAATTCAGCAAACTTTGAGAAATGTTATAGAACTTTATATGTGCCAAGTTATATAACCCTGAAATATCTTCATTTATATTATTAATAGTAACATATAATTAAATGCTCAGAGATTAAAACCAAATGGAAGTTCATGCTTAATAATTCAATCTTCTGGTATGAATATATATATGTAGCATTTGTGACATATATATATATATATATATATATATATATATATATATATATATATGTAAGATTTTCAATTTTATGGTGGGTTTCTTTTCTCTCTATCCTTCCCTCTCCCTCCTCCTCCCTCTTTCCCTTTCTCTTTTTCTTATGCATGATTATTTCATTTTAGAAATGGTCATTTCAAGCATCAGTAAGAAAAAGGAATAAAATTCTACCTAATAATTATCTAAGAGTGGAATCTTTTTTAAAAAATCATGTATTTCAGTTCATCACACATGAAACAAAATGACAATTAAAAGCTGCACTATGTTACAGACACATGGTAATTTTGAAAACAATTAATCTTGCAGTTCTGATAGAACTCAAGGAATTTTTTAGACTATTGTAGATATTCTATAAATCATACCACTCAGGGGTGGGTTCTACTTACCTTTACTAACAGTTCACAACGGGGCCGCGCGCTCCTCTGTGCATGCGCAGAAGCGTTCTGATTACATTGGGGTCAGTGGGCGGAGCCTCCCTCTGGTTTTACTACCGGTTCCATAGAACCGGTCCAAACCAGGAGCAACCCACCACTGATACCACTGGATTACCTAATTAGGTAACCAGATTATCTGAAGACAAAGCACATTGAATGCCAGAACAAGTAGACACAAGGACAGTTTCTCCCCCACCCCCATGCCATCACTCTGCTAAACAATTAATTTGCACAACACTGCCAAACTATCTAGTAAGGCTGTTACTATTATTCTTCTCATCTTTCCTATTACCTATCTCCTAATCTTTTTATGACTATAACTTTGTTGCTGGACCTTGACTATGTGTCAGAATGGTCAAACAACTGGCAACTCCAAATCTCTACCAACAAATGCCCTGTCTTATACATTGGCAAAAAAAAAAATTCAGAACCCCAAATACAATCTGGGCAGATATGACCCTGTAGATGACCCTCACTCTGTCAAGGACCTTGGAGTACTCATCTCTAATGATCTAAATGCCAGAGCTCACTGTAACAGCATTGCCAAAAAGGCATTAAGAGTTCTTAACCTAATCTTGCAAAGCTTCTTCTCCGGTAATATTGTATTGCAAACTAGGGCATACAAAACCTTTGCTAGACCAATTCTCGAATACAGCTCATCTGTCTGAAACTGCACTGCATATCGGACATTAATACAATTGCGCTAATCCAGAGATATTTCACAAGAAGAGTCCTCCACTCCTCTGCTCACAACAGAATACCTTATACTATCAGGCTTGAAATTTTGAGCTTAGACAATTTAGAACTACACCGCCTTCATTCTGACCTAAGTGTAGTACACAAAATTATCTGCTACAACATCCTACCTTTCAATAACTACTTCAGCTTCAACCGCAATAATACACGAGCACACAATAGATACAAACTTAAGGTAAACCAAACTCGATTGCAGAAAATACAACTTCAGCAACAGAATGGTCAATGCCTGGAATGCACCACCTGACTCTGTGGTTTAATCCCCAAATCCCCATAACTTTAATCTTAGACTGTCTACTGTTGATCTCACCCCATTCCTAAGAGGTCTGTAAGGGGCATGCATAAGCGCACTTATGTGCCTACTGTCCCCATTTATTTGTATCCATTTCCTGTATTCATAATCATGTTTATACTTCTATCTGTAAACTTATACATGCTTGACAAATAAAATAAAATAAAATAAATAAATAAATAAATAAATTTCCTAGTATGATTTATGTCGATTGTTTACTTAGTATCTTATGACTATCACTAAGTGTTGTATCATAATTTATGATGAAGTATTTTTATGATGACTATGATCACTTGTTGCTGTATGTACACTGAGAGTTTATGCACCGGAGACAAATTACCATGTGCCCAATCACACTTGGCCAGGAAAGAATCCTATTCTATAAAGAATTCTATAATACAATACTCTGATGTAATGTAAACAATTCTATTTTCAGACTATAAGCAATGTTCATGCCCACAACTCTTCCCAATATTATTTTCTGTTTTATTTAAATTACATTATTTATTCATTTTGAAAATTTTCTTTTGAAATCTATCCATTTGATCTGAGGGACTATAATCCCCAAGGAAATTCTGTATCATGTCCTATATAACGTAAAGTACATGTACTTCTACATTACGTATAGATATACACATATGAAAAGCCATGGAATCTTTTAACTATAATTTTAACTAAAAAAATCTCATTCTCATTCTTTCCAGAAATAACCTGTCCTATTTATTTATTTAATGATGCAGTTCTTTTCAGAGAAGCCCCCAGCCTTATTTTATGAAACAACATTGCTATTTTAAATTAAAATGTCACAATCATAACAAGACTAAAAACAAGTATTACAAACAATAAAAATTATTCTTTAAAAAAATCTTCAAAAATTACACTAATTCCATGTTGACCATTGTATGTAAATTCTTGCCTGAGTTCTTTTGAGCCTGCAAAAAACTCAAAAATGCATGGTGCTAAGCAAATAACCAAGGCTCCTTGCAGTGATTTATTAGACAATACATATTGGAGCTGGCATCCCTCAAAAGAATACTGGAGACACACCTCTTCAGCAAAAAGATGCACTCATATTTATACATTTCTGAAAGGAGGGGAAAGGATGCATGCATACATATTTATAAGTAATAACGTAATAGATCACAGGTACTTCCTGCCCTTATGTTATCTACAGAGAAGAATGATCCTAGTTAAAAGAAACATTTGCATCCTGAGATTCAGGAGTTGCTGAGGAAATGTTCTGATAATATTTATCATGGCCGTTGTGTACACAAGGGTACATTGCTTGTGTCTCAATTTATCTGTTAAGCAACAGTCCCATTCATCTGAAAACTGATATTGCCCACACATGAAACAGTAAGGCAGGATGGCAGTAAAAGAGTTGTTATAGATACTATATGGGCAAGCGCAGCTTGCATCAGCTCAAAAACCTGAAAGACTGACAGAGCCTGAATATTTGGTGGAGGATCCGAGTGGGGATGGTGTATGTAAACATTTCTAACCACCCTGCATTCAGTCATGTCAAGTATTCATGCTTACAGTCAAAGTTCTGACTATAGAAAATATATGGTTCTAATAAAGAACCATGTCGCCTGATAAATGTAAGATGCCATAATATTAATTTTTCTAATTATAGGATAGGTTCAAGAGCAAAGTCAGATAATTTTGCTTAGGGACTATTCAGCAAAGAGTACTGATGGCCTGATGAGAAAAATATGTCTTGGAGCATGATCTACTCTATACATATGAGGTATACAGGTCTCCTTAAGTCCTTACTATCCAGAGAAAAGCCAATTGTTAACCTAACATGGCACAGGGTAGAGGAAAAGGAAGGAAGGAAGGAAGGAAGGAAGGAAGGAAGGAAGGAAGGAAGGAAGGAAGGAAGGAAGGAAATTGTCACCAATATCTATAAACCATTTCTTAACTGTTAAAATTAAGAAATAGGTAAATAAGAAATAAAATAGCACATACATAAATTGAGCTCATGTCATAATTGCTAAATATTAGAATTATTTTTTTAGAATTATTTTTGGCTGACTTGAGTAGAGGGGAAAATGTTCTTGCTTGCAGTTTAAACTATTCATCAACTATGTCTCGGATGATAGAATAATCCACAATGGAATGCAACTAGTCAACATTAAATGTTGAAACGGCTTGGGTTTCTTACTTTTCATATTTGTTTTTATAATTGCAAATGGCAGGAGTTTTTTTTTAAAGAATCTCCTTTGTACTATATCATTCCTCAAATCCTAGAATCCCTGAATTTGACCAGATCACAACTTTAAATGACATTTAAAAAAAAAAAATCCCCAACAGATTAAATTGTCATGGCATAGAAACCATCAATAGATTTATATATCTATATAGCTTCATTGAGTGAGGGTTACTTCCCCGCTGCCTTGAAAGAGGTGGTAGTGAGGCCTCTCCTCAAGAAGCCCTCCCTGGACCCAGCAGTATTAGCCAACTATCGTCCTGTCTCCAACCTTCGCTTTATGGTGAAGGTCGCGCAACAGTTTCCACAATTCCTGGAGGAAACATCTTATCTAGATCTGTTCCAGTCGGGTTTCAGGTCTGGGCACAGCATGGAAACGGCATTGGTCGCGTTGGTTGATGATCTCTGGAGGGCTCGGGACAAGGGTTGTTCCTCTGTTCTGGTCCTGTTAGATCTCTCAGCAGCTTTTGATACCATCGACCATGGTATCATGCTGCACCAGTTGGAAGAGTTGGGGATGGGGGGCACCGTGCTACAGTGGTTTTTTCTCCTTTCTCTCTGACTGGTCACAGTTCGTGTTGGCAGTGGGGCAGAGGTCGCGCTCGAGGTCTCTCATTTGTGGAGTGCCGCAGGGATTGGTCCTCTCGCCTCTTTTGTTCAACATTTATGTGAAGCCACTGGGTGAAATCATCCGTGGCTTTGGGGTGAGATACCACCAGTACACTGATGACACCCAGCTGTACATCTCCACCCCAGGCCACCCCAACGATGCCCTTGAAGTGAGGTCCCAGTGCCTGGAGGCTGTGCGGATCTGGATGGGGAAGAACAGGCTCAAGCTCAACCCTTCCAAGACTGAGTGGCTGTGGCCCACGGCATCCCAATATAGTCAGTTGACTCCATCACTGACTATTGGGGTGAGTCTCTGGTCCCTACGGAAAGGGCTCGCAATTTGGGAGTCCTCCTGGATATGCAGCTGTCCTTGGAGGAACATCTGACGGCTGTAACCAGGAAGACCTTTTGTCAGGTTCACTTGATCCAATTGCGGCCCTTTCTTGATCGGGATTCCCTGTGCACAGTCACTCACACCCTCGTCACCTCTCGCCTTGACTACTGTAACGCTCTCTACATGGGGCTCCCCTTGAAGAGCACCCGGAGGCTCCAACTGGTCCAGAATACAGCCGTGCGGGTAGTGACGGGAGCAGCATGGCACTCCCACGTAACACCACTACTGCATGAGCTGCACTGGCTTCCGGTGGTCTTCCGGGTGCGCTTCAAGGTGTTGGTTATCACCTTTAAAGCACTCCATGGCATAGGGCCTAGCTATCTTCGAGACCGCCTGCTGCTACTGATGACCTCCCATCGATCCGTGCGCTCCCACAGAGGGGGCCTCCTCAGGGTGCCATCAGCCAAACAATGTAGGCTGGTGACCCCCAGGGGGAGAGCCTTCTCTGTGGGGGCACCTACCCTCTGGAATCAGTTGCCCCCAGAGATAAGGAGAATCCAAGACCTCGGTGCTTCCGCCGTGCGGTCGGGCTGTCTTAAAAATAATTTTAAATGTTTTAATTGGTTAGTTACTTTTAATGTATGGGGCCAAATTTATATATATTCTTCATTGCTTTTAATGTTTGTATTCTTTGTTTTTTAATTTTGGCTGTACACCGCCCTGAGTCCTCAGGGAGAAGGGCAGTTTATAAATCTGAAATTAAATTAAATTAAATTAAATCTATGAAGCCTCTTTGTTTAAATTTAGATTTGGAGATGCAATTCTGTTTGTCAGAGTGTAAATTAGGCACATGAGATTAGGTTTCAACAAATTGCAGATTCATATAGAATGGGCATTCTGGTCTTCACAAGACTTCTTATTTCATTCCCATATACTCCCCTGAGAGTACAGAAAAGCATGACAAACCATCTAAAAATAAAGGCTTAAGGTTTGTTTGTTTGTTTTCAATACATCAGTATAGAAACTGCCAGAACAGGCCTTCTGCACAAATCCAAAAATCAATGTTTAGTATTAATGTAGTGCCAGCATCACTGCTCCTTATATTAATCTGCTAGAAAGGGCTGTCAGAAGACCACATCTAGAGAAAGTAGGAGAAGCCCTCAAGCCATAAAACTGTGTTCTACTACTGTTATGTTTTTGTCATCTGCCTGTTTCCCAGCTGACTACATTGTAGAAGCAAGACTGACAACACCATTATTAAAGAGACTGGCTTGATACAGCTACAGATAGATTTTGATTGCCTTCCAATCACAGTTTGCCATTTCTCACATAAATAGAAATGTAAGCATATAAGGATAATTAACGTTTGTTTAAATAACTATCTAGGGATTTTTAAAATAAATCATGACCATGTTTAACAAGAAATTATTAATTCATTACAACAAGCCCTCCCTTAAACCTTTATATTCTCATCAATCCAAATTCTAAAATTTCTCCTCCAAGATGGCATTATCATGTGTGCAACAGAGGTGGTATTCAGCAGGTTCTGACCAGTTCTGAAGAACCGGTAGTGGAAATTTTGAATAGTTTGGAGAACCAGTAAATGCCACCTCTGACTTGCCTCACCCCCATCTATTCTCTGCCTCCCGAGTCCCAGGTGATCGGGAGGAAATGGGGATTTTGCAGTAACCTTCTCTGGAGTGCAGTGGGAATGGAGATTTTACAGTATCCTTCCCCTGGAGTGGGGTGGGCAGGGAGATTTTACTATATCATTCCCCTGCCACACCCACCCACCCAGCCATGCCATGCAACGCCCACCAAACCGCACCCACAGAACTGGTAGTAAAAAATTTTGAAACCCACCACTGCTGTGCAGGTTATATGATATATAATAAAATTGGAGCAAAGGCTCAAGGCCAACTCAGAGATGTACATTACCACCTCCATTCTCCAAGACCATCAGATTTTTGGAATACAAAACTGCTAAACTATAACATTAATTGGCAGCTATATAACTAAGCCTCCAACAGACTCTATCCTACTGCTTTGTAATCATATTAGGTGTTGTGCCAATCATTCTTCAAGAATCTGTTCCAGCACGGTTTGTCATAAAATAGCTCTCCTGGTTTATGTACAAAGCACTAAGCATTCTGCATTATCTCATGGTTGTATTCTTCTCTTATGTTTTATACCAACTCAGTGTTAACAGCAATGGAATATAAAATTCATAAAATACCAGGACCATAAAAACACGATAAAATATATCAGTAAAATTCATACAACTGATAAAACCAACAATATGTTAATCTCGTTATAGCATAATTACCATATGTGTTAGACCTCAGTTAATGAGAACGAGAATCTGACAGAATAAAAATGATTCAGGCTGTGCTTTTTGCTATAAAGATGGTATCTGGTAAAACAAGGCTACAAATTCATTCAGCTATTAAGAGCTACTGATCTTGTTGGCTATCTATGATATTCTTGATCACAGCAATATATCAAAAAATATAAGCTGCTTGGAAGCATCAACACAAAGACACCTATGCCATTTGATTGACCACTATACAATAAGATAAAACTTGCTGGACTAAGAGGGGCCCTTTACCGTGTCCAGCAGGACAGTTCTTGTATTCAGCATGTCTTTTAGAAAGCCAAATTATTAATACTAATACCAAACTTTTTCTTCCTTTCAAAGTGCATTATACTGCTCAAAGATAAGATACCATAATGATAATCAATAGATCCTTTGCTCAGAAGGAAATTGCTGAACTGCCAAAAGTAAATGAATATTTACTCCCATTCTTGCAATCTGATAGAGGGAAAATGGAATAAAACTGCAGCAAGACAGAAAATTTTGAGCGAAAATACCAAACCAAGAAAAGAGTTTTGCAGTAACAACTAATTTACAGTGTATTATCACACTAACTAGTACTGTCTACCAGCCACAGTTTGTAAAAGGGAAATGCTATTATCCAGAGTATTGTAGGTAATTAATGATATGTTCAAGTGGATTTTGTTGGACTTTGTATGATAATAAGTGATAGTCTGTTATATTCACTTCTAGGTCTATCTGAAGATATCTCTTCTAATCTTCCAATTATTTTTTCCTTCTTCACATTAGATGTATCAAAAAATGATGCTGCATCTGGACCTCACTTCACGCATCTTATTCAACAGATTGAAATGTATCAAAGAGGATTATCATAACAGGATGATGATGATGATGATGATGATGATTAAAGATAGGGCTAAGGTCCTAGGACAGGCTTGTTCTACAGGTTTTCTCTTCATTTTTCTTTTCAATTTAAAAAAAGAATTTCCAAATAATTTTATATTTTAAAAAGATAAATGGATACCAAACTAAATTCTGATACAAGCTGTGATTTGTTATTATTTTTGCCTTCAGTTGGTTGCATCACTAATGCAAAATTTTGTCTAATTAAACAGAACATTTTTATTTTCTGTAGTGCTAAAAACCAGACACCTTTATTAGCTGGTGGAAAGTTGTGCATGCCAGTTTATTTATGGCACTGACTTTGTCCCTGCTGATAGTTATTGTGAAGACTGAAAGGTTAACAAGAGATGGCTGGAACCAAGCCATTTGCCAGGTGTTATTCTCTGTGATGGATGGAGTGAAGCCAGCTGAAAATTATCTCTGTAATACAACTCTTCATTTCAGCACAATTACATTATTTGTGACAATAAAGTTCTCCCACCCACCCAATTTCCCCCATTGTAACTACAATTATTTAGAATAACTGCGGGAACAGCCACCCACAAATTACTACACCTTCCTGACAACTAGAAGCAGCATTCTTTCTAATGGTCTTATATAGACAGAATTTAGAGAAACGCTTTTTAAAAAATTTCCGTTGGTTGTTTTGGACAGCAAAACAGAAGGCCTTATATTTCCAGTGGAGATTTAAATGAACATATCTGAGTGTATGTGTAAATAAGTGCACATAAAGTAACAAAGGCTGTTCTGGAGCCTAACATGGGTCTCTAGCAGGGGTGAAATGCTCCCGGATCGAACCGGATTGCCTGATCTGGTAGCGATCTTGGCTGGTAGTACCGCAATCCGGTAGCGATGGCGGAGCAAAGCTCCGCCCACCTCTCTGGGTGTTTTTTAATTTCTGTGCATGCGCAAAAGGTCTGCCCGTGCATGTGATGCACACGCACGGCATGTGCGCTTCTGAACTGGTAAGTAGATTTCACCCCTGGTCTCCAGGGTGGGCTTTATTTAGAATTGGAATGTGTTGATTCAGCATCCTAGATCCTTCTGCTACAATGGCTTCTGCACACTGATGAAAGATACAATAGGATAGATGTTTGGAGATAAACAACAAAAGATTATTGCTACTAATTTTTCTTCTTCCAAGCACACAGCATTTCTCAGATTTGGATATAAAGTTGTCCTTATGAATGCATGAATTTAAAAGACTGGTGCTGGCTTTGTATGCTCCCATGCTGTGACATTTTTAAGAATAAGGGAAAGTATCATATAAGTGGAGAAGCACCCAGTGACCTTTGTCACTTATTATGTTCACTTACAGAATAATTGAGGATTATCCTGGATTAACATTCATTCAAGAAATTCACTCACTTCACATATCTTCCTATTTTAAACCTGTTTATTTTTGTCTTATTCTTCCAAAACTATTTCAAAGTAATTTTAATATTTTCCAATAACTCTTACTTTGTACAAGTTCCTTCAGTATTTTCTTTGTTTTTCTATAGGTAGTCTTCAACCTATGACCACAACTGAGCCCAAATTTTCCATTGCTAAGCAAGGCAGCTGTTAACTGAGTTTTGTCCCATTTTACAACCTTTTTGTCACAGTTAACAGTTAAGGGAATCTTTGCAGTTGTTAAGTGAACCATATGGCCATTAGGGAGCCTTGGTGGAGCAGCGGACTAAAGTGCTGTTAAGTAGCACTTAGCTGCCAACTGCCTGCAATTACTGCGAGTTCAAATCTCATCAGGCTCAAGGTTGACTCAGCCTTCCATCCTTCCGAGGTAGGTAAAATGAGGACCCGGATTGTGGGGACAATAAGCTGACTTTGTATTAAAAAAGAACACCGCTTGGGGTGGGGCGAAAGCCCTACTAATCAGGTATATACAAAAGTATGAAGGCTATTGCTTAACGCATTGTAAGCTGCCCTGAGTCTCTGGAGAAGAAATAAATAAATAAATAAACAAACAAACAAACAAATAAATAAATATCAATAAATAAATAAAGCGAATCTGGCTTTCCTCATTGGCCTTGCTTGTCAGAAGCTGTCTGGGAAGATTACAAATGATAATCACTTGACTCAGGTAGTGCAACTGTCATAAATACTGGTCAGTTGCCAAGTGCCCAAATTTTGATCATTTGATTGTGGGGATATTGCATCAGTCATAAGTGTAAAAACTGATCATTCACTTTTTCAGTGCCTTGTAATGTTGAAAGGTCATCGAACAAAATTCAAGGACTACCTATATGTGTTTGTTTTATAAATATTTGATTACAGCAGCCATGTCTCCATTGATTTCTGATCTTACATTCTGCAATTACAGATAGATGTACAGAACTGTAAAAATAACTAACAGCATTATATTTAGCCAATGACAGTTTATAAAATGCGTAGAAATTCCCACCTGCAATTCTACATGCATAACTTAGCAATGTCCCATTTTACTGAGCTTTTGTAAATTGACAACACTGGATAGAAATTGCAATTTAGGAACAATTTATTAAACAATTGCTGCAATGTATACTTTTTCCAATACAGAATTAATTTTGCCAAATTAATTGAAATTTTAACTCCTTCTTAAATTGTAGCAACAATACTAAAGAGCCATAATCAGATATTAATAAAATGTATATGTCATCGTGCAGATATTGCACTCCCTTGAGGAGAAAAATAAAACTGGATTATGTCCATATCTGTCAACTATCATCTACTATGAAGTTGGTTTCTTGATATAGAACAGGGGTGTCAAATTCAAGGCCCACTGGCCGGAACTGACCTGCGGGATGCTTAGATCTGGCTCGCAGGGCTGCCCTAGAAACAATGAAGGACCGACCCACAGTGCCTCTGCCAGCCAAAACAGAGTTTGGGAGAGCTGTGTGCGGCCCTTCCCAGATCCATTTTCAGCTGCGACGGCCTCCTGCAACCCTCTGCCAGCAAAAATGGAGCTCCCGAGCTCCGTTTTTGCTGGCAGAGTGCTGGAGCCACCTATGGTGCCCCCAACATGAGTTATATTGAGCTGGCCACACCCACCCTGGCCACGCCCACCAGCCCCCCGCAGTCAAACATAACCCTGATGCAGCCCTCAATGAAACTGAGTTTGACACCCCTGATATAGAATGTAGCAAAACTGTCCAGTTTGGTGTAGTGTTTAAGCCATCAGACTGCAAACAGGGAGACCGTGAGTTCCAGTCCCACCACAAGTGCAAAGTCAGCTCAGTGATTTTGGACCAGTCACTGTCTCTCAGCTGTAGAAAGGAAACAATGGCAAACTATTTGCAAAATCTAGCCAAAGAAACTGCAGAGACTTGTTAATCACCAGGAATCATTACTTGAAGTCACAAATAAAAATAAAAACATAAACATCCAAAAGTATTTAAACACTAAAGTCTAAGAACCGTCAATATCCTCGTTCAAGACTCCTCTCAGCCAGACACTGAGAGTAAAGTACTTCAAATACAATTAAGGCTCTAAACGATTAGGTGAATGTAATAAATCAGTACAAAACAGAAACTAAATTTCTAGAAGTTACATGTTTTATTCATTTGTAAGCTCCCTTGGCAAGATTTTACCCACAAAGATGTCATAATATTGATATTAATACCAATATTAATGTGTTAAAGTCCAATACTGAGTAATACAAATTTAATTAGAAGTAACATTGAGTTTAATAAGCCATAATTCATGTGTAGAAAGTTGATTAACATTACAGCCAAACCTTTCTGAGTTAGAAGAGAAGTATGTAAAAATGCAATGTATAAATAGACTTAATAGTTTGAAAAACAAAACCCCAAATTACCACCAAAATGGGTGATGGGTGAAGTACAAAAACAGATTTCTTCATCCCACTATGCATTCTCTTTGCTCCTGTAAGACAGATCCTCCTTCCCTTCCCACCCCCAATATTGTGCCAAATAATCAACTCAATTTAGGCATATAAAATTTTATCAATCTTTTCTGTGAACCATAAATTTTTAGACATGGAAGGAGCTATGAAGGCCATTCATTCCAACTCCTTGCTGAATACAAGAATTCCAATTACATAACATACCGTGTTCCCCCAAAACAAGACCAGGTCTTATTTCTTTTGAATATCACCACCACAAGGCATGAGGGTGCAGCTCCACATTGGCTTACCTTAGGGCCCGCCGCCGGGCCATCCATGCCCTGACACCTGCCTCACTTCGTGGCGGTAGCTCTGGCAGCCCTGTCCAGCAGGACCACACATGGCCACTGGCCCACTTCTTGTGGCAAAAGCATGGCACCAGAGGAGGAGGCTGAGCAATGCTCCAGTGCCATAACCACGAGGTGAGGTAGAGGGTGGAGCTGCCCCACACAACCCACATCAGCTTACTTCAGGATTCCTGCAGCCAGGCCATCCATGCCCTGACACCTGCATTGCCTCGCGACAATAGCACCACTGCATTGCTCGGCCTCCTGCTCCAGTGCCTGGATGGCCTAGCTGTGGGGGCCCTGAGATAAGCTGATATGGGATGTGTGGGGCAGCTCCACCCACCCCACCTAGCTTCATGGGTGTGGCACCAGTGCATCACTCGGCCTCCTGCTCCAATACTGTGCCAGTGGCAGAAGAAGAAGTGGGCCAGCAGCCACATGGGGTCTTTCTGGACGGGGCTGTTGGAGCCACTGCCAGATGTTGATGCAGTTTTGGGGGCATGGATGGCCAAGGTATGGGGGCCCTGAGATAAGCTGATATGGGGTGTGTGGGACAGTTCCATTCCCCTCATCTAGCCTCGTGGGTGTGGCACCAGTGCATCGCTTGGCCTTCTGCTCCAGTGCTGCACTGGTACCAGAAGAAGAAATAGGCTGGTGACTATACAGGGTCTTGCTGGACGGGGCTGTCAGAGCCGCTGCTGCTAAGCGAGACAGGTATTGGGAGTGTCGATGAGTGGCTGCAGAGGCCCTGAGGTAAGCCAAGGTGCACATGGGCCAGTTCCACCCGCTCACCTCACCTTGCCTCATGTCAGCAGCACTGTGAGCAACCAGACAGAATAGGCAGGTAGCCAGCTTCGTAGGGCTTATTTTGGGGTAAGGCTTATATTGGGTGCACACACTTATTTTTGGGATAAGTCTTATTTTTGGGAAAACACGGTATCTACAAATGATGGATCTACATCCACCATTCTCCTAAGCAATTATTTAGTTGCTCTTAACCAAATATTTGCAATCTGCCTTTCTGTAAATTAACTCTGTTATCCCACATTTTGCCTTTTGCATGATAAATAAAATGTGTGGCTATGTTTCATTGTTTCAGATATTTGATGAATGTTTTCATACACACACACAATATTTTATTTTCTCACAGCTAAACTTTCACAATTCTTTCCATCTCTCTACATAGGGGCTAATTTCTAGTCCCTAAATCATTCTGGGTTTTGCTTTGTCCCAAAGTAATAAGGACGGGATCTCACCATTCCTCTACTCTGATACTAAGCACAGGAGCCCCCCAGGGTTGTGTGCTAAGCCCTTTTCTTTATTCCTTGTACACGCATGACTGCACCCCATTGTATAACACCAATGCAATTATTAAATTTGCGGCTGACACAATAGTGGTGGGGCTCATTAATAAGAAAAATGAGTTTGCTTATAGGAAGGAAGTACAAGGGCTGACATTGTGGTGTAATGAAAATAATCTCACACTTAATGCCACAAAAACTAAAGAACTTATAATTGACTTCAGGAGGAAGAGAGATGTACATCTACTATTGTACATAAATAGTGAGGAGGTGGAGAGGGTGGGTAGTTTTAAATTTCTGGGCACTTATATCTCGGAGGACCTCTCATGGACTATGAATGCTAACATGCTTGTGAAGAAGGCACAGAAGAGACTGTACTTCCTGAGAATGCTCAGGAAGATAAATCTATCTCAGCATCTACTTCTGTCCTACTATCGCAGCACCATTGAGTGTCCTGATATACAGCATTCTTGCATGGTATGGGAGCAGCTCTGTAGCGGACAAAAAAGTTCTACAGAGAACCATTAAAACTGCCCAGAATATCATCGGACTGTAGCTACTAGCCCTGGATGACATCTTCGAATCTCACTGTTTGAGAAAGTTGCATAACATTCTCAGAGACTCTTCCCATCCTGCTTACAATCTTTTTGGACTGTTGCCTTCTGGAAGAAGATATAGAACAATTAAAACTTGGACCACACATTATACAAGCGATTGGTGCAATTTATCAAGAGCAACATGCACAACTTATTATCAATGGATGCTTAACATCGAATTTTAACATACAAAAAGGCACCAGACAAGGTTGTCCATTATCCCCGTTATTATTTATTTTAACTTTAGAAGTCTTACTCAATGCAATACGGGACTCGAATTCCTTGACTGGAATAGTTATAAGGCAAAAGGACTATAGAACTAAGGCATTTGCAGATGACCTGGTTGTTACCCTATCACAACCTATGAACTCAATAATCCAGATGAAAAATATTATAGAAGAGTATGGCATGGTATCTGGTTTCAGGTTGAATCAGAAGAAAACTAAAATGATTGTCAAAAATCTGACAGAGAGCAAAAAAAAGGAACTGGAAAGAATGGCAGGCTTCGAGACTGTTTCAAAGGTCAAATATTTAGGAGTACAAATCACAGACTCCAATGCTAAACTGTTTCAAAATAACTATGAGGTTCTGTGGCAAAAGATACAAAAAGATATGCAAAACTGGAAGAAACTGCAGTTATCACTGCTTGGAAGAATATCAGCAGTAAAGATGAATGTTTTACCTAGACTGATCTTTTTATTTCAAATGATACCGGTGCTTAAATCAGACAAACCACTGCTAGAATGGCAAAAAGGACTGCACAAATTTATTTGGAATGATAAAAAACCAAGAGTCAAACTGAAAATAATGCAAGATACTCGTGAGAGAGGTGGTCTTAAACTCCCAAACCTTCGATTATATTATGAAGCAACTGCATTGATACAATTAAGTGATTGGTTTGGGAAAACTAAGACTGACTTGTTGAATATAGAAAGCCATGACCTGGTTTGGGGTTGGCATGCATACTTATTTTATGATACCAAAGTGGATAAAGTGTTTAACAGTCATTTACTTAGAAATGCCTTGCTGAGAGTCTGGAGAAGACACCGAACTAATTGGGATTATAAGATTCCGTTTTGGCTGGATCTTGCTGATACCATGTGGAATACAAATATTAAGTCACTCGGGGGGTTTTTATATAAAGAGTTACTTTACTTTGAAGAGGGCAGGTGGCGATTGAAGACTTTGGATATGCTGTTGGAAGAAGGGAAATCGTTGACTTGGTTGCAGTACAATCAATTACAGATGAGATGGAAAGAAGATCAACAAACTGGTTTAATGGAATATGAAGTAGAATTGGTTGAACAGATAAAGCGGACAGGTCCAATGCACATTAAGAGAGTTTATAATGTTTTGTTAGAAAGAGACTCAGAAAATGAGCTAGTTAAAGATTGTATGATTAAATGGGCACAAAATTTCTCTCAACCAGTTATGTTGGAAACATGGGAAAAAATATGGGTTCAGAACGTTAAATTTACACAGTCACAAAATTTACGAGAAAATTTTTATAAAATGTTTTATAGATGGCACTTAGACCCCAAGAAATTGTCTTGCATGTACCCTAATGTGCAGCCAAAATGTTGGAGATGTGATTGTTTAGATGCTACATATTATCACATCTGGTGGACCTGCAGGAAAGTGAGGGCTTTTTGGATAAAAATCTGGTGGGTTATGCAAAATGTTTTAAAGAAAAAAATACAATTTTCTCCGCAATTTTTTTTATTGGGTATAGTTAAAGACTTTACACTGGGTGAAACTAAATTGATTTTGTATATGGTGACAGCAGCTAGGCTGTTGATTGCCCAACATTGGAAGAGTGATGTTTTACCGACGGTTGATCAATGGACCCAGAAGATGGCTGGATTTGCAGAAATGGCAAAGGTTTCAGCTTTTTTAAAAGATCAGACGCATGAGAAGTATATACAGGAATGGAAATTATGGATTGAGTATGTACAGAATAAGTATCAGACTAGAAAATATTATATCGCTTTTAGCTGAGATGACTATGTTAGTATGTTAGTAAATATAGAAAAAAGATATGGAAGTTTGAATAACATATATATTGTTTGGGAATATTAATATTGCATATAATGGAAGTCAAGGGGGGGAGGGAAGAGGGAGGAGGGGGAGGGTTAGGGTGGGGATGGGAAGGATTTACATATTCTTTTTACATGTATTCTACAATCTGTGGCTAGGGAGGGGGGGGGAAAAGGGGGAAAAATTTGTATTGTTAAAACTTTTTCAATAAAAAAAAAAAAAAAAACTTGGACCACACATTTTCTGAATAGTTTTTATCCCAGAGCTATAATTGCACTCAACAATGAACTAAAGGGCCACCATCAGTGAGCTGTTGTACAGTATTACTTGGTCTGTTGTGTAGATGTTTGGGTGGTTTAGGGGTGGGGAATTGTGGTGGGAGTGTGTTTGGGGATTATTTTGTGTGTTGGACCTGGCCTTTCGGTGTTAAGTGAATTTCGTTGTATGGGTATACTGTGTATACAAGTACAATAACAATAAAGTTTTTATTAATTAATTAATTTATTTATTTATTTATTTGTTTGTTTGTTTGTTTGCTAGTTATTTTTAAATGTCATCATAGGTGGGTACAGAGCAACGCCAAATAGGGAAAATTATTTTTTCACTTGATTTGACAATTAAATTTCTTTTATGCAGACATGTCACAGACATATCTAGGTTTTGATCAGATACTACAGTATATCAACCTATTTTTCCACAAATGCTGTTGCATCGCTAAATAACTTTTATATACTCATGCACTTTACTTCTCTTTCCTAAAGATGTATATGTATACACATACACACATACACAAAACTATCTATCTATCTATCTATCTATCTATCTATCTATCTATCTATCTATCTATC
>WNWU01000016.1:18401564-18422843 GCA_012654045.1 Ptyas mucosa | reverse complement strand
ATTAAATTAAATTAAATTAAATTAAATTAAATTAAATTAAATTAAATGTGTTGCAGCCCAGATCTAGTCCTGCTTAGCCTTAATTTTTCAAATAATGACACAATTGCCCCACAAGACACTTAGGACTTACTGATCTCAGTTGTGTATCACATGTTTGTAACATTCAAAATACTGAATATAATCATAATATTCAGGTAATGATCAATTATATCATTTAACAGAGGTCTGTAACTCAAAGAAAGTGAGCTCCTGTATGTACGCAATCTGTCAAATAGTATTTCTCTCCCTTCCTCTATTCTACTAGATCAGCATTTTCTAATGTGGCATCTTCCAGATGTGTTGGAATTTCAACTCTCCTAAATGAATTTGCAATACACCTGAGAGTCATCAGATTGGGGGGAAATGGCAGATGGTACTGAACTTCCAATTCCAAAATACTGCATTTGCAAGACAATAGGAGAAAATTTCAGACATTGTATCTGGGTAGAAAGCTGAACTAAAGCAGCCTTCATACTATAGCTATAGGAACTTTAAGTCTAATATTTGCCTTTGATCACGCAATGGATATGATCAAGCAATAATGAAGACAATTCAAATAATTCATGAACAATAGGATATTATATAATAGATCTTGAAATATAACCATAAATTTACTGACCAGATTATTTAAATCCCCAAATGCCTATTAAGTTACTATATATCTTTGAAGATATCTTGTAGCATTATCTCCTGAACTGGGTCACAAATATTTGGTTCATCTTAGCCTATAAAGCAGCCTATTGTTATTTCTTAATAGCTGTTAAACAAAGTTTATAAACAATGACAAAATATTTACAAGATGTTAATTGATTATATTTCCAAAGTTACATGACCGTGAGGAATGATCGTATTTTAAGTATTTATTAAACTCTTTTGTTTTCATAGCAACTATTCAATTATCCATGTGATAATGAATGAAAAGCAGCAGAAAAATGTATATTGCACTAAAGCTGGGATGTGTCATTTTCTAGTTCTTGGTACATAATAGAAAGCATGTTGTCAAACATTTAGATTATTTATTCATTTATTTAAAATGGTAACATTGTGGAACAATTTGAGAGCTACATCTCAAGGAAGTGACTGAATGTCTCGCCTCTACTATGTAGACAGTATAACATTGTAGGTATGTTGCTGCTGAAAAGATTTTCATAAAAGGAACATGCTTTGATTACTAATTTAGAAAGAAATGTTTGCTTAATTAACTTTCAGTGTTACATATTAATATCACTGATCCATCAAATACATATCTGCTGGACAATCATGGCATTTCTGGTCCCCAATTAGATTTCCTTCAGGAAGCTTCTACTTCTTCAAAGCAAGTGTATTGATTGGAAGTGTGAAAGTGAGGTGCACGCTTTTTGATTATTTAGGAAATAGCTAGCAACACACACCATGGCAAAGTAAAAGGTTCTTTCTTTTGCTTTGGCAGGCTATTTCCAAAATGTCTATTAAAGTGTAGCCCAAGAATTAAAAGGGTCCTTCAGTATTAAATTTCTACTAAGCCTATGTCTTCCCTGCTGAGCTTTCCAATAATGAACCAATTAGTAGAATCTAGGTCTGAATAGAGTACTGTGAGCTGGACAATTGTTTCATATGATCTTGGAGCAAAGTGATAATGTCAATTAGCCCCAGTGTTGGACCACTAAGCAAACTATTATAACTAAAGTAACTAGACTAAAGGACACCATTTCCTATTGGATTTTCTTTTTCACTATTTATGATATTGGGAAACATTCCAGAGTGGCATTAAATATGTCTCTATACAATTTCTGTATCTTTTAAAAATAGCACAAGAGAAAAAGTGGGAACAGTATAATCGGCCAATGGCGAAGATGAAAACACCTAATTGAAACCATTCAAAATCTGGGGGAAGACAATTGGTTTGCAGGTCAGATTATGGAACATGATACAGTTACCAAGATTTGTCAATCTTTCAAAACTACTGCTAATTGGGTGAAAATTCAACTGTGTTTTATTTGAATTTGATCAAATCATTCTATCAAAACAGTATTATGATTCAAAGTAGACATTTGCTTTGAATCAGCAAATGAAATCTGGAGGCTTTAGAGAGCTTTCTAATCTTTGTGAAGCTTTTCATAGATAGTATTTAGTGTTGCTGCTGCTGTTACAGTTGGTCTTGATGAATGGCAAAGGTTTGGTCTTCATACACCATCTAATTCTCAACTTTTCATTGTCCAAGGTTAGTGAAATGCACTGTACTTATTTTTATTTTACCTGCCAACATGGGAATTCAGCTTATCTTTCAAAAGGCTGAATATAAACTCAAGGCTGACTAGTTCAGTAAACATTTTTAGATCAAACCTTTCTTTTACTTTTCTTTATGATTGGGTTAAACATAGGCAACAATGAATTCATCGGTGGCAAGCTCACACATACAAGCTTGGCCCAAATGTTAAGAAAAGGGGGTTAAAATGCCTCTGTTTCTGTAGACCATTTCAGTTTTAATTGCGCTATCAAGGAACTCATGGAAGCAAATATGAAAGTATGGCCTTGGTTTTGAAGGTACCTAATGTTATTTCTGCATTGGTTGGAATTTGAAAGCTGCTGTGCTTCCTTTTCCTCATTCTTGCTATATATAAAGGAGAAACAGGAGGATATTTTTAATATTCAATGGCTCTCAGTAAATGGGATTGGACTTCTTTTTGAGAGAACACTGGTGGACTAAATAGTACATGATTCTTCAGATATTGGCCCTATTTCATGGTCTATGACATAGTTT
Organism: Ptyas mucosa; assembly: GCA_012654045.1. Classification (NCBI taxonomy): domain Eukaryota; kingdom Metazoa; phylum Chordata; class Lepidosauria; order Squamata; family Colubridae; genus Ptyas; species Ptyas mucosa. The sequence continues at coordinate 18,420,064 of WNWU01000016.1, read as the reverse complement.
TTGTGTGTTTTTTCTTACAGAAGGCAGGAAATTGTATCATTAATTGTTGTCTGGTGGGGGTCATTGGGTGCTCCAGGAGGGCAAAAAAGTTTACAGCCCACCTGCAGCTCAAAGGACTAACGTTATTTATCTTACCTTTGAGGTTTTACAGTACAGCAAAAAACTGGTATTTGTAATTAGCACTAAATATAAGGGACAAATTTGGTTATTTGCAGGATTACTTTTTCACATTTGTTTTTACCAGCCACAACAGATCTTAGAGGAGAGGCACAGCTAAATTCTTGGATTTTTACTGGACATTAAGGTTGGGAAGTTAGCCAAACTCATAAGATGTTAATAACTGTTGATTGGTGCAATTCTTGGTTGCTATTAATGAGACGAGACGAGACGAGACGAGACAGACAGACAGACAGACAGATAGATAGACAGACAGATAGATAGATAGTTGTGTTTATTTTGCATTTTTATGCTATGTTAACTATCAAGAGTTGTTGCAAGATGGATGGTCATATAAATCTAAATGAATAAATAAATTTTGTAGACTAATTGTGATAAAAAGACATCAACTTCTGTACATCAGTATTCCAAAATGTAAGAAGTCACTAACTACTTGGGATGATCCAACGAGATGAGAATGAATTTATTAAAGGACCAAGCTACCTTTAATTTGTTTTCATTTGCACAATTAAACTGTGCATGCAGTGCTTGTCCAATACAGTCCAACAGAACATTTTGGTCTTTTTGCTAGAGGCAGAAGAATCAGAGAAATAAAATACAGGTAATCCTCAACTTTCAACTACAACTGAGCCTAGAATTATGACTGTAGGTTGTGATGGTCATAAAGAGATAACCAGGTGTCCTGACTCAATTTTACATTCTGGCTTTCCAAGTTGAGTTTGTAATAGATGAAGAGAAAGAAGTGAAGTGGGGGGAGGCAGGGAGCGCCACTCTGTAAGCAGAAGGGAACTGCAGCACTGGACTAGAAAAAATATTTTTGTGATCTGAGCTTCTTTTCTCCAGCAAGTGCTGGAGGAGGGGATCCTGACTGCCAGAAAACCCCGCCCCACATAAAACAAAATCTCTCCAGCAGACAGGATTTTTCCTGTCAAGGACGCTGCTTAAAAAGGTCTGCACAAAATCCAAGATGGACCTTTTTCAACCATCTCGCAGGAACCAGTCAGGAGGTAGCAGTTTGTGATTTTCTCTGCTGGCTTCCCTGTTGACTTTCTGGAGAAGCCATCAGGGAAGATTGCAAATGGCAATCATATGATTATGGTGTGCTTGGCAACCTGTTGTAAGGGAAAACGGGTTGCCAAGCACCCAGATCACAATCATGTGACCCCCTAAGGAGGGCTGTTATATGACTGTTGTAATTTCGAACAGAGTTTGAACAAATAGCCATTAAGTCGGGACTACTTGTAGTTAAAACCCTATAGCAGTGATGGCTAACCTTTTTGCCATTGTGTGCCAGGAAGCGGGGCAGGGGAGGTGCGTGCACGTGCCCACACCCATAATTCTATGCGTTGCCCTGCGCATATGTGCGCAACCCCCCCTCCCCCCAATCCTGGCACGCGATGGCCCAGTAGGCCCATTTTTCTTTCTCACCTGGCTCCAGATCCTCTCTATGCATCTGGGGAGGGCAAAAACAGCCTTCCCCATCCCCTCAGAGGCCCTCCGGAGGCCTGAAATGGCCCATTTCCCAACTCCTGGTTGGACAGGAAGTGACAGGCTGGGGACAGCAAAAAAACTGTCAGTTCCTGTCCAACTGGGCATTGGAAAATGGGCCATTTGAGGCCTCCAGAGGGCCTCCAAGGTCACCACGGAAGGAAGGAAGGAAACCAGGCTGTTTTCGCCCTCCCCAGATGCATAGAGAGGATCTGGAGCCAGGTGAGAAAGAAAAACAGGCTTTCCCTGTTGTATCTAAATAAGCACACTGAGGCGGCGGCTGCTTCAATCAACTATTTATTGGCGTCAACTCACGCCTGGTACAACAGAACAAACTTCTAACAGGAACGAGCGATAACTTTGACAGGAACACAACTTCCCTCTGACAGCCGCTTATAAGGGCGAGCTGTCAGACCCAATAACCAATCCCGGGGCTAGTAGCCTCCTGCTCCTGGAGTTGCCACCGGCTGAACCAATCAGCACCACTCTGCCCAGATGGCCCGTCGCGGGACGTAACCCCGAGGACTCAACACCCCTTCCCACCCGGATCACGCATGCATAGTCAGCCAGATACGCCGGCCGGCGTCGGCAACGCCCCGACCTTCGCAGTTCCGGGTAGGCTGAGGTCGATGACAGGGCTGGAGATTCAGGTCCCGGAAGAGCAGGAGCGCCTCAGCTGTCAGGAGATGGGACGACCGGATCGGTGACCACTTCTGGAACTGGTGGTAAGGCAACTGGATGAACTAGCGTGCTCGGGATCACGATGGGCTCCTGTTCGGTCACCCCTGGAGAGCTGGGTGTTTCTAGACTCCGTTGTGGGATAGCCGCATCTCCCACACGCTGCCTTAGTTGATTAATGTGGCGTTTCCACACTCTCCCATCGGTGAGCTGGACCCTATAGGAGTAGGGGCCCGTTAATTGCAGAATCCATCCCAGGAACCACCTATCCCCTTGGTTAACATTTAGGGCGTAAACCTGGTCCCCTACTGTGAAGGATCTAGTGGGCAATTGGGTCTCCGGCCGCCCCGACACAGTGTATTCAGGGTGAAGGCGATCCAGGGTAATCCGGAGTTGCCGACCCATGAGGAGCTCGGTGGGGCTTTGTTTGGTCGCCTGCGTCGGAGTCGAGTGTTGGGCCAGGAGGTACTGGTATATTCTATGATGCCAATCAGACCCCCCCAACCGGCGTAAGGCCTCCTTTGCCGACCGCACGGCCCTCTCTGCCAGCCCATTCGCTGCCGGATGGGAGAGGGCCGTGCGAGCGTGACGGATCTCCAATTTAGCTAGAAAGAGCTGAAAGGGTGCGGATGCAAATTGCGGGCCATTGTCGGTGACCACCAAATCGGGTAACCCATGGGTGGCAAAAATTCTTTCCAAACTCCTTGTTACTGCTTCAGAGGTGGTACTTGCCATAAGTATCAGCTCCACCCACTTAGAGTAGGCATCCACTAGGATGAGGAAGGTGCGGTCCACAAACGGGCCGGCGAGATCCAGGTGGACCCTCGCCCATGGGGACCTAGGTGTTTCCCACTCCGCGACTGGGGCAAAGGGAGGGGAGGCCCTAGACAGCTGGCATGTGCGGCACTTGGTGACCCAATTCTCTATGTCCCCATCGAGGCCGGGCCACCAAACGTAGCCCCGGCCCAAAGCTTTCATCTGCACGACCCCAGGATGGGCGTCGTGGAGACATGCCAACACTCTCTTTCTCAATGTGGGGGGAACCACGATCCGATGGCCCCAAAGGAGGCACCCAGCCTGCACTGACAACTCATGTTGTCTGCGAAAGAAGGGCATCTGAGTGGAATCTGACTGTGAGTGTGGCCACCCCCTGCATGCCCAGTTCAGCACCTGGGCCAAAACCGGGTCAGACGCAGTCTGAGACCTGACATCCCCCACAGTCACTAACGGAGTCAGCTCATTCACCAAGAAAACTGTCGGAGAGGGGGAAGGGTCATGTACCAGTGATGGAAGCAGGCAACGGCTAAGGGCATCCGCATGCCCAATAGCCTTCCCCGGTGTGTATTTCAATTCGTAGGAGTTGGCGGCCAAGAATTCTAACCACCGTGACATGCATGGCGATAGGGGCGTTTGGCGGCTGGCTGACAGCAAGCCCAACAAGGGCTTGTGGTCAGTCACAAGACAAAAGGAATGGCCGTAAAGGTAATTGTGGAATCTTTTGATTCCCGCCACGGCCGCCAACGCTCCCCGGTCAATTTGGCTATAGTTCCTCTCCGCCGCTGAAAGCGTGCAGGAGTAGAAAGCAATTGGGGCTTCCGCCCCACTTGGCAACACATGACTCAGCATGGCGCCTACCCCAAAAGGGGAGGCGTCGCAAGTTAACCAAAGGGGCAACCCGGCATCGTACTGAACTAGTACAGCGTCTGATGAGAGTACCTCTTTGACAGCCCGGAAGGCCATGGCAGCCTCCCGAGTCCATACCCAGGGAGCTTTTTTTTCCAAAAGACGATGGAGGGGCTCCTCAAGGGATGCTTTATGTGGAAGAAAAACCGCATAAAAGTTAAGGAGGCCGAGGAAAGCTTGCAGCTCGGCCTTAGACTTGGGGGTACGCGCCCTCTTAATTGCCTCTACCTTTGAAGGCGCTGGCCGAATACCGGCTGTGTCAACCAGGAACCCTAGGAATTCTACTTGCGGCACCCCAATACGGCATTTCTCCGGCTTAAGTTTCAAGCCGGCAGCTTTAAAATGGGACAGAATGGCCCTGACTTTGGAAACGAGCTCCATCTGATCAGCAGCGGCGATCAAGACTTTGTCGAAGTAGGGCACTACACCCTGCAGCCCCTGGAGCAAACGCTCCATAAGGCATTGGAATATCCCCGGGGCCATGGAGACCCCCAAACTGCAACCTTGTGCACTTAAAGGCCCCACGGTGGGTCACTATTGTCTGGGCCAGGGCCGTTTCCTCGTCAACTGGAAGCTGCTGGTATGCTTGAGCAAGATCCAGCTTCGCGAAGACACGCCCCTGGCCCAGCGAGTGCAGCAAATGCTGCACCACTGGCACGGGGTAGTGGTTAGCCTGGAGGGCCCTATTTAGGGTCACCTTATAGTCTGCGCAGATCCTTACGGATCCGTCGGGCTTCAGGGGAATAACTATGGGGGTCTCCCATTTTGCGAATTCAACCGGCTGCAACACGCCTTGTGATATCAATTTATCTAGTTCATGGTCCACCTTGGCCCGCAGTGCGAGTGGCACCCGCCTCGGTTTTAATCGGATCGGGACCACCTGGGGGTCTAAGGTGAATGAGATTGGGAGCCCCATGTATTTATCCAACTGGCCATCAAACACCTCAGCAAACTCGCGGATCAGGTCAACCGATATATCCGCACCGGTGGAATGGATCCCGACACCCCAAGATGAAGAGCCGCGAACCAGTCTAACCCCAGCAAGCTGGGAAGACTATCTCTCACTACGATCTGTGGCAGTCGACCTGAAAAGGAACCATAAGTGACAGAAAATGAGTCGCAGCCAAGGGTAGGAATCGGGCGGCCCTGATAGTCTCTCAGTTTGACTGGGCACGGCTTCAGGCGGCTTCTAGAGAAGGCAGGCACCAACAATTTGAGGGTGGACCATGCGATCAATGAGCGAGAGGATCCTGTATCAATCTCCATTCGACAGGGGACGGATTCAAGGAGGACTTCCAGGTATATCTTGGCTCCAGGGGAAAGGGCGGTAGCTTGGCTGAGGTTTACAGCGTCCACCTCGGAATCCAGGAATGCATCAACAGTATTCTCGGAGTGATCAACATGCTTCCCCTTCCGGCGTTTGGCTGAGGGCTCCCCCGTAGTATCAGGAAAGGGCAGGGAAGCAGGGCAGACCCTAGAGAGATGGCCACCCTTCCCGCACCGTCGACAAATAGCGGACTTGAACTTACAGTCAGCACAGCTATGCAGTCCTCCGCACCCCAAACAGCTGCCCTGGGACTGCCTGGGAGGTGCAGCCCCCCCCCCAGCTTGCACACAGCTTTGAGCCGCCTCACCCCTTCTTCCTTCTCAAGGATGTCGCCATCATCCGAATCTTCGTAATGTATCAATTGTGGGGTAGTGGGAGTGGGCGGGGTAGCCCCGCCAGAGCCCTGTGGGGGGCCATTCAGCTGTGCCCGCTGAATCTCCACAGATGACTGCACGGACATTTCAGCAGCCCGGGCCTCATCCAGGGCAATGGACAGTGTCAAATCCGGACAAGCCAGAAGCCGCCGCTGCAGTTTGAGATCTCTCACGCCGCACACCAGCTGGTCCAGGAGCATATCATCTAGCTCCCGAAACTCACAATGGACTGCAGCCGAACGAAGAGACGTCACGTAGTCATTCACAGACTCGCCAGCTCTCTGAGCCCTCTGATGGAAAGCGTGGCGTCACGCGATCTTAGAGGGTGTGGGGGAATAGTGGCTCTTCAGTTTGGCCAACAGCGTCTCCCAAGGCACCGAGAAAACTGGCTGAGGCGCGGCCAAGGCCCGGCAGTCACAAAAATTTCCCGGCCACAAGAGCTCAAAAAATAACCTCTCTTTCTGGTGCTGGAGAGATCGGACAGATCGTTAGCCTGGAGAAAACATTTGAATCGTTCTAAGTATTCGTCCCAGGTCTCCGTCCCCGTCTCAAATGGCATGAACAGTGGAAGGGCGAAGGCCATGGCGGGGAACATGAACCCGTATCCCACCCTCGTCGCCAGTTGTTGTATCTAAATAAGCATGCTGAGGCGGCGGCTGCTTCAATCAACTATTTATTGGTGTCAACTTATGCCTGGTACAACAGAACGAACTTCTAACAGGAATGAGCGATAACTCTGACAGGAACACAACTTCCCTCTGACAGCCGCTTATAAGGGTGAGCTGTCAGACCCAATAACCAATCCCGGGGCTAGTAGCCTCCCGCTCCTGGAGTTGCCACCGGCTGAACCAATCAGCACCACTCTGCCCGGACGGCCCGTAGCGGGACATAACCCCAAGGACTCAACATTCCCCACCCACCCCCAGGCCCTCCAGAGACAGGAAACAGCCTGTTTCCCTACTTCTGGTGAGCCCAGAAGGCCCGAAAATCAGCTGGCCAGCATGCGCATTCACACTAGAGCTGAGCTGGCATGCCCACTGATATGGCTACATGTGTAAGGTGACCAGATTTTAACATTGGTAAAGAGGGACACCATTGACGGGGGGGGGGGGCTTGATTAAAAATTTGGTATATATGGAGCAACAAAAATTTTCATAGAACGCAAAAATAGTACTTAATATATTTTTTTAAATTTCAACATAAGTACAATTTACAAATATAATAAAGTATTATTTTATTCTATAGGGACTACTCAGAGGGCTGAAAAAAGTCATTTCTGATAGCTCCTTGCACTTTTGACTGGTCCTCACACTTATGACCATCCTCACATTTATGCCTGTGCATTCTTAACAACCATGTCACTCATTTCACAACTGCTTCTCCTCACCATGGTGATAAGATAGGGCAAAAACGTAAAATGTGAGGACAGTCGTAAGTTCGAGGACTGCTCAAAAGTGCGAGGACCAGTCAAAAATAACTTTTTCAGCCCTCTGAGTAGTCCATGTGCACAAAAGGACTACCCAGAGGCCTGAAAAAAGTGATTTCTGACAGGTCCTCGCACTTTTGACCAGTCTTCGCACTTATGACTGGTCATCATTTATGCCCATTGTAGCATTCTTAACAAACATGTCACTCATTTCATAATTGCTTCTCTTCACCATGGTAAAATGTGAGGATAGTCGTAAGTTTGAGGACTGGTCAAAAGTGCGAGGACCAGTCAAAAATAACTTTTTCAGCCCTCTGAGTAGAAAAGAGAGAGGTGGTAGGTTTGAGGAGAAAAATTGCTGTACAATAAAAAAGATGAAAGGGAAGAAAAGCAACAAATATAAAGATATTAAGATAAAGAATGAATTCTTAAACTTTAAAGAATAAAAGAGAACAAATATGAATAAATAGCAATAACTAGAAACACACATACAAACATACAATGTATTTTCTTTGAACAGAGTATTTGCTGCTTCATAAATTTAAACAGTGTTTAGTCATTTCAATTAAATTTACAATTTCTATATTTCCTTTTTGCCATATTTATTCCTCATCTATTTTTTTAAAAAACCAATATTACCCTTCATCCTCATCTCTAATCTTAATCAAATTCATTTTTTCCCTTCTATTCAATATTATACCCTTCCCATTGTCATCTATTCTTATATCCATCCTCACATTGGTTAATTATGTAATATTACAATTGTTTAATACAAATTCAACATTTTAATATAAATCAGTTATATAACTATCTTTTTTGTATATTAATCAATATGAACATGAATATTCCAATTATTTCCATACAATCCAATTTCTTACAAATCAATTAATTATATTTACCAATAATAATAAACCAAATAATTTTCCCCATATATTCCTCCAAACCACAACTTGACCATTTCTGCTTTCAACACAATATACAATGAATAGTATCTCAATTATTACAATTCCCTAGTTAAATAGAGCTTTTTTTTCTTTTGTGTTTTAAAATCTTGAACTCTCCTCTTTTGCCATTTGCCATAAATTTCCCATTGTTTGCACCTACCTTTTTTGATGAGGAAAAAGAAAAGAAATCTGCCTTTCCAACGTTGCAAGCAAACAGCAAAGCCAACAACCTGCTTTAGTTTCGGTTTCGGTTTCAGCTTGAATTGCACAAGGAAAAAAAAAAAGTGCTCCAGCAGCACTCTTTGCAGCTAGCCAAAACAGCTGAGAGCAAATCAGCTGAGAGCCAGGAGGCCGATCTAATCAATTTATGGTAATTAACCTATGCTGAAAGGGGCTGTTTTTTTCTATTTTTGCAGGCACCAGTCTACTAATTTGTTTTCTTTTAACACTGAACAGCTGTAGGGCGGCCCTTTGAAGCCCCGCGGCAAGAATTTAAACAGTTTTTTTTTCTCTCTAGCCATCAGCTGGGACTCAGGAGGCAGCAATAGATTGGGAGTGGGCGGGGTAAGCAAACCCGTTCTTCCGCCAATTGGGACTTTTTTAAAACACCACGGGACGCGGGACAAATTGTAGAAAATTGGGACTGTCCTGCCAAAAGCGGGACGTCTGGTCATCTTATACATGTGCCACCTATGGCACGCGTGCCATTGGTTCACCATCACGGCCCTATAGGCCCTGTACAAAATGGATAGACTATGTTGCATATGGCTTATTGATTTATGGATCCAAGTGAGGAAAATGAACCTTGGTAGTACAGTGGTTTAAAGCACCCTGTTATTAATACCAGATGCCTGCAATTATTGCAGGTTCGAATCTCACCAGGCTCAAGGTTGACTCAGCCTTCCACCCTTTCTAAGGTAGGTAAATTGAGGACCCAGTTTGTGGGGGCAATAAGCTGAGTTTGTATAAATATACAAAAGTATGAAGGCTATTGCTTAGCGCATTGTAAGCCGTCCTGAGTCTCCGGAGAAGGGCGGCATATAAATCAAATTAAAAGGAAAAAAAATGATTTGAAAAAGAGAAAATTGAAAAATTTCTTATTTTTTCTATATACTTCCCCCCTCCCTCATTCTCAACCAACTTATTTTCCACCAGAAATTTCTAACATATCATTGAGCAAATGACAATTTATTCTATTGTTTTTAGCAGGAGCTTCATTTCTTTGTTCCACAAAATCTTTGATCTGATAATGCCTTCCTAGCAAGTTACTAGTAGAGACAGGAATTGTGGAAAAAAAATGGAAGATTGGCAAATCATTGAAATGATTAATTATAGGATTGGAAAGAAAACATGTAAAGATCAGTTTGTCAGGCCTGGAAGCCATTTTTTGCATTGGGCCTTCAGCCCTGACATATTTCCTACTGTGGGAAATTGGGAGGGGGGATTGTATGGAACATGGATGATATACTGTATAGTCATAATAACATTCTCTTCTCAGAGAGTCAAGGCAAGGACATCTTGCCCTGCACCTGGAGGGCTGGAACTCGGAGGCCTCTGCAGTTGGGATGGTGCTGTGATTGGACCATGTGATGGACTTGTGGGTGCTAGGCAAGGACTTGGACTTTCACTTGGGCAGGAAAACCTGGAAGCTTTCAGATTCGAGTTTTCCCAGATGTGCCAATATGACATCTCTAATAAAATGGAACTTTGATGAACTTCTAGCCTTGGAGTCTTCTTTCGTTGGGGGTGTTACTTGGAACCCTGACACAGTTCTTTTATTCACCTTCATTTTTCAGAAATTTCATTTCATTTGTACCTATTGACATAATCAGCCCATCTTTTCATTTTCTACAATAATTCATGTAAAATATGGTACCATATTATGGTCTATTGCTATTGAAGTGACCTTAAAATTCAGACAAATTTGATAGAATTATGGTTCCTTCCTTTGATATCTGATTATTTTAATTTTCTGATTTTTTTTTTTAAATGCAGCTATTGAAGAGGACTTCTCAGTTGTTATACTATCTAAAATTTTCTAGTGTCAGGCAATTATAATTTTAGCTGCCAAAATTAAAACCATAATAAGTTCCTTATTTTTAGTTCTGTTTTTATATATTTAAGTATGAGCTGTCTTATTCACTAGAAACCAGATGTGGCATTGTATTATCTTACTATTTTGCACAGGAATTAAGCAAGGATAGCAATGTGAGAATCTCTTCTTTTATGTTTTATTCCAAATAAATGGGGGAATAGTCCCATGGAAATGAAGGGTCTAGAATCATAAAATTGACCCCTTGGAGTCCAACCACTTTCTAGAATATTTCAAGGTCTATCTGTAAGCTGAGAATAGTAGGGGTTGATTATGACTGGTGTTAAACTAAGCCCAAAAATGATATGGAATAATTCAGTCAGAGTTCAATTTTTTTATCTGCTTAAACATAACAGACAGAATATTTCCAGATTCAACCCCAACTACTCCCAGTCTGCAGATGTACCCTGAGAGATTCTAGGGTGTGGCTACTCCCTTTTTGTGTCTCCTATCCAGCTCTGGGCTCAACTGCCTCTTGTCTCATTCCCTTGTCATAAATGTATTCCTTCTTTCTTGGGAAACCTGTATTTCGCTGTTGTCCAACCCGACCCCGACCCCATCCCCAGCTCTCCCTTCATGAGCACCATTTCTCACAGGATCAGGAGACACTATGATGCAGTTTTCATGTGATAGTGTCAATAATGAGAATGAATACTAATAGCGATAATGCTGAGCCTTGGTGCCCCATAACTTTCATAGGAAAGGTGTTGGAAAAGCCAGTGGTGCATCTCACTTAACTGTTGCTATTAATGTAGAACATCTGGACCCATTTTATGAATCGATAAGTGTGATCTGACCAATGTAGCATAGAACAAAGTGATCACCACTGGCTTTTATCTCAATTATGATAATGCATCTTGAGCAAAAGTTCAATAATGGGTCCATACTCTGCTTCTAATAGTTCCAGTCTCAATCCTGAATGTTCCTCCTGGATCTTGCGAACATTTTTAGATGAACACACAATGCACATATACATGCATGTGTGTTAATATATTCTCTCTATGTACGAATGCAGTTCCCAACAGTTGCACAGCATGAAATGATGCCATATAAAATAACCAGAGAGCCTTCTCACGTAAGGACAAATGTTTTTAGCAGACACTTTTCTCTTCGTTGCAGAACTTACTTTTTTTTTTTTTGGCCTCTGAAATATTTCAAATAAAATAGAGTTGAAAAGTGGGGCAGTGGAGAATAACTAAACCGAACAGTATGATACTGGACATTATCAGCATGAAAAGAATAAAATTAGCAATGCTTTCCCAAGAAACACTTTACAATCAACTCAAAGCAGTCTGTTTCCTAAATAAATAAATACATAAAACCTCATAGGCATTCTTGGATTGGCTCCGTAGCACCTGAAAATGATGCCCTCAACAGAGGGATGTGATGAATTAACATCCTTTTGTATGGCTTTGCATATTTCTTCAATTCAGCCATGCAATATTATCAGCTCTTCATTTTCACTCATAATAAGCAACTAATAACAGGTTTCTAAAAATGAATAAAACATTGTTTTTGTTCCTTCCAATCCCATGTGGAATAGAGAGGGAAATAATTAGAGAATGGACAATAATAACCATGTCAGACCTCTCTAGAGGTAGCTGATAGATGATTGGGAGATGAAAGGTACACTCCTCATCACTGTACTGACCTGAGGTAAACTATGGTCAAACAATAGGCCAGACTTTGTACTGCATTCTTCAGAGGAAACAAAAATGTAATGGGTCCTTGGTTGAAAATCAACTGCAAGATATTAGGCATGGAAACTATTTTTATATGTAGGGGAAAGAATTAATGTTTTAATGGAAAGTTAAAGAGTTAGGAAATCAGTAAGATTTTTCCTAAAGCTGATTGTCCAGCAGTTCCCATCACTCAGTTATCAGCCAGAAGCAAGCACTGATTGGTCGATAGCTCCCAGCATGTAAACATGCCTAATAATCCTGATAATTCCAGAATTAGGGAATCTTTGCTGCTCTCAGAGCTGGGTAGTTTTGTTGCAGATGTTTCATAACCTAGTTTGGTACTGAAACATCTGCAAGAAAAGCTCAGAGAACACCAAGGATTCCACAGTTCAACCCTGACCTACAAATATTCTCTTCTATCAATTTCAGAATTATCTAAAATGGTCAGAACAGCACAAAATGAACTGTAGAATGAAATTGGAAGCATTTGTGGATGGGAAAGCTGGTTGTCTAACAACATTACAACTTAATCATTGCTGTTTTCAAATTGTTGCAAGGATCTAAATCAGTGGTGGGTTTCAAAATTTTTTACTACTGGTTCTGTGGGTGTGGCTTGGTGGGCGTGGCATGGCTTGGTGGGCATGGCACGGGAAGGATACTATAAAATCTCCATTCCCACCTCACTCCAGGGGAACATTACTGCAAAATCCCCATTTCCTCCTGATCCGCTGGAAGTTGGGAGGCAGACAATAGACGGGGGTGGGGTCAGTCAGAATTTTTACTACTGGTTGTCCGAACTACTCAAAATTTCTACTACTAGTTCTCAAGAACTGGTCAGAACCTGCTGAAACCCACCTCTGAATTAAATTATATGATCCCTGTTAGCTAGAAATATTAAATATAAAATGAACTTTTATTTTAGAACCAAATGTAAGGATGTCAGAAAATAAAAGTGAATTCAAGTGTTATTTTCAGCAATAGAAAGTGATATAATTTCGTATATGTCATTTGGTTACTGATACAAACACATCCTATTCTGCTTACCTGTTACATATACTGTTTTCAATTTATTTAATAAAAAATTAAATCGTTTTAGATGATGAATTGTCTCAGTTTTCTCAAACTAAAAGTGATGTAAATATTATTTAATTAATTCATACTCCCAGTGCTGTGTTTGGAAAGACCTGCACCCTTTGCTATGTAGAGAACTGCTATGTCATATGGGTTTCAAAATCTGTCGCTACCAATTTGCTTGCGCGCGCATGCAACACTTCTGCACATGCACAGAAGCGTCCAGGCTGGTGGGCAAACCTCCCGCCGCTGCCGCTACCGGTTCGCCTGAGCCGGGGCGAACCGGTAGCAACCCACCACTGATATGGGCCACCTCCAAAAATATTTGTCTGTTCCCTTCTCCTTAGAAATTTAACAGAATGTGTAGCTGAAAATGATTTCCATTTACAATTTACAACCAATAAATGCTTCATGTTGGGGAGTGGCTAAAATAACCAGGTTGAGAAATTGAAAATTATTCCAGATATCATGGAATAGTATAATAGAAATGTGTGACTTGTCTGTTTCAGAAAAGGTGTTATTTTTATTACTACTAATTAAAGGATGCAGCAATGTATTATAATGGCAAAGATTTTGTGATACAGTAATATTTTATACAGGTAGACCTTGACAATTGAGTTGGAAGCCGGATGGGAAGGTAATGGGGATGGTGATCACATGACCCTGGGACAATGCAATTGTTATAAATACATGCTAGTTGCCTAGTACCTGAATTTTGATCATGTGACCATGGGGATGCTGCAATGATTGTAAGTGGGAAAAATGATCATAGGTCACTTTTCTCTGTGCTGTGGTAACTTCAAAGGGTCAGTAAGTATATGATTGTAAGTCAACTACTTGTACCTACCATACAATGATAGTAGTATGGTATGTATAGTATAGTATAGTATAGTATAGTATAGTATAGTATAGTATAGTATAGTATAGTATGATTAGTAAAACCAATGATTATTGATAAGCCATATTTATTGGATATTCTGTTTTAATTTGTCTTTTAACTTTTGTATTCTCTGTTTCTTATTGTTGTGAGCCACCCTGAGTCCTTCGGGAGAAGGGCGGCATACAAATCCAATCAATCAATCAATCAATCAATAAAATACATGTAGTCCTCAACTTGCAATCTTTTATTTAACGTTTCAAACTATTGGCAGCCACAGAAAAGTGACTTACAAGCTGTCCTTAAAATTACAACTGTCACACCACCCCATGTTCACATGATCATAATTCAGGCTCTTGGCAAGCAGCTCGCATTTACCACTGTTGTAGCATCTTGTGGTCAACGGATTACAATTTCCAACTTTCCCAGGTAGCTTCCAACAAGCAATGTAAATTGGAGAAGCTGGATTATGTTAACAAGCATATGATTCACTAAGCAATGTTGATAAAAATGGTCAAAAATTGGGTCTCACATGATGACTCATTTAATGATTGCATTGCCTCTAGTAACTGAAATTCCTTCCCAATTGTACTTTTAAGTAGAAGACTTCCTGTATGGTAGACTTCTTCATTCCCTCCCCCTGTTCTTTTATCTCTTAATTTATATTTTTAGTTTGCATGCTTGTTAATTATGGTTTATCTAACAAGCCACAAAAGTATATTTTATTCTATATGGTTGAAAACATTTGAGAAAAATCATTTCAGAAATGCTTCAGAACACGTGGGATTATAAACTGCATGGAAGGACCATTTCCATTCAGAGAAATTATAAACTGCATGGAAGGACCATTTCCATTCAGAGAAATTATATGAACTTTCTTTCTTAGAAGAAGATGACTATCCAAACTAATCTTACTAGAAATGAAGAAAATAGTATGGCATCTTGAAAAGTTTTCTTTCCCTCCCTCCATTTCAACATTAGACATTCACTGCATTTTCTGGCTATGTTGTATCTATAACCATATTAAGGATCATATATCTTTTTGTGCGCTGCAACCCAAACAACATTCCCAATGTATCTTACTAAACAAGGATGCATAGCTACAAACATTTGCACCATAGGAGGCCAGAGAAAAATAAATGTGACACTTACAAAAGTGCTAAGCAAAGCATGCTCCTGCAAAGCTTTTCCTATCAATGTAAATCGCACTATATATTGCTCAAATTCTTTTTGCTATTAAAGAGCCAGAGGGACATAGAAAACTTGTGAGTTGCTGCAAATAAATACAGTATTAAAGAAAAAAAATACCCTGGGCTCTTGGAGAAATGGGAAAATGAAAAGAAGAGTTTGAACTAATAATTTGGCTGGAAGTATAACCAGCATACAAGAGTAATGAAAGGCCTGGCCTGGAATAGAAATTGAATCAGACATTATTAATTCTGTCTATAATAACAAGTGTTATTTTTATGGATGATTCTCTTTATAGATTATGCTAGACACTAGGTAGATACATTCACTACATCTGAAGAATTGTAATAAAAAGAACTACAATTCTATGTTTAATTCTATGTTCAAATGACATATGACTGGAAATAAAGAAATCATTCTGGAGACAGAATTGTCAGTCATATTATGTTTTCCCGTCCCATTCTAGTACTGAATGATTTCTGAAGATTCAAAACAAAACAGAGGTTCAGTTGAAGATAGAACAGAAGACATCTACTTAACTTCTGTATTCCACTCAAACTGTAGGATTTTCTTGGAATTTGTCAGGACAAGGCAGTTCTTTCTAGTTTTATGATCAAAATATTTTCTTAGCCAAAAAGGAAAAACAGATGGAAGGAAGTGGGAATTTGAATTTGAATTGTCAAATTCAAATGTCAATTTTGTGATGTTTTTAGAAGTGGACCTCACTTTCATCTCCAATGGAACCAAGCATTTTAGGAAAATCTACAGACTCCAATTTTGCTTAGATACCTCTCAATTCTTGGGAGAGAGATATCAAGCATGGCAGCAACAGTTTGAGCAATCCATGGCTCCATGGTAGAAAGTTAGCATCCACCCCAGTGGTGGTTTTCAAATTTTTTTACTACCGGCTTTGTGGGTGTGGCTTGATGGGTGTGGCACGGCTTGGGGGGCATGGCTTTGGAAGGATACTGTAAAATATCCATTCCCTCCCCAATCCAGGGGAAGGTTACTACAAAATCCCCATTTCCTCCCAATCAGCTGGGACTTGGGAGGCAGAGAATAGATGGGGGCAGGACCAGTCAGAATTTTTACTACCGGTTCTCCAGAACTGTTCAGAACCTGCTGAAACCCACCTCTGACCCACCCCTCACCTAGAAAAATGAAACATTTTGAGGAATATTTTAAAAAAGCAGAATATTATATTTCCCTTGATGAGAAATGGAGAAACATACTCTTGGACAGAAGCCCCCATCTTCCTTAATGGCCCACAGCAGATGTCAGCACTTGAGAGATAAAGAGATAGCTAGCTCTATTCATAAGCAAATACCATCTCCCAAGATCCAGCAAAGGTAGGATTAGCCCGCAGCCATAATAGGAATTGCCTAACACCCCTTCATTGCATTAGCAGTACAAACCTCCCACCTATGACTGTATGACTGTAACCTTGTTGCTGGTATCCTTAAGAGTTATATTGACTGTTTCCTAATGTGATTAGATTGCTTATTTGTTCCCTATGACTATCATTAAGTATTGTACCTTATGATTCTTGACAAATGTATCTTTTCTTTTATGTACACTGAGAGCATATGCACCAAGACAATTTCCTTGTGCGTCCAATCACACTTGGCCAATAAAAAATTCAATTCGATTCGATTTGATTCGATTTGATTTAACCAAACGCAGCTCAAACAAACTCCTAGGATTTGTACATGGTCCCATGGGAGTCTGACAACAGTCAATAGAATACATGTTCTTGCACAGGAACAGGAAGTTCAAGTGAAAAGCCCAAGAGAAGATATAAATATCCCCAACTCTCAACTCCATGTGGTCAGCTGCCCAGAACCACCCATGTGCTTCTGCTTCATCAATAAATGGACCCTCTTTCCAATCAGCCTCCAGCCTCCATTTTGCCTCCAGTGTCTTTCTCCCAGCTTGGACGGAACCAGATGGATATTTTTTCCAGCATTAGTATGTGAACCAAAAGCCCCCTTTTTTGCACCTCTCTGAAAATCATGATGAAAATCTAAAGTCATAGTCTTCTTTTTACAGCCTTTTTAACTTTTGGAGGCAAGAAAGCCATAAATATAAGTGAGTGCAAAATGCTTCAAGTTCACAATGTATCAGATCCAAAATATTTTGTGTAGGTATACATAAATCTAGGTATAAATCTGAAAACAGGTATATTAAAGTAAAAGAAGTAATCAACCCATCTCCCCCTTCAATTTGTTCAAATTCAAAGTTGCACATACCAGCTTTCTGCAACCATTCAGGGCAATAGAAGTAGGGAAGTTATAAGAGGGACTCTACATTTTTAAAATAATTCCTTCCTCTAAAAATCCTACTCCAAGTGTTTTTGCATAATATATTCTAGGATAGAAGATATTATCCTATTGCTTAGACTAACACACTCCCAGGGCTCATTATTTCTACTTCCTTTTCAGTTATTCAGTTTTGATCAATTCAGGTTTTCTCCTAACTTAGTTTCTCTCCAGCACAATGCCGGCTTTATGCTGAGGACAGACTTAAGGAACTTAAGTCTTTTTATTGCTATATTATTTTTGAAATACCTTTTATTTTCATTGTTTTCATTCACATAAGCATCAGCTTCCAAGATATTTCTATGACAGTCATTTTCTTAATGTTACTATTTCTCTACTCACACACACAGTTTGTCTGTTAGATATTAACTAACAAAAACTCTCTCACACTGGGTCAGGAAACCTAACCTTCCCAAATGTATGATTTGGAACCATATATATTTTATGGCATTCAGACACCCCCAAAAATGTTATGTGAGCCTCTGACCATAAAAAGAGCTGGTTTCTGTTGCCCAAATTAATGTTATAATACCACCAAGTAAACAAAGCAATATTTCCTTGGTGGTGTAGTGGTTAATGTAGTATTGCAAGCTAACTCTACTCACAGTCTGGAGTTCAATCCTGATGGGGCTCAAATTGATTCAGCCTCCCATCCTTCCAATATCAGTAAAATGAGAAGCCAGATTATTGGGAGCAATACGCTGACATCTGTAAATTTCTCAGAAAGTGCTATAGAGCACGATGTGGCGGTATACAAGTCTAAGTACTGTAGCGCTATTGCTATTCTTCTGGGAGATTTGCCAACTTCTGTTATATATTTTTAGAATGAAATAAATACAGTAGTTTCTTCATTTTCTGTGCCAGATCATTTTAGATGCTGCTTCCATATGGGCCATGTGTTCTACTTCATAAGTGTGTGTGAATTTACACCACCTTTTACCATTCTCAGCTGAATTTAATCTCTTTAGAATCACAAAATGATCAGTTCCTTATGCAACACTGAAGCACTGCAAACTTGCAAATGGCCTTTTCTCCCATGTGTCTTTTTCCACCTCTTTGTTCCTGAGTTCAAGCCAGCCTCTCTCCCATTTTCACAGAGATTCAACTACAAAATCCCACAGAAGGATAGGTTTGGTTTGGTTTGGTTTGGTTTGGTTTGGTTTGGTTTGGTTTGG
>WNWU01000016.1:18386193-18401554 GCA_012654045.1 Ptyas mucosa | reverse complement strand
GGTTTGGTTTGGTTTGGTTTGGTTTGGTTTGGTTTGGTTTGGTTTGGTTTGGTTTGGTTTGGTTTTGTGACTTTGCATCCTCCCTCTCATAAAAGACAACTGATCATTTTGCATTGGGGAAAATCATTAGGGAAATGCACGGTTTGACCCAAGCAGGTGCCAGAGACGGAAACTGAACCAGGACCATTTTTTTTACATTCTTCTACTAGATTAGACAATGTCGGCTGGCGACCCCCAGGGGAGACCATTCTCTGTGGGAGTGCTGACCCTCTGGAATGGGCTGCCCACCGGCCTTAGGACAGCCCCTGACCTTCTCCCCTTTCGCCGCGGATTGAAGACGTGGCTCTTTCATCAAATGGGCTGATCTGCTGGGGTGATTTTTAAATAATTTTAATCAATTTTAATTAGATTTTTAATGTTTATGTAATTTTTGTTCCGTTCTTTTGTAAGCCGCCCTGAGTCCTTCGGGAGAAGGACGGCGTATAAATTACATAAATTAAATAAATAAATAAATAAATAAATAAATAAAGGATTGAGAATAAAGAATAAAGAATAGGGTATTGTTAGAGCATTGGATGCTTATAGTTTGTTTTCAACTAAATGTTTGGTAGTTTGAAATTGGTAACCCTGTAGAATTGTTAATACCCCAATTAAATATATTTTAATGCATTTTATAGAATTTTGCAGATTAGTAACAGTAAAAAGAAAAATATCAATAAAAAACAGGGCAAATTCAGCTGACCGCAGTGAACGTCATACCTCCTCTTTTCATTTATCCTGTACTCTTATAATAAAACAGCAGTGGAATAAACACCAGTGAATGGATACAAACAACCCCTTTTTTATACTAATAATATTTACTGAGAATATTTTCTAAAGCCTATGAGAACTGGTCACTTTGTGATGCAAATGAGCTAGCACAAATATTTAGGACGTGAGCATCCGTCCTTATTTAGCCTTTACTGAGGAGGCTTTACAGGCTCTGTAGGCAAACAGTACAGCAATTGCTCCAGGCAAGATCTAGCATCTCCAGCATCTATTTCCAAAGGGATCCAGACAGATGCTTCTGAGAAATATTCATCTTGTTCTTTGTCCAGCAGCATCAGCTGATAACAGTGCTGTGGCTTAGAGTGGTTTTTTTTTTTAATTTTGATCTTAACCGTCTTTTATCCCACATCCTATTCCACTGAGAGCCAGTTTGGTATAGTAGTTAAGGCATCATGCTAGTAACCCAGAGACTGTGAGTTCTAGTCTCATCTTAAGCACAAAGCCAGTTGGGTGACCTTCACACAGGCATTCTCCCGTCCCTAAAAAAGAAGCAATTGCAAACCACTTCCAACCTCTTACCAAAAACCTTGCAGGGACTAGTTCAAGACACACACACACACACACACACACACACACACACACACACACACACACTTATTTCACTGCCTTTAGATGGCAGTGCCAGGATTCTTCTGGATTCCTGCAGACAATGTTTCCCAGCTGTCAAACTAGTTAAAAATATCATTAATAAGGAAATCTAGCCTCTGTTATATATAAAATGCAAGCCATTTTTCTAATGGGAAAAAATTTCAAATCTTGTTACTCTTTCTCCACTAGCATGGTAAAACATGCTGAGGGCCTCCTTAGGGCAGAGAGGAGGCGATTTGTGTGTTGCTACTGTAATGAACACATTTGGTCTCATTGGTAATCTTTCTGGAGTGGCTTTGGTGGCTGAGAGTGGGAGGCATTGTGCTGTGGTGGATCTCCTGCCTCCTCCGTGACTAGTTCCAATCATTATTGCTGGGAGAAGAGAAGTTGAGCCCTAGACCCTGTAATGCAGGCATACAGGACTCAACTCTTTTGCTGCTCCTTTTTAACATCTACATGATACCACTAGGGGAGGTCCTCTCTTGGTATGGGATCTGGAATCATAAGTATGTTGATGATATCTAACTGTATATCTCAAACCCTCGCCAGACTGGTGAGGCTGTGGCAGTGCTGGCTGAATGTCTGAAGGCTGAAGGGTCTGGATCAGGGGTGCGTACTACTTACCTTTACCACTGGTTTGCAATGGGAGCGTGTGTGCGCTTCTGCGCATGTGCAGATTGTCATTTATGGCATCCAGGTGGGTGGGTGGAGCCTCCCGCTGCTTTTACTACCGGTTCTAAAAAACCGGACAGAACTGGGAGCAACCCACCACTGGTCTGGATGGGGAGGAACTGACTTTGATTCAACCCTGACAAGACAGAATGGCTTCAGATTTTGGCCCCTCATAATGTTCCTTCTTTGACTCTAGATGAGATGGCACTCTCCTGTGCACAATTTGGTGCACAATTTGGAGGTCTCCCTACACTCAAGGATCTTGCTCAAGGAGCAGGTGGCAGCCATGGCTAGAGGAACCTTTGCATAGATTCATCTGACAAACCAATTGCATCTTTGATTGGACCAGAAAGCCTTGGTCACATTCATTCATATCTTGGTCTCTTCTTATTTGCATTACTGCAATGCGTTCTATCTGGGGCCCAGAATCTGGCCCAGAAAGCAACAGCACACACTTTCATGATTGACCCTAGATTTGCCCATTTAACACCTATACTGGCTTCCAATTTCTTTCTGGATGCAATTCAAAGTACCGATTGTCACTTTTAAAGTCCTGTATAGCACAGGACCAGATTATCTGTAGGACCACCTTTCCCAAAGAACATATGCATGCCATAATGTGTCCTATGTAATAGCCATACAAAGAACTTATTTCCATGAAATTGTTGTTGTACTTACTTGGTTAAACAGCTTTCTGAATAAATTATGTATTGTCACAATACATCGTCTAACAATCTTACTAATAGGCAATTTCAATATGTTTTTGTGAGTATCAGTATCTGCAGTATATATTAAGAAACCTTTGCCTCTATTCCCCAAAGACTAAGGTTTTCTAAACTAAAAATACTCTTTAAACTGACAACAGAAAGTGGCTTCAAATGATATTTTCATGCTTTTTTAGAAACTGGCTGGAGATAATTATAATCTATCTATCTATCGCACTGTAGAATGAAGTTGTGCTGAGTGTAGGAATAAGGACATCAAGGAACAGAAGTCAGGTTCAAAACCAGCAGGCTATGAAAATCTGTCAAGCACCATGCTCTTCTCATGCCTCAGCTACTTAATGCTAGACATGGCATCAAGTCACTATTCTGAGCTGAATGCCTCTGATTAATTCCTGATAGACAAGATAAAGAGAAAGAAAACCTCTGAAGCATGTACATTCCATTGTTTTAAAACACAATCAATTTTAACCCTCTATACTCTTGCCAAATCTTTGAGGAATGTTCTTCCAGTTCATGAATGTCAAATAGTATTACCGGTTGTGAAGGTTATCATTGTACTTTTTCTGAAGTGATCGGAATTTGGGGAGCAAATATTAACGGATCATGGGCAAACAAAAACTGTTGTTTGCCAAACTAAACAAAGCAAGATACTAATTAAACAACAAGCAATTTTAAATTATGAGATGAGATACTGGATAATGTAGACTGCTTCTACCAATAAACAATGCCCTGTTCTTTTTTATCTCTTTATTAGAAGGGAGGCTGTCTTTTAATTGATGGTGTTAATTAAGTCAAACAGTAGAGTAAGGCTCACTGGTGTTACAAGACCTATTGCTTTCTCATAATTCTTTCCAGACAAAGATAACTTCACAACAATGATTCATTCTCTGGTAATTTCCTGGTTGAATTATTGAAATTTATTTATTTTATTAAAAACATTTATACAGCAACCCATTTTCTAACCAACTCTGGACAGCTCTCAATCAAAAATGTGTTGTACATGAGGTTATCTTTGAAATGGCCTGGAAACTTGAATTAGCTCAAAACAGAATACCTAGGCTACTCATTGGGTCTAGCCAATATGAATGTATTATGCCAATACCCAACATTGGGATAATACTAGTCTATTTCAGGACCCAATTCAAAGGGCTAATTTTGGCCTTTAAAGTTCTATTCTGGTTTACTGTAAGGTTATCTGATGGAGTATCTTCTCCTGCATGGACCTATCCAGACCCTTAGTTTATCTAATAAGGTTTTCCTCCAGGCACCCCAAAAGGAAGTGAGGGTGACTTCAATGAGGGAGAGAACATTTTCTTGGAATTTTCTTATGGAATTTTCTGTTTGTGGAGATTTGATGGCATCCATAATAGTTCTATTTTGGGACCAAAATGAACACCTATTTTCCCAGGTTTTTAAATTATATTTTAATTACATTTTACTTTTATTACTTTTATTTTTTTACATGTTGAAAGACTGCCTTCTGGCTACCAAGGGTTTTTATTTTTTTGCTTTTTTGTGGCGTTTTATTGTATACGTTTCTGTTCAAAGAACTTTGCTATTGGGTTATTTTAAATAATTCATTCATTATTCATTACAGTGTTAAATTAATGAAATCTATCCTGCTACATGCTCTAAGAAGTATGCAATTTGTACTAAAAACAAAACTGCACACATACTTCTACACATGATACACCTGACATTTATATTAGAAAATCATATGCAAGTTGCAACCTATGTTTGGTTACTTTATAAATGGAATGGAACTGTATATTCATTACATTTTTTGATATCTCTCTAGATGTTTATTCATTGATATATAACCATGACTCAAACTGTATATATAATAAATACCTCTAATCCAGGAATTTAGGTTCTAGCACAATGGAATGGTAAGAATTAAAATAAGTAACAAGGAAATATTACTTCTCGGGAACATTGGAATATCATGCAATTATGAAGTGATTTTAAAGTTATTGGAAAGGAATCAAGCATAGAATATATAAAGATTTATAGCCAAATGAGAACAATTTTGTTTGAATGTAAACTTTCTTAACCCAATTATTACATGTGTTGTATGAAGAAGTGCACATGCATAACTGAGTTGTGTGCTATTTTGTTTACTGACTTAATGTAGGCTTATTTAAAACATTACAGCTGACAACTATTAACAGGCTGCAAACAGGTCCGGTGTAAACCATTTTCCTGTACTCTCTATGGTGAAATTATATTTTAAAGCAGACTACATGCCCCTCTACTGGTTAAGGGTGATCTTCGATAGCGGCAAGGCAGAAATAGCAATCATGTACAATGAACTAAGATTTAGTACAAGATCACACTATTACATTATTTGAAATAGCAGAGAATTCCCTAAACTAATATTGATTTATTGCAAATGGCAGCAGAGCTGGGGAAGATTAATTTAGTAAAGCCAAGTTTTATTTTATGCCAAGGGGACAGAGGAAGAATTTTCAACAAATCTGACAAGTTATTTTGATCAAACTAAAATTCGGGAGTAGCTGCACACACTCACATACACACCCTTTCTTGCCTACTTAAAAACTTTTCTTGTTCCAACACTGAACTTTACACAAAAACAACAGTTCAGAGGATTACATGACTGTGACTAACAATGTCTAACCTCTCCTGCCTTTATGTTGCTCACTCATTAGTTTGTCTGGTTTCACCTTCTGCTTTGTAGAGAACCTCTCAGCAAGAGACAGAGAAAATTAATTGCTGAGAGTAGTTACAATGCTGAGTAACTGCCCTGTCACCTTTACCACTGTATTATTGACCATGTTTGCAGGAAACCGCATTCCAAAATCTGTTCACCTGCATATTGATTTGGCATGTTATATAGGGGAACTGTTTTATAACTGTACACCTGCAAGATGGCATATGTTCCCCAGCCTACAATTTGCTGTGGATGCACATTAGCTGTTACTTCCCACAGAGCACTTAGAAGGCAGAGACCTAGTCTCCATGCAAGGACCAGGGGCAACCCAATCATCATCAAAGAGACATACTGATAAACAAAGAACCAAGATATAATAGAAAATAAAAAGCCTCAGAGACTATCATGACTGGAGATTAGACTTGCAGTGGGAATAATTCAACCTTAGACATTCCGTTTGAGACCAGGATAACAATAAGGACGTGAACTGTGAACCTAAATATTGTGTGACCCACAGTCTCATTTATTGTCTATTTTGTATAGTGAATATTACTTTTTGTATATTTACTTTTCAAACAGTCCATCTTAGTAACTACTGCTAGTATGAAGAAATTTGGCGGCTGATTGAGGAGTTAAAAACTAGTGTGGACATGTAGTTTCATTTGCCTATATTCTTATCCCTAGCTTGCTAGAAGACAGTTATTTGTAACCATAGAATTTGTAACCATAAATAAGAATAAGAGGTAAATTTATTATCGTAGTTATAACTGCTGCAACAAATATTGGAAATTACTCCTTTGTTGGAGTAGTTGAATGATTATGAAAGAAACTAAAAAAGAGAGAGAGAAAGTGTACTTTTTATTAGATATAAAATTAGAGTCTTGAAACTACTGTTCTAATATTTCCTAGCTAATATCAATCCTCTGTTCAAAAAATAAATTCAGTACTTGCTTACCTACATGCTAAACCATTGCTAAGAATTAAGCAACGTTTCTTTAAAGAGCAGCTTTCTGTGATCTCACCCCCACCCCTTTCTTTACAAATGCAGAGGAGATTCTAACACAAGAAGAAGCAAATTCCCCAGAGCTATGAATTACCAAACAAAAAATAAAAACGAAGGAAATGAAGACAAGGTAAAACGGCGGGAATTTTGAACAGGCTAAGGAATAGGGGAAATAAAACCCTTGTGCCTTCAATCTTCCTGACCAATTTACATTCACTTGCTAATAAGATGGATGAAATACTCCTTTTAAATGGATGCAATTCTAATTTTCAGAGTGCACCTGCCCTATGCTTTATTGAAACCTGGCTACATAAGGATATTGATGACAACAGCATGCAAATTCCAGGGTTTCAGATACATAGAACAGACAGAATTGCACAATCATCAGGTAAAAAGAAGGGAGGATGCTTATGCTTATATATCAACAACAGTTGGTCTCAGGATATAACTATAATATATAAATTCTGTGATGAAAACTTAGAATCTTTACTTATCAACTGTAAACCATTTTACTCTCCACACGAGTTCTCCTCATTTCTACTAATTGCTGTGTATGTCCCTCCACAAGTCTGTGTAAACAAGGCATTATTAACTCTATCTGACCAGATTATGGAGGCTGAAGCCAAATAGCCCGATTCACTGGCCATTATTTTGGGAGATCTAAATAAAGCAAACTTAAGGAAAGAGCTACCAAAACACTTTCAGCATGTAAATTGTCCAACTAGAGGCAAGAATACTTTAGACCCGTGATGGCGAACCTATGGCATGGGTGCCACAGGTGGCACGTGGAGCCATATCGGTGGGCACGCGAGCTCAGCTCCGGCATGCATGCGTGCACCAGCCAGCTGATTTTTGGGCCTTCTGGGCCCACCAGAACTCAGGAAATACACTGTTTCCAGCCTCCAGAGGGCCTCTGGGGGGTGTAGGGAAGGCCGTTTTTGCCCTCCCCAGGCTCCTAGAAAGGCTCTGGAGCCTGGGGAGAGCAAAAACCGTGCCATCACATGCGAAAAGCGGGGGGAGCACAGGGGGGTGGGGCACATAGAATTATGGATGTGGGCACGCGTGTGTGTGACCCCACCATGCTCCCCCCGCTTTTGGCACATGATGGCAAAAAGGTTAGCCATCACTGCTTTAGACCATTGCCTCAGAACACTAAAAGATACTTATCAGTCTTTACCATGAGAAGCTGTGGGACACTCTGATCATTGCATGATTCACCTTGTACCTGCCTACAGGCAAAGACTTAAAACCAGGAAACCAACAATTAAATCAGTGAGGACCTGGACTGAGGAGGCAAAGTTAAAACTACCGGCCTCATTTGACTGCACTGATTGGAATATTTTTGAAGATACTTCTGCAGACCTGGATGAACTCACAGATACTGTAACATCATATGTCAGCTTTTGTGAAGACCTATGTGTACCAACCAGGAACTTGAGAATATACAGTAACAATAAACCTTGGTTCACAGCTAAACTTAAGCAGCTATGTCATTCCAAAGAGGAAGCTTACAGAAAAGGTGATAAAATGCTGTACAATCAGGCCAGAAATGTATTAACAAGGGAGATCAGAGCAGCAAAAAGAAGCTACTCTGAAAAGCTAAAGAATCAGTTCTCAACAAATGAACTAGCAACCATTTGGAAAACTCTTATAAATATCACCGGTTACCGCAAATCTCCTTCCCAGGCTGAAGGAAATCAACAACTGGCAGATGATCTGAATGTGTTTTGCTGCAGATTTGAAAGGAAACTATAGCCACCTATCTCCACAACCCCCATCTCAGTCACACCAACAACAGCCAAGCCTCCTACAACTGACCCCATCCCGTTGGGTTCACAACCCCTAGTGATCACAGAAAAGGAAGTCCAAGACCTATTTCTCAAACGAGCTTTTCACAGGAAAAGCTCTAAGCCCAGACAAGATAACTCCTTCTTGCTTAAAAATCTGTTGACCAATTGGCCCCAATCTTCACCTGAATCTTCAATAAATCGTTAGAAATGTGCTATGCTCCTTCTTGCTTCAAACGCTCTGCTATCATCCCAGTGCCAAAGAAGCCCACCATCAAGGATCTGAATGACTACAGACCAGTTGCTCTAACATCTGTAGTTATGAAAACCTTTGAAAGGCTAGTGCTGTCCCACCTGAAAACCATCATAGAT
This sequence comes from Ptyas mucosa, assembly GCA_012654045.1. Classification (NCBI taxonomy): domain Eukaryota; kingdom Metazoa; phylum Chordata; class Lepidosauria; order Squamata; family Colubridae; genus Ptyas; species Ptyas mucosa. The sequence continues at coordinate 18,392,908 of WNWU01000016.1, read as the reverse complement.
CCACTGTTAGACCTCCTGCAATTTGCATACTGAGCAAATAAATCAATAGATAATGCTGTTAATATGGCTCTGCACTACATCCTACAACATCTTGAATCTCCAAAGACCTATGCAAGGATGCTCTTTGTAGACTTTAGTTCAGCATTCAATATCATCATTCCAGACATTCTTCTAATTTAAGCTAAACCAGCTAGTAGTACCTGAACACACTTGTAAGTGGATCATAAGCTTCCTAACAGACAGGAAGCAGCAGGTAAAGCTAAGCAGAATCATATCAGATACCTGTACAATTAGCACACAGGCCCCACAAGGCTGTGTGCTCTCTCCACTTCTCTCTATATACCAATGACTGCATCTTAAACAATCCATTTGTTAAACTACTGAAGTTCGCAGATAACACAACAGTGATTGGTATCATTCCATACAATGATGAATCCACATACAGACAGGAGGTTGAACAACTAGCCTCCTGGTGCAACCAGAACAATCTGGAACTGAACACACTCAAAACCATAGAAATGGTGGTAGACTTTAGGAGAAACCCTCCTGTACTACCACCTCTTGCAATACTAGACAACACAGTATCAACAGTAGAGACCTTCAAATTTCTAGGTTCTACCATATTTCAAGATCTAAAATGGACACCTAACGTCAAAAACGTCATCAAAAAAGCACAACAAAGAATGTTCTTTCTGTGCCATCTCAGAAAGCTCAAACTGTCCAAGGAGCTGCTGATACAGTTCTATAGAGGAATTAGTGAGTCTGTCATCTGCACCTCTATAACTGTCTGGTTTGGTTCTGCAACCCAACAAGATAAACGCAGACTTCAGAGGATAATTAGAACTGCAGAAAAAACAGTTACTACCAACCTGCCTTCCATTGAGGACCTGTATACTACATGAGTCAAAAACAGGGCTGTGAAAATATTTACAGACCCCTCACATCCTGGACATAAACTGTTTCAACTCTGACCCTCAAAATGATGCTATGGAGCACTGCACACCAGAACAACTAGACACAAAAACAGTTTTTTCCCAAACGCATCACTCTGCTAAATAAATAATTCCCTCAACACTGTCAAACTATTTACTAAGTCTGCACTATTATTAATCTTCTCATTGTTCCTATCACCCATCTCCTCCCACTTATGACTGTACGAATGTAACCTTGTCGCTTGTATCCTTACGATTTATATTGACTGTTTCCTAATATGATTTGATTGCTTATTTGTACCCTATGACTATCATTAAGTGTTGTACCTTATGATTCTTGACGAATGTATCTTTATGTACACTGAGAGCATATGCATAAAGACAAATTCCTTGTGTATCCAATTACACTTGGCCAATAAAGAATTCTATTCTATTCTATTCTATTCTATTCTATTCTATTCTATTCTATTCTATTCTATTCTATTCTATTCTATTCTAAACATATTATTCTCTATTATTGTAACCACCAGTGTCTTGTAAAATATAGGGGAATAAGAAATAATAAGTCAAAGAAATTAAAGGCATAATATAAAGAAAATGCATCTAACTCTAGCTTTAGCACATACAGTATATTTCTAGAACATCTTTGCATTATGGCCTAATATTTGGCTGTTTGTTTTTTAAATTTTTTGGCCTTCTGAAAATCACAACAACATCAAGTAAAGATAATCTTAGTTTTTTTATTCTTGTGGATTCCATTAAAAAAATCAGTGTTGTTATTTTTTTTAGTAACGCACTAGGATTGCCTACAAGTCAAAGGTCCGTGCCACCAAAGAATTTGAAAAATAATCTGAAATTAATCAACATTATTCATAGTGAAGCAACAAACCCCCAAAATATCTATTTTATTATATTGAACCATAAAATTAATGTGCGCCCTTGCTGGATTGCAGTCAACATTCTCAGAGTGTTAGGTTATCTCAAATAGCATTATAGGGTTTTCCCCATCTGTGGTAGATAACGACAAGAGACAGATAAGTTCCTGAAGTTGAGCTTAACTCAGGATTTCCTCATAAAAGTCCATGCAACATTATGAGATAATTTGCTATTGTTTTCCCCCCCAATTTCGAGTCTAGCCTAAAGCTGTGAAAATTTCTGATGATCTCTCTCCAACTTTTTAAAGGTCAGCTAAGGTCAGTTATGTGCGGCAATGTATTTGAAATGTAATAAATATAAAAGTCTCTGTGCAAACCGAGCAAGGTAACAACAAAAATCAATGCACAAAAAAGCGGAAGTTGAACATCAGGAAGAAAGGTGCATCATTTATAGTATTTACTTCCTAACCAAACCCTCTTGATATACTTTTCGTTTTATTACAAAACAAATCTGCTACCCAATGGTTCATTTCAGTTTACAGAATAAACCACAGTTTGTTGATTGGACAGAAAATCATGTTATGGTTAACAAAGCACAGTCTGGGTTCATGTAATACAGTTTGCTAAGATTAAACTAATCACATTTTGACTCAACACAGTGCGGGAATACAGCTATAGAATGTATAAATTAGTTAGACAGTAGCTTTTATAATAGTAACAGCTTAAACAGGAATTATTAGGACCGTGCAGTTCTATTATATTTCCATATCTTTGCTAATTGTTATTGAATTTTACCTTCACCAATTTGTTTCCTGAAATTAGTAAATATATAAAAGTGCTATTTGTGCACATCATTTCCAACTTTGCATGAAGCAGATTCATTCTTGATTATTCATAAAATTAAACTTTAAAAATCATTTCTAAGACTAATATTTTGCCTATATATTTGCCTATATAATATTTTGTATATCCTATAAGGGATATACAAAAGAAGTGAAATGAGGTTTAGAATTATCAGTTTTAAAATATAACATAATTCATTAACATTTGTAACATTTCATTTAAGATTAATACTATACAATTTCTAGGATTCTCTGAGGTCTCTGAAAAAGAATAACAATCCAACTTTGAAGAGTGAGATAAAGTTTTGGATGTTTCTTCTCCATTTTCATTCTGATTCTCACTTTTGATACTTCAGGAATTCTCAAGCCAAAATCCTGTTCTCTCAGATAAGTTCTCTCTTGTCATCTTGTATAGAAAACTGACATTTTAGGCAGTTTGCCAATTCCTAAAAAAAGTAAGTAATGCAGGATCCAATCTGGGTTGCTCACGGCGACCAGAGGTTTAATCTTAATAGCTGGCCATTAACATCCCAATCAACAACCAAGCACCACATAAATTGTATGCATAAAGGTAAAGGTTTCCCTCACACATATGTGCTGGTCATTCCTGACTCTAGGGGGCAGTGCTCATCTCCATTTCAAAGCCAAGGTTGACTCAGCCTTCCATCCTTTCTAAGGTAGGTGTAAAGGAAGACCCAGATTGTGGGGGCAATAAGCTGACTTTGTATAAATATACAAAAGTATGAAGGCTATTGCTTAACTCATTGTAAGCCGCCCTGAGTCTCCGGAGAAGGGCGGCATATAAATCAAATTTTAAAAAAAAAAGCCAAAGAGCCAGTGCTGTCCGAAAATGTCTCCATGGTCATGTGACTAAACATCAAAGGCGCATGGAATGCTGTTACCTTCCCACCAAAGGTGGTCCCTATTTTTCTACTTGCATTTTTTATGTGCTTTTGAACCGCTAGGTTGGCAGAAGCTGGGACAAGTAACAGGAGCTCACCCCATTATGTGGCACTATGGATTCGAACTGCTGAACTGCTGATCTTTCAATTGACAATCTCAGCATCTTAGCCACTGAGCCACCGCGTCCCTAAAATTGTATGCATAGACTAGCCCAAAGCACACATTCTGGTAAACAGAAGTTCCCTAAGGATGGGCTCCAGCATGAGTTCCAGTGACCAATTGCAACATTATCTTGAGACACATATATTTGCCTTCATCATGACTTTAAGTATTATATGGCTGGTTGCTTTAGGGCATTCCCATTACCTTTTAAGCCTTCTGAATTTTTAATTTTGACTTTTACTTCTAGCTTGTAAGTTTTAAATTGTTTTAAACTCTGCTTTTACCTGTGATTTTATTCAAGGGTTTAGATTGTTATATTAAATAAAATAATGAAATATAAAATAAAATATAAAATAAATCAGGCATATGATAAACAGGATTTAATATAATTCTCTAGAAACTCAAACTGTGGTACAAATGTTCTTTTAAAAAAATCAAACAAGCTATCTGAGAGAAATTCGAAATTAGACACTGGAGTGCCATTTAGATAATGAGACTATAAGGAAGAAAATATAAAACCTCACTCCAACCTTTGGTATCTTCTTTGACTGCATTGCCAAATTTGGGTGGTCTGATTGCTGAAAATTTATGACAGAGGTCATTGTGAGAAATTGTAGGGAAGTTGCAAAAGGGATAGAAAGGCAAGTAAATAATCAAGAGATAGAAGCCAAGTCATTATGGAGCTCATCCCACAAATAACAATTTAGGTCAGGCATCGAGAAAGCTGGAAAGACCCAGTTCATATCATTTGAAGAGACTTAATAAATTCACCATAAATAGGGATGACAGGGCATTTTGTCATTTTGTCTTAGTTTCCAGAATTCTATATTTATCACAGATTAGAATTACACTTATCTTAATTGTGTGCAATTCTTTTTTCTTGCCCATCTACAAGGACTGCTAGACTTACAACCACAATTTGAGACCAAAATTTCTCTTCCTAAGCAAGATTTGACAAGGTTTTTTACAGGCTTACTAACCTCTTAAGTCCCTTCCAACTGTATGATTCTATACAATTTACAAAATCAAATATAGCCATTTAAATACACACACACACACACACACACACACAAAGCATCCCCCTTCCAACCCCCTCCCTCAAAAAAAAGCCCTTAATTGAAGGTCAATTTAGATAGAAATCTTTTCTGGCGCTGCATGAACTGATTTGAAATTATGATTCATGAAACAAGCAGATTGCAGCAGACCATGTCAGTGTACTGTTTAGTTTCCATATAAGACTTTGCATTGCTGTCTAAAAATATATTTAGCTACAAAAAGGTGAAGCAAAGAGCTGTTGAGAAGAAGTGTGTTCATTAAATACGCTTACAGGAGTCAAGTTTCAGGATTCTGCCAAACGTTAAAGATAGCAGGTGATAAAAGTTGTTTCATGCAGATCCTAACTGCATAAGGGGATTGGACTAGATCAGTGGTCACCAACTGGTGGTCCATAGACCACTGGTGGTCCATGAGAAAATTTTGGTGGTCCACAGAAAAATTATTTGCATTTTTAATATTGCACTAAATCAGGGATCCTCAAACCATGGTCCCTAAGACAGATACATGCAATGAATGTTTTGTTACTGCAGAGAGTCTGCCCCTTCTGGGTCTTTTTGTGAGGGTTGAAGGGGGGCAGAAATTCCAACTTGGGGTCTGCTTTGGTTCGTGGTGCGGGGCTTTGGGAGACGGCTGGAGGGAAGTGCCGCTGGTGGCGAACAGCCGGAGGAGCTTGTTTCAATGGGACTACATCATGGCCTGGAACTGGCTGACCATCTCAGCCCGCTGAGGTTCCAAGTGCTGGTACCTGGTCTTGCACTTCCACAGGTCTTCCCTCTGCTTAAAAACCTATGATCATAGTCCTCAGTGAGGTGCTTCTGCTGAGCCTCCTTCTCGGTCAGATCCAATTTGAACTGAGCTGTTTTGCCAGCTTTTTCTCGTGGTGGCTGCTTAGCTCCAACAACTGCTTCCTGTTGGGGTCCTAAGGAGCCCAGGCGAGCAGGCAAGGAGTTGGCCATGCCCACCTAGCCACACCCACCCAGCTGGTCATTAGGCAGATCATATTAGTAGTCCACAGGATTTAAAATTATGAATGTAGTGGTCCCTGAGATCTGAAAGGTTGATGACCCCTGGACTAGATGACTTTTGCTGTACCTTCCAATTCTGTTTCTGTGACTTATCTAAAAACCTAGTATTCATTAAGTGTGAAAGAAAAATCTACAAACCATAGCAAAATAAACAGGCTGTTATCTTTCATAATGAAATGAATAATTACTCTTCCCTTTCAAAATTCCACACATCTATCTTCTTTATCCTTTTTTATTGAAAATCCATACATTCTGGCATGCTGTAACTAATCTATGAATCTCTGGACCTTTCAAAAGTCACTAATTAGTGCCTTTTTGTACCAATCAATACTATATGTTTCAGAAACCTAATGGGAGCACAGCTAATCTCTGAAAACATTCCACATCAAGAAAATACAGCTGCATCGAATATTTATATGAGAGTGCAAAGGTTAATTCATGCTGTACTAATGTTACACTGTTCTAATTATCATCTGAAAGAATCAGAAGATGTATATTGTCAATTGTACAGGATGGGTTCAATGAAGCGAAACTCAGTTGCATAGCTTTTTAAAAAGCCTAATGAAAATCAAGTTTTAATACTTGTTTTAGAAAAAAGAGGAGAGGGCAGGGGAGGGAAGGGGTGAGGAGAGGAGAGGGGAGGAGAAGAGAGGAGAGGAGACTTCAGTAAAATTTTATAGATACAACAAATTATAACAAAAATAATACCATATCTATATACAGTTGGTGAAAAAGATACATCAAAAGAATAAACGGTATTTAAAAACATAGCTAATTCCCAGAATACATATTTATGAAAATTAGATTTAAATATACTAGTAGCATTGTATAGTGAATATTTTAGTACCAAAAATAGAATAGAATAGAATAGAAAGAATAGAATAGAATAGAATAGAATAGAATAGAATAGAATAGAATAG
>WNWU01000016.1:18352226-18386183 GCA_012654045.1 Ptyas mucosa | reverse complement strand
AGAATAGAATAGAATAGAATAGAATAGAATAGAATAGAATAGAATAGAATAGAATAGAATAGAATAGAATAGAATAACAGAATTGGAAGGGACTTTGGAAGTCTTCTAGTCGTCCTGCTTAGGCAGGAAACCCTAAAGCACTTCAGACAAATTATTATCCAACATCTTAAAAACTTCCAGTGTTGGAGCATTCACAACTTCTGTAGGCAAGTTGTTCCACTGATTAATTGTTTTAACTGTCAGGAAATTTCTCTTTAGTTCTAAGTTGCTTCTCTCCTTGATTAGTTTCCACCCATTGCTTCTTGTCCTACCCTCGGGTACTTCGGAGAATAGTTTGTCTCCCTCTTCTTTGTATATTTATATTTCTTTGTATATATTTATACTTTGTATATGTATACATATACGTATACATACACATACATACATACATGTTTTTTTCATTATGCATGTTTTTCTCATCATGAGACATTAAATAAAGTTTTTAGAACTTTAAAGCCTAAAGCAAAAATGAAGGTTTTTAGAATTTTAAAGTTAAAGCATCAAATTTTATATTAAAAGCAAGAAAGTTTCAGTGACTAAATTAGTAGCAATTGCTACAATAAACGTCACATACTGTATATACTTTTCTTTTTGAGCTCCAAATATTTTACCAGCAAATCCTTTTTTTCCCCCAGAATTTAAGTAAAATCTGCCCTTTATGATATAAAACAATTTATATAACAAGCTCATTTCCAGAAATGGATGGATACACAGCAAAAATCAGTCATAATTTATGAACTGATTTTCAAAGGCTACATTATGCTACAAAACTTGGTCTGCAGATAAATTTATGAAGTTGAGGTTCCAACGGGTATTATGATGTGAGGACTAACAGAGAAGTAGAATTTAGAAACAGGATGCAAAAAAAATTAAAATATATAGGCAAAATACAGGTGAAAATTAAAAGAACATTATAAGATAAAATTATATCTAATAAAATAAATCCTCTTAAATAATAATGAACACATTCACACACTAGTAGATATTAAAGTCATTTATAAAAAAATAGCTATGCATATTTTCAACCCAGGGTTGTCCGGAAAATTTATGAATATTAAAGTAGAAGTATATTAGAGTATTTACATGATCCCCTTTCTTCTGGTACAGTATTTGCTGAATGTAATGAGATCTGAATTGCTCAAATAAAATGCAAACTTCTTGCTGACATATCCAAATCTAATAGTACATATTTTTTTAAAAACCATTTAAAAGCACACAAGGTACATTTTATGCATCTAATATTGAAAGTTAATATTGATACTAGTCTACATTAATGTAACAGATTCTTGTGAATAAACTAGCAAAATTTTCTAGTGGACAGATATGTAGATTATATCTTCAGGATCAAAAATCTATGGGATTAGATCTTCTTTAGGATAAGACTTTGCCATTCTAATTTCAGGTGCATAATTCATATTTATTTTGAAAGCGCACCGTGTTCCAGAAAAAAATCTGCAAAGATATAGAGTGATAAGCCTACTTTATTTATAGATATGCCAAGTTAAAATATAGTTTCTTGCATCAAAAACTTCAGGTGATAGTTGATGGGTCTGCAGGATGCTTTAAGATTTTATTTGTTTTAATGTTTGCATCATGTAGAAGTTGATTCAGCTTCTGGTCATCTACACATTTATTCAAACATTCAATTTGATCAGGGTTGCCTATACTTTCCTATATGTGTGTAAATCATTTTAAACCTTAGATTAATTAGTCATATGGAGGGGGAGACTGGGCTTTTATATGGCCCTATGTCTTCTTTAGAAATCCAGAAACTTTGTTGTTAAATTGCAATAAACATGAATCTCTCCCTCTCTTACACACACAGAGAGAAATGGGGGTGGGGGGAGAGAGAGATTGAGATTCTTATTTATGAAGAAATAATATTGTAATAAGCACCATCCAATGTGATGGAAACCAGCTTATCCTTGCTGGATCATGTTACGATTTTGTGTCTGTTTGCCAGTGTCCCCATCGTCTATTGCTTTATGTGGTCATTTGGGATTCTTCATTGGCTGTAACTTTGCAATTTTGATCCAAGACCAAGTCCTATCTAAATTTAACACAACGTATTAATAGAATAATCTGAGTTTACATCACAATTTATTGAATATGTGGCATGTACCCAAGTATTATGGAACATGTTATTCCCAGTCTATAATAAATCCATGTGCACTAAGAGAAAAAGTTTATCTACTCATTGCAAAAAGTACAGGTTTTTTAAAATTTGGATTCCATTTCTGTAGTCTGTATATATATATATCATGTTCATTATTATCTAATTTTCTCTCTCTTTCTCACACCATCAGTATGTCCCATTTTTCTTTCTTAGCTATGTTCTATGTTTTATTGAATATGCTCTGCTCATTTGGATGATTCTTTCCAGAACTATTCTGGAGGAGGTGGAGAAGCATTAACAGCTACTATATAGTGCAAAGCAAGGAACTTAAGCCCATGCATTTCCTTACCCAAAGAGCCTTGGATGAGAACTGTATTGGATCCCATTCCTCAAAACTCTATGGATTCTGTTGGTCAAAGCCCTAGTTCTAAAGTCACATTTCATCCTCTGAGTCTTGAGGAGTCTCATTGTCACCGAATGGCAGTGGTGGGTTGCTCCTGGTTCGCACCGGTTCGCAAGAACTGGTAGTAAATATTTGCAGTAGTTCGGAGAACTGGTAATAACATTGCCTGGCCATGGCCCTGAACCGGTCTGGCCTGGTCGCCGCTCACTTACCCCGCCCACCTCATCAGAGGCTTTTTTTTTTTTTACTTTTAAAAGCATTTTTTCTACAACCTCTTCAGCCAAAGAGGTTGTAGGGGAAAAAATGCCTTTAAAAGTCTCTGGCGATCCCAGCTGAGTTGTCTGTCAGAGGCTTGTAAAAGCATTTTTTTCTGCAACCTCTTAAGGTTGTAGAAAAAATGCTTTTAAAAGAAAAAAATATTGACCACGCCCACCCAGTCACATTACCCCCCACTAAGCCACACCCACAAAATAAGCCACGCCCACAGAACTGGTAGTAAAAAAATTTAAAACCCACCCCTGCTGAATGGAAAAGCAGTGAGCTGAATGGCACCAGAGACCTAGAGTAGAAGGCAGAGTTTTTTAATTTTTCTCGGGAGCTGTTTTAAGACAAAAACTATTGAGCATCAGCTGATTCCAGGAGGAACTGAAAACAATAGTTGCAATAGCTCTGAATCTTATTTTTCTCATTCGGACTCTTCAGCCATAATTTATATATTGATCATGCCCTTTCCTCTTCAATTTGCTATTGACTTGCTATTTAAGGCTCATCACTGAAATTGATTATTCCTCTACAGAGCTGACTGTGTTCTTAGACATCAGCTGGCTTCACCTCTTTCCTGATTTTGCAGGAAATAACAGTTTCTTAAGGTAGTTGTTATGATAAACAAACAAATCCAAAGCTCTCATAGATTGGAAATCATGGGATCCCTCTAAACTTATATTTTTGGTCGTTTTTAATGTTACCTATATTAGCAACAGTCCTAAAGACTAATGAGCTTCTCAGAACAATATTCAACTTCAAATGAGTTATATTAAAAATAGCAAAGTTTGGTTTGGTCCATGTTTTTTTTATCTGAAGTTGTCCAATAAAATAGAATAAAGATAAACTTAAGGTTTAATAACTTGAATGCCATTAAAACAGGCCTGGATCCAAATTTAATAGAACTTAGAATCATACCCATAATGATGTTCCAATCTAATCCATAATACAGTACTGTACGTAGTGTCTTGAAAGCTAGACACAATAAAAACTGCATTCCAGGAACTAAATTTTGAAGATGGTACTGTCATTTTCTCTCAACCCATCATCTCTAAAATATGAGAACTATGCATTTGTCTCCAGAGCTTTGGAGGATAAATAGAACAGATCCTCACTGTTATCTCTTATCACTTATTTCATCCATTAATTGATTCTTTTGCATAGATCTCTTTAAATATTTGGGTCTTCTCATGAATATGGAAAAACAGAGAATATCTGATAAAGTAATTAAGGCACTACTTTTTATAGAGTTACATTGGAAGTGAGAGTTCTCAGGGCAAAAATATCTGTTATGTTAACAACCAACAGTTGCCTTTTTTTTTAAGGCTGAGAAGCACAAGACTATGTACCATTAAATCACGGAAAAGTGGGGAAAATAAATGCTGCAATTAAATCACTTCGGGGATAAAAAGCATCTCCATGTAGGGAGAGGGAAATCAACTGCTCAAAGAGCACAATAATCAACTGCTCAAAGAGCACAAAAGAAGTATAATAATGGTTATTATTTAGCTATGCCAAGAACCAAATATTTGGCTAGAATCTGCCAGGTTTAAACCAGGAAGTCTGACAGCTTTCACATCACTAAGGTTTTGATTTATTTTTGCCTACTACTACCAATATTTTAATGTAATTTATTCTGCAGCAAAACCTATCAAGAGGTTGGTTTATTTTCATCACATAAAATAGTCTCTAGGTAATTTTTAAAAACACTTTTCAAGTACAGTACTATACCTGCCAACCTTGATAATGGAAATATGAGGGGCACAATTCAATAAATCTTCAGTGAAAACAACAGGGAATAGAAAGATCTCCTGGGCCAGAAAAGTGATAATGTTTTATCATTCTTTGGCACTAGGTTTGCAACAACTCTGTAGCTTCAGGCAGGCCATCCAGCAGATCTATTAAAATCAAAGGTTTCCAGTAGGTAAAGGTTTACCACGTTACACCGCAAGACTATAGGACTTCAGGCAACAGATGAAAATTATACTTTATGGAATCTCTAAAGCTGCAGGCTAGTTCATATTTCTAATAACATATACGCCACATTTTAAAAGGTTTGAGGGTTTCAGTAAAAAAAAAATATTTATTGGGATAAAAAAATACATAAATTGCTTATAATTCTTTGATCTCTTTTTCTACCGTATACTGTCCACATTGTCAGTTTACATTCATTCCAATATGCAGATTGTCCAATTGAAATAGTAGAAAGCTCATTTCCCAGAGAACAGCTCCTTTTTCTTTTCTGTCTAGGGCTCCAGTTCACTGTGTGAGGTATCAAATGGTTTTTCGCCACAGTTTAGAAGCACATTTGATTATAACCTCTTCTGATTCCGCCAGAAATTCTTTCTGTGTTTGCAGATGGAATGCTGTACAAACTGGCCCTCATCAGGATTCTGATGAAGATGGGGGAGTGCATCCCCAAATGCCCGGAATTTCACTAGAATCTTTAATTAGAAGCAACCTAATCTCCCCTCACAAATGACCTAGTCTTTTCCCCACCATAATCTCCTTGATTTTTAACCCTAATTCTTTTTCTTGATAAAAAATATGAAATTCTGGCTTTTGATTTTAATTCTTTTTTTTTTACGATGGCAGGAAGGACAATGTTAGTTTTGTTGTGAGAATATCATAACACAGGAACTATATATATACACTTACATGTATATACATCTCAATAATGCATCCTGTATTGCTGGTATCCCCAAATTTGTGCCTTGTATATATGTTCATCCAGGTTACAGAATTTCTAACCAGTACGGGACCTGAAACCCATCATATCTGAACACTGTGCTGATGAAACTATATTATTCATCTACCACTATAGTTTCCTCTGATACTTTTAAATTTAAAATTAATATTGTCTAGAAATGAAAAATGTCACTGGGCAAGCTAAGGTTCACTTCTCCTTCAAAAGGCTAATGTAGCAAAAGTTTTTTACATCGATTTTACTTAAATTGTGCATGTACAGAGGAAAAAAATATATAAATATGTTCAAGGTCTTATATAACACTTGCCATTTTTGGAAGACAGAGCGAAAAAGGCAATGCTTATGTTTGCCCAGTAAATGCACTCCTTAGTACAGTACAACTGACATCTAAACAAACAACAATTGAGAAAAGAAATATTGAAGTATCTGCATAATTGAAAAAAATCAATCAATCAAAATGTTTTGATGTACACTTGAAAATTAGAACAAAATGCTGTTAGCGAAATACCATTGCTTAAAAATGTGGATTGGTAAAGCAATCAGCCTTTTTCAGTGAGATTGGTATTTTATTTTAAAATCATGCTTAATAATGTGACATAAAAAGAAAACACAGCAGCAAGGCTGTTATGAACAGTCATTTGAATTTTGACTTAAGAAAAAAAATCTACCCTGAGGTCATAAGAGGCTTCTTAGAAATTTTTGCTTTCAGCCTTTGTTTCCCATATTACCCAACATAAAAAATCTCATATCAGTTGTGTGATTGAAAATACGATGAGTAGAAAGCACCCTCGCTATCAGCACTGTTTATTCTACTATTTCATAACCTGTTCTTTAGAACTGTTCTTTTAGCTTCTGTGTTTGACAGTCACCTTACAATAGTAACCTTTTTAATATACCAGCAGCAAGCGCCACACCAAAAGAAATGTTTTGAGGCATTTGACATAGTGCCTACCTTTTAATTTCAGGATGGGAGAAAAAAGCAAAGCAAAATGTAAAGCATCACATAAAATACTTCCCCCTGAATTCTCCAGTCTGTAGAAAATATAGCCTCATCTTGACACTAAATCAAATTAAATGAAGTCATTTGCTTAAAGCAAATTAAATGTAATGGCCCGGCACATATGCATATAAAGCTGTGGTTCTTTATATGGGAAGAAACTTTTTGGGAACTAAGTGATTTCTGCTCCTATTTATCTAGTTACAGTTTGTTTCATAGATATTTTTCTTTGATTGGTTCTTTTCCTTGAAATGAAGTTTGCTGGAACTACAGTGTTTCTCCTAAAATAAGACCCTGTCTTATATTACTTTGAACCCCAAAATAAGTGCTTGGCCTTATTTTCGGGGATGTCTTATTATTTTGGGGCATGTGGAGCAAGACGGGGCTCCTTTTGCCATCTTACCTGATTTCCAGCTCTGTCTCCCTAACCCTAACCAGAGGAAATGGCGGGGACCAGCTGCGCATGTGGTAAAATATTTTGGGGGAGGGCTTATTTTTGGGGGGCTTTATTTTAGCACATGTGCTCAAAAGCCCAATTGGTCTTATTATCAGGGGATGTCTTACTTTAGGGGAAACCTGAAGAATATTACCAAAGAAGTGGAACGGATAAATTAAGTACGTCATGTGTCAGGGTTTTGTTTTGTTTTTTTAAAAAAAAACATTTTGCATACTTATATTTTATTTCATCATCACCATCATCATCATCATCATCAACAACATCATCATTCATCATCGTCATCATCATCTTAGCCATTGTCTACCCACTGCAGGATGAAGGCTTCTTCCACATGCTTCCAACAAATACAATCCTGAGCTTTCTTTTGCCATGTTTTATATATGTTCTAATTGATCAAAGAAATGTTTTATCTTCATTCATTATGAATGGACAAGTACATGGCTAAGATAGCCTGACTTCATCACCAGGATAGATTGTATTCCCACCTCTCTTTTTCCCCCCTCTCTCTTTGGGTTGTTTTTTTTTTGGGGGGCGGGAGAGCGAATAGTTCCTTGAGTTGCTATGCCCAGAACTGTGTTATAGTTTTTTGATATAACAGAAAGTGAAAACATTAATTGTGACCATTTTATTAAATCTATCTAATAATATGATGTAAAAATAAAAGTATTTTAGCTGTTTCCTGTTGCCAACTGATACGGATACTCTAAAAGCCAACTCCTTGATCCAGACCAAGTTGTGCCTCCTGCTGTGAACTTTCATCATACACAGACAGTATATTATCGGCAATACTTTTCTTAAATTGGTTTTCATCTTCCTAATTTGTGAAAGTATCTTAATTGATTGGATAGAATTGTTTGTAATTACTGTCTGTTGGGATAGTAAATTAGGATGAAATCAAATTAAGCAAATATTTAATAGGAAGTCTGCATCTCTAGCTATCTTCCATCACATTAAATCAGTCCTTTGCAAGCAATGGCTCTCAGATGATATGCCATCATTCCCACCATTATGCAAACTCTTAATAATTATGGGGACTGTACAACAACTAGGAAGATTTAGGAGGGAGAGATTGGTATAATTTCTGTTTACCAGCTATGCATCTGTAACTGCCCCTTGAATAGGATAACTCAACTAAATCTAAAATTAAGCTGCTGCTTCTATGACCATATTCAGCATGGAAGCCACCATATAGCCAGCTCCACTGTTTCTCTTCCTGGTGGCAGCAATAACCTGGTTGGTTTTTTTTTAGATCTTTCTTCCAATTATGAATTTTCAACTTAGAAATCTTTATTTATTTTTATTTATCTTATTTGCTTGTCAAACATGTACAAGATAACAAGTATAGGTATTAACATAAACATGAACAAAGGAAGTAAATACAGATAAATGAGGACAGTAAGACAGGGATGGTAGGCTTGCTGGTGTGCTTATGCATGCCCCCTTTACAGACCTCTTAAGAAGGAAGTGAGGTCCACGGTAGACAGTTTGAGATTGAAGCTGTGACGGTTTGAGGCTGTAACAGCAGCGTTGGGTAGAGCATTCCAGGCGTTGACTACTCTGTTGCTGAAGTCATATTTTCTGTAATCAAGTTTGAAGCAGTTTACCTTGAGTTTTTATCAATTGTTTGCCCGTGTATTATTGTCTTTAATACTATCCCACTGTTGTTTATGGAAATCTGAACCAGTGTTCAGTATTTAAGATCAAATATAATATATTAAATATATATTTAATAATATATAATAAGAGACATGGTGGCTCAGTGGCTAAACTTGCTAAACAGGCGAAGCTTGTTGATTGAAAGGTCGGCAGTTCAGCTCAGCTAACTGAATCCCTAGTGCCACGTAATGGGGCGAGCTCCTGTTATTTGTCCCAGCTTCTGCCAACCTAGCAGTTTATTTGAAAGCACATATAAAATGCAAGTAGAAAATAGGGACCACCTTTGGTGGGAAGCTAACAGCATTCCGTGTGCCTTTGGCATTTAGTCATGCTGGCCACATGACACGGAGACGTCTTCAGACAGCGCTGGCTCTTCGGCTTTGAAATGGGGATGAGCACCGCCCCCTTGAGTCGGGAACGGACATATGTGCAAGGGGAACTTTTACCTTTACCTTTTTTAATAATAAATACCTAATTGAATCATATGTTCTAAATAAATCTATAATTATTTTTTCCTCTTTGTTGCATGCTAATATTATGTGCTGGAATATGTACTTTTTTCTTGCTACTGACCTAGCTGAACCTTTGTGTACAATTTTTGAAGTATCGTTTCGAACTAGTTCTCTGCCTGATCTATGGTCATCAGCTATAGTTGTACTAATCTTTAAAAAGGGTGACACTAGTTCAGTAGAAAACTATAGACCAATCTCTTTGTGCTGTGTTACATACAAAGTTATGGAATCAATTATAAACCAATCCGTCATTTACCACTTAGAAACAAACAACTTGCTATCTGACAAACAGTTTGGCTTTAGGAAAAACTCATCCTGTAATTTACAACTTTTGCACTGTAAAACATCTGAACTACATGTCTTGATCAAGGTAACGCTGTAGATGCAATTTACATAGACTTTTGTAAGGCTTTTGATACAGTAGTACATGATAAACTGCTGTTGAAATTAAACTCTTATGGCATCTCTGGACCTTTGCCCAAGTGGATTGCTGCTTTTCTGTCTAATAGACTTCAGAAAGTCAAAATAGGGAACTCGCTGTCTAATCCTGCACCAGTTAACAGTGGTGTTAACAGTGGTGTTCCGCTTTAGGTCCCACGATTTTCTTGCTCTATATCAACAATTAGTGTGATCAGCTTAAAAGCAACTGCGTCCTTTTTGCCGATGACGGAAAATTATTTAATACTACAGATAATTCAGTTGTTTTGCAAAGTGATCTCGACTATGTGTCTATGGGTCATCTATCTGGCAACTTCAAATTTCGATTAATAAATGCTCTGTCTTACATATTGGTAAACGTAATCAGAATGTCAAGTATAAGCTAGGTGGTATTGATCTAACAGATGAGCCTCACTTTGTCAAGGACCTAGGTGTACTTATTTCTGATGACCCATGTTCCAAAGTTCATTGTAACATTGTTGCTAAAAAAACATTAAGAGTTGTAAATTTAATTTTGCAAAGCTTTTTTTCTGGAAACATCATATTACTAATTAGAGCTTATAAAACTTATGCTAGACCAATCTTAGAGTATTGTTCAACTGTTTGGAATCCCTACCATATATTTGACATCAGTATAATCGAGCAAGTTCAAAAGTATTTCATGAGAAAAGTTTTTCACAATTCTGTACACAATATAATTCCCTATGCTACTAGGCTCGAAATTCTCGGTTTGGATAACTTAGAACTGCGTCGCTTGCGGTCAGACCTAGGTATTGTATAGAGAATTATACGTAGTAATGCTTTACCTGTAAATGACTTTTTTTGTTTTAATCGTAATAATACACACGAGCAACCCCTTAAACTTAATGTATATCCTTCTAAACTTGACTATAAAAAGTATGATTTCTGTAATAGAGTTGTAGAAGTCTGGAATGCTCTACCTGATCCAGCTGTCTAGCTACAAATTTTCAGTTTCAATCACAAATTGACTTCCATGGACCTTACTTCCTACTTAAGTGCCTATCGTCCCTGTCATTTTTTTTTATTCTTGTTCTCATTTTTGTTTGACAAATTCTAATAAGTAAAATAAAATCAATAAATAAGAAGGCTATGATGCAGAGTGTGTTTGTTTGTATTTCTCATTGGATTTAACACTGGACCCTTGCCCTGAAAATAGTTTCATAGAATAGCTCATCCGTGAGAAAACGTTATGACATTTTTGTTGATGTAGTGAGTTGTTTTATTTTAGTTTCTGCCTACATCGCATTCTAAATAGGACCTTCTGAGCTATGGGGTTTCTGGAACACGGTATGAGGCTCTGTAATGTATGAGTGTAGGTGTGTATGATGCAGTGCCCACTGTATTATCCTCCCCCTCCCTCCAAGGACTCAACAGGCAGGTGGGAAGGTTGTTTTTGACAGATGTCTCTCGACTGTAATGAAAGAGCTTATGCAAAATTATCTCCAGTCAGTATTAAGTATGGGAGGCACCCAGTACTTTGAAAGGTGAGAGAAATGAGTGTGTCATTCCCATGCTTGCCATCTCGGTTTGATAACCTGATTACTGAACAAGTAAATAAATTTCACATTTACTTGCATTTATATTTAACAGTAGGGTGCTGTCAGAAACTTGAGTAGCCCTGCTGCAAGCAAGATATGGGATATTAGGCTGACTATTAGGCTAGCTGTCAGGAATGCATTGATGAGTTGCAATGAGCCACAACATGACCAGATTTTTCTCCCTCTATTTTTAATGTATGATTCCCAAAAGCCAGTCATAGCATTTAATCCTCCCAGATGACAAATGTATTCGAAGCATTCATAATAGTATTTAAAGCCATGCATATATACCCATCACACTTTTAGCTTTTACAATAAATATTGTTAGAGAGGGATAAACAATAAATGGAAAGTCAAGGAGATTGAAGGTATGATATGAGACAAAGAAAATGCTAAAACTGGTATAAACCAATAGCATAGAAATAGCAATAGGACATAGACTTATACACCACCCATAGTGCTTTATAGCACACTCTGGGCTAGTTTACAATGTCAGCATATTATCCCCAACTATCAGGTTTCCTCATTTTACTGACCTCGGAAGGATGGAAGGCTGAGTCAGGATCGAACTCCTGGTTGTGGGTAGAGTTAAACTATAATACTGCATTTCAATTACTGCGCCACAACTCATCCATTCACTATATTTCTATCCTTGCTTTCACATCAGCCCAACACATCACACAGTGATGTTTATTTTATTTTATTTCTCGTTTTGATTTCATTAGCTCTACCAATCCTCTCCCTCTCATTCAATTTTTTCTTCCTTCATAGAATTGTTCTGCAGTTCAGTTTTTTTAAAATTATTATTATTATTTTTATTATTTATTCAATTTTTATACCACCCTTCTCCTTTCGGACTCAGGGCGGTGAACAGCCAAATAAAACATTTGTACACAAAAGTTAAAATAGTTTTTAAAATAGTTAAATGAAATTTGGCCCATAATTTAAAACATTTCAATTTAAAATCACTATCAAACTTTAAAACCAACATAGAATCAGGCCAGCCTGGCTAACTGAAAAAAATAGGCTTTTAAGGGCCCGACGAAAAGTCCGGAGGTCTGGGATCACTCGTATCTCTGGGGGTAGATCATTCCAGAGGGTATTGAAGATTGGCTCTTCCCCCTTGGATTAGGATGGGAGTTAGCACAGCAAATGTGGATTTGATGGATGTTATAACACTGGTAGGAAGTGTGACATTCCTTTGTGTAGTGTGACATTACTGTTTTATCTTTTGTTTTATTAGCTGTTGTGAGCTGCCTAAGATGATTGTGTATAAGATAAGCAACCATTTAGTTCTATAAATTAATAAATATATATTTATATGACCACACTGACTCAACATACTTCTTTCATACTGGCACTTATTTTTGCATTAAATCCATGTTTATTATGCTAACATATTCATTCTTGATTCTATATTTTTTTTATCCATTTAGTACATAATAAAAAGATGAAAACAAGATAAATCGATGACATCAGCAAGTATTGCAAGTCCAATTGGCAAAAGAAAGCTGAGGTCTGTATTGGTTGGAAACATGCAGAAGAATTCTTCATCCTGCAGTGGATAGACAATGGCTAAAATGATGATGATGATGATGTTGAAACGTATTTCCTGATTGCTTATTTGTACCCTATGACTATCATTAAGTATATGATTCTTGATGAACGTATCTTTTCTTTTATGTACACTGAGAGCATATGCACCAAGACAAATTCCTTGTGTGTTCAATCACACTTGGCCAATAAAAAATTCTATTTATTCTATATGAAATCTCGCTTGGACTTTATGTGTGTATGTATATGTGTATGTATATATTTTCTGAAAAATGCTAAGATAAAAAATGCCATCATTTTTTAGGGTTTCCCAGTCTAGCCTTACAGCCCAGGAAATTTCCTATTTCCTTTCCTTTTTCCTTTCTTTTTTAGCCAGATTGTACTAATATACCTGTGATGGTGAATCTATGGCATGTGTGCCAGAGATGGCACGCAGTGCCCTCTCTGTGGGCACATAAGCCATCCCCCTAGTTCCGCTCCGCCACGCATGCGTGCGCGCCTCTCACCGGACAGCTGATCTTCGGGTCTCTGCAGTGCATGTGTGGCGGGGTGTGGGTGTGGGGGGGTGCACATGCATGGAGCCGGGTTGCATGCACCAGGGCTGGAGTGC
The DNA here is from genome assembly GCA_012654045.1 of Ptyas mucosa. Taxonomy (NCBI): domain Eukaryota; kingdom Metazoa; phylum Chordata; class Lepidosauria; order Squamata; family Colubridae; genus Ptyas; species Ptyas mucosa. The sequence goes on along the minus strand of WNWU01000016.1, from coordinate 18,372,874 downwards.
ATTTTGGGAGTTAGGGCACTTTGGGCACTTGGTCCGGAAAAGGTTAGCCATCACTGTAATATACTAATTTAAAGAAAATGGAGAATTTGTTATATGGTGAATTAGGGACTGTAGGCCTGATGCCTATGGGAATCAATAAATATGCAGACAAAATATTTAATGTTCCCAAGTTTTCTGTCACATTTCACTGTACTTTTAAAATAAACAAGTGGGAACATACATATTCCAAAGCCTAGACTATAACATTAGCTTTATTCCATGAATGTCTTTGGAATATGCAGACTCCATAGGTAGTCCTGACTGAAATTAGGAAAGCAGAAGGTTTTGTTAAAAGTGTGACTGCCTGCCAAGGATATCTGGACAGCAAGAAGATAGTGTGCTTGCTCTGTGGTAAAAATTTTGTGTCATGCCATGCCAACCGGAGCAACCATTTTGTAATAGCACCTACAACATGCAAATGCGCTCAGCTTGGCTGACACATTGTCATTTCTTAAAAGATATAAAAACTATCTGACAGCTTTCTTTTACACTTACTTGAGGGAAAATGACTGGTATAGAGAGCACACTTTGCATCAAAAGATCTCAGCTTCAATTTTTGTCATCTTTAGTTCTGGATAAGAAGCCCCAGAGAGCTGTTGCCAGTCAGCCCAACATAGCAGAAGGCAGCTTTCCTATGTGCTTAAATTGATTCTCTGAGTGATAAAATTTAGACAACTGTCCTTGAAATCTGAAGAAAAATCGTATAAAGGAAGATGCTTATTAATAAATTCAGATAACAATCTGAAAATAGATAACACCAGTAATACCCCCCAATACTGCATGTAATACAGTATTTGGAATGACCTCAAGTTAAAAATTCAGTTAGGCAACTTTGCAGAAAAATGTTCCATCAGTATTTACTACTGGTTGTAGCAAACAACCAGGAATATATGTATTTCAAGACATGGATCAAACGTTGGTAGCTGAAAATAACTTGAAGTAATACAATCTATTTTTTTAAAGAAAAGCAATTTTAGCCAAAGATTTTTGGAAAGAAGTATTAGTGAACAGGATTTACTTCTATGTAGGCCTATTCTGTGGAAATACACTGCCTATCATATAAACAGCATCATTTGTCCCATGACTAAACATCTGTTGGTGCCTGAGACTATATTGCACTTTCAAAGTATTCAGAAAGCTAATCAAGGTTGGGGAAATACATCTTTTAAATGCTTCGGAAGTTGTAAGATGTTTATACCTTGTTTTTTTGTATTCCATATTATAGAAGGTACATACATTAAGATTAGATTAGATAGAAGACAGACAGACAGACAGACAGACAGACAGACAGACAGACAGAGACAGACAGAGATAGGCAGGCAGACATGGAGACAGACAGACAGATAAGAGACACTTGCTGATAATTTTCAGGATTTCAAAGGCTGAGAGAATTATTAAAATGTGCAATGGCACTCAGCTGAAAGGATTCTCAGCTGGAAACAAGAGAACACACTCTTTTGCATTAGAGATGGGCAATTTTCATTCAGCACATTCAGCCCCACAAGTTTTTTTATATTCCTCAGAGCTTTTCTTGACACCTGTTGTTGAAAATCAGTAGTCACTGTTCTGAGGTACAAAATAAATCAAAATGAAAATTATAATCCTCTAACTTTTAATGGGTTTAGGATCAGCACCAAAGATTTGGAAGACCTGGATTTCAAATTGCACCCTCTATTCTACTATGACATAAGCATCCAGTACCGGTTTGGTGCAATATGAGTCAGTAAGTATTTCATACAGTCATCCATTATGTAAATTACCATCAAAGTTTAAATTATATGTTTATTTTTTTATAAGGACTGAAAGAGATAAATTGAAGGTGGGATTCAGTAAAAACTTTCTCAACTCCAGATTAACCGAAAAAAGACAGTACATTATAATAGAGACTCAAACAATGATCCCTCTTTCCTTCACAAATGCATATAAACCAAAATATTTCATTACATTTTTTTTTACCCAGTTTGGAGATCCAGCATATTTTAGAGCCCGACATTAGATTCAGAACAGGAAGTTAAAATGTTAGAGTTAAAATGTTAGAGTAGAAAAAGAAAAGATACTTGACTTCATTTTAAAGGAAGATGTGATATTGATTCAAAGCAAAATAATTCTACATAAGAATTATGCTTCCATACACTATCAATATTTTAGGTTATATGCTGAAAAGAAATCAACTATACAAACATTTCTTTGATTCCATTTACAGAATATATTGCTTGGATAAAAATATTACTGAAGCTATTCCTTTGTGCTCAATGTAAGAGTTGGTGTTGACCTATAAAATCCTTTATCGTTGGATGCCTAGTTATCTACAGGACAATTTTCTACCGGAATCAGCCCATTCAGTACATTTTCCAAGGGTGTTTTTGTTTCTATGCCATTTTTATAAAGAGAATGATGGCCAGGAGGTGCTGCTTCTCTTTTGTTACTCCAGCTTTGGAATATTTTGTAATACTTTTATCTTAGAATTAAGGTTTGATGCATTCCTTCTAACATTCTGGAAGCTACTGATGATGCTGGATCTTTTCTTGAGAGTGTTTATTCAAAGTCTGCTATCACCATCTTCAATTCTTTGTCCTTTGAATGATCTAAACCCGTGATGGCGAACCTATGGCACGGGTGCCACAGGTGGCACGTGGAGCCATATCGGTGGGCACGCGAGCTCAGCTCCGGCACGCATGCATGCACCAGCCAGCTGATTTTTGGGCCTTCTGGGCCCACCAGAACTCAGGAAATACACTGTTTCCGGCCTCCAGAGGGCCTCTGGGGGGTGTAGGGAAGGCCGTTTTTGCCCTCCCCAGGCTCCTAGAAAGGCTCTGGAGCCTGGGGAGAGCAAAAACCGTGCCATCACATGCGAAAAGCGGGGGGAGCACAGGGGGGTGGGGCGCATAGAATTATGGATGTGGGCACGCGTGCGTGTGACCCCACCATGCTCCCCCCGCTTTTGGCACAGGATGGCAAAAAGGTTAGCCATCACTGAGCTAAACTGTTTCATTTGTTTAAATAATTTTACTTGGCTTTGTTAGGATGTTATGTCTTATTGCTGTTAATATAAGTCTCCTTGAATTTTATTTCATTAGATGTTGGCTGTGAACACTTTGACTGTGAACATTTTTGTGTTATTTCAGCAGAATGAGAACAAAACAAACGAATAAACAAGCAGTTAGTGTAAGCGTACAAAGGCAAGCCTATTGTTCTCGAAAGAACGCATTCCCTAGCTACTATTTCTGCAACTTTCTTAGCACTCATCAAGAGGATATGCAAGTTCATGAATGACTTAGTTTCTGTACTTTTACATATCCAAACAGATCTCTATTTGTAAGAGAATACATTTTAGGAATTAAGAGTTGATACAAACAAATGTATCACAATATGGTATACACAGTGTAACAGAGAATAGAGAAAAATATAGTCTTGTGTAAAAAGACTGGCTATACACTTCCTACACAACAGTCCATTTTTGAAAGAAGTCTGCTTTAGAGCAGTTATTCAGGGGGAAAAAAACCTAACATGATTTTGAATAAACTCTTCAGTTTGCTTACTTCAGTAATTACAGTGGTAGTTATATAGAAATGCCCTTGCAATACTGTGTTGAATATAGCTATTCTTCATCCTAGATTTGAAGTCGCTTTGTCACTGCTAGGTATACTACATTTATCTCAAAGACTCAAACCAAAAGTACATTTGTTGGTGATCAGCTCTTGAAAGGTGCTTTCAATAGAATTCCCTATTGTACATTCTGGCAGTAGCATTGGTAGCACCAATTAAAATTGTTTCAATATAATCTGTGATTTTCAGTGGCAAAAACAATAACTTGCAGGAAGAACCTGCTGGCTCAGAATGATTTTGCTTGAAGCTAGAATAGCTTCATTATAAAAGGGTCATTTATTTATTCATTTATATATTAACTGTTTTTCCTGATTTTTGAAAAGAAACCATATCCAGGAATGCTGAGTCGCCATATATCATTATTTAGTTAGAGAAACTAGCTTTGTGACATACAATCTGGGGAACTAGAAACGTCGGCCTGTGCTTCTCATATGTAAAATAAAAGTATCAGATTATGTCAGGTGGTTACACTTTATTAACTGTTTATAAATAATGGTAATTAAGTTGGTTTCCAGATCTATCTGAAATTGTCTAAGGTTTTTTTCCCAATCCTCTTTACCTCTTTCCATTACAACATACATATTGTAATTGCAAAAAAAAACCCTGAAGAAATGGAACAAGAGCTGCGAATTCACAAGACAAACAGCCAATGTATGTTGTCAATTGTCTGGACAGGTCTTGAAGATAAATTGGAAGTTCTGAGTGGTTTTTTTCTGAGGTGTTTCTTTAGGCCGGAAGAGCAAATCATGCTGGTTTAAAGAGAAGTGCTGTTTGCTTTCTCTCTGGCTATCAGGAAGAACCTACATACTAAACACTGAATATGGTTTAATTGGAAATCAGTGTTTTTCAACATAATCCATTATACATTCAAGACAGGTTATCATTCAGAGCTTTTCTCTGAATATTCCATCTAACCATTGGGAACAAAAATTAGGAGAAAATGTAAGAGTTACTTCCAATACCTAGAAACTGAAATTAACTTCAGAATAGTTTTGTTTTATGGTGTTTTAAACTATACCACTTTTTCTTTGGAAGCAATAGACCTATACCAAATAGTTCCAATTTTTGTATCCACAGTTACTGCTGCAATATGGTTATAGGATTTAATAGAAATCTCTCCTCTACACGAAACATGCAATTTCTCAAATAATTTAAGTAGTTTAGTTCAAAAAGAAAATACAAAGATTTATTAAAATTGATTTTGTCAGTGGTGTATGAATCACAAGATGTTCATTACTCTTGTCAAATCCTGTCATTATGATTCACAAGAACTACACAAGCATTTCATGAATCATACTTTCTTTAATTTAGATATATACATTGGTCCCCATGCTTTCCCTTTTTCTGGAAGTACCAAAAGTTCATGCTGTTGGACATTGGTAGCAAAACTGAATTCCTTGGATAGTGAAGTGACCAGGGTGTGCAAATCCACTGGCAAAACATTGCTGCAGGAATCAAGGATGTGATTTATGACATCATTATTCTCTGACTTAGAAAGAGTACACGTAGAATAAACCAGATATCCTCCAGGACGCAAAGCTTTAATTGCAGATCTGTTAAATAATAAAAACAAAACAAAACAAACAAGAGTAAATATATTGTGTTAAATTGGATTCATCAGCACACATATTTACACTTGGAATCTTCAGCTGCCAGAAAAACGTGCATGCTTATGTGGATTAAGTTTAACAGTTCAGTAATGGCATGTGATTATTATTGCTCAGCCAATACATACAATAGAATCTATTACTAAAACGTTGGAAGGATATACTACATTTTGCCCATAGGAGATAACTAGCTCATTCTGTTTCAAACTTTGACAAAATGTTAAACTGACAATAAATTTTGGAGAAAAGAATGACTAAGAGAAAAGAAGGGAGAAAACACATCAACCTAAGTAATTGGTTTACCCAACTAGTTATAAGGAACTGGATATTCTACTAATCCTGGTTTACAAAAAAATACCTGAACCTCACACCACACTAACCGAAAACTAAATGTACAATGAGGTCCACCTATAAGTAACAGACGTTTATAGGATTTAAACTACAGAAATCAACTGGACATTTCTTATTTCAGAGCAGCTATCAAATACACAGCAGTCTTATGAGGTGACTAAGATATCACCTTATCATATTATCTGAGTTCCTTTTGTGTTACTTCTGAGTAAGTGGATTATGAATTGCCTCCAGGATTGAATCTTTCCTTTGAGTTGGCATGACCACTTTGGTTTTACCAGGAGAAACAGCTGGTTTCATTTCTGGGATATCAGAGTCTAGATATAAGAGGTTTTTTTTTTTTTTTAATGACGGAGCCAATTCTCTGGAATAGCTCCCTATTGACTGGTTCTAACATTATCTGCCCTCCAGAATCAGTTAAAAATAACTTTTCTGGAGGGCATTTCAAGGTTGAGCTGAAGTATTGTGTTTTAGTTTCTATTTTGTATTGTATTTCTTTATCATTTATGATTACATTAGTTTTCCTATTTTTGAGCAGCCAAGAGTCTCTGGATAAAATTCTGAATAATAAATGAAAAAATAAAACAGTGTTGAAAATTTCAATTAATTTTAACTGCTAAAAAGCTGTACTTTGAAGAGGAAGCAATATATATGTATCACTTCAAAATTTTAGCAATTGTGAAAAACTCAAAGACATTCACAGCTTTCCCTCAAACACTATTCACTGCAAAATGCTAAGAACCAAATACAATTTTCTGATTGTTGCCATATTGCATTTAGACAGTTTTATTTTTGGGTCACCTATTCACACTTAAGTGTAAAAGTATGCAGGTATACATCAGAAAAGAGAAATGATATAGCAATTCATGTTACAAACTTCACTCTCTCAGCCCACTCCTTGAGAGAGTAATTACATGTTCTGCATTCTACTAGAATGGTCAAGATTAACTCTGTCATTAATTTATCTATTCTCCATATTAAAAAAGTGAAAAAAAATCAGGGCAGATAGTGAGGACAGTGTGTCATATTTCAATGCTGCCATCTTGTGTTCATTAGCAGAAACTATTTTCCGAGACTGCAGAGATGGATCTGATCAGCAGGGAAAAAATTTGCTCCAAACCATTCAAACCACAGAAATAACATTGACATTCTTCCCTATATTCCTTCTTTGTAAAAGAGGAATTCTGTTTCCCCCTTCCTACTTTTATTGATCAACGTGGCATCTTCACATTACAGTAATTTGATTTCAATTTCTTCTTGCAATGGCCTGCTATTCTTCCTTACAAATTCATTGGAAGATGCAAGAAACTTATCTGTATCCTAAACATACGATTTATCATGGGGCTGAACAGTACTGAGATAATGCAAATGAAGTCCCAGAAAGCTTTGCCAAGTCTCCAGCATTTATCTCTCTAATATCATAGACATAAGTTTCCCCTCAACTCCAGACTGATGGTAACTTCTCTTCAGCGTTGTGTGTTCCTTCAATTATGGAGTCTTATACAAAGACTTTTGAAACTTTTTACAATTTATTGTCATAACTACATGTAGAAGCAGCTGCTGGAAAATTTGCCAGACATTCCAAGAGTAATTTCTTAGAAGGCCTTGATAGAACCTTGCCATTTTTTAAACTACTTTGCCTGGCATTTTAAAGAACCATTGACAAATGTTGTGCTGTAATCTCTACGGGCCCGGCCAAGCCAGGCTCCAAGGCAGTACAATAGTTTCAGATTAAAGTGCAATGGTAACTTATTAAAGGATAATGTTGCCTCTGCACAGCATTATATACTTTTTGTTACACAATCACTAGCAGAAGAATATTAGTTATTAGACAGCTAGAGCAAAATCTCTGGGTCTTGAATGCCAAAAGTCAAGCAAAATAAAAGAAAAGCTGCCCAAGTAAAATTGATTAAAAAGCTATTTAAGTTTTTTTAAATTCAAACTGAAATTGTACAGCATTATTAGACATTATTAAAGGGCAACTGAAAAAGGTGTTTTTAAAGCTGGAGTAACAGCCTGAGTAAAAGGGAACTCTAGCGATTCACTGGGAAGTTCCATATTGATGGCCCCACTAAGAAGAAAACCTGGCCTCAGTTTGTCAAAAGAGAAAGTTTCCCCCCCTTTTAAGCACTTCTGAAAGCTATTCTTAAATTTGGATGAGCAATGTGAAATTCATAGTTTCAGAAAGGATGCCATTTTTTCCCAATGGAAGTCTCTATTGGATCAGAAGGATCTTTTTTAAAATTATTATTTGTTGATTGATGGGAAACCAGTTTCAAATGCTGTATTTGTTTTCAGGCAATTCATAGATTTTTATAGCAATGGGATCACCATTATAACTAAAAGATCCTGAGAGCTAGTATAAATGCCGTTGGTCAATTTTAGCTGTTTGCTTTGCTTTTTCTTATGTCATTAATACCTTCAGTTTACCCAAAAAAGAAAAGTACAAGAGCTTTGTAGTATATTATATAACAATGAAATATATCAATAAGTGAAATGTGGTATGAGTACAGCAAACACTGAATTTCAGAGACACATTCAGTCTTTAACCTGAATCTACTTATTTGTTTCTATGTCTTCTGGAAGTATTCAGGAAACAATTGGTTGAATAATTAAGAGTAAATAGTTAAGAGTGCATCAACATGTGACAGGTAATGGTTTAGAATGTGTTTGAAAGAAAGAATGCAAAAAACATATTTTACTTGTATTTTAACATGGGTCCAAAAAACCCCATCTCAAAATCCTTTTAAAAATGTATTTTTTAATCTTAATATATCATAACATTTCCATTGTGTGATTTATGACATGGCGGGGCTGGTTAGGATAATTTTCATTCCCTCTAAATCCTAAACTTGGAGCTCTCTAGTAAATTTTGTGTGCAATTTTAGCTAGGAAGCTAATGTTAGTATTTCCCCCCCCATTTCAAGATTAAACTCTGAAATATGCTCTTGGTGAATTTCATTTGCATAATGGTAGTGTAGCAAAGCTTCCTGGTTGCACTCTTCTACTGCATCCTAGAGGAAAATTGTATGAAATTATACAGGAGAATGGAAAATGATTTTGTAATCAAGGGCTGACATGTGGACATTTTAAAGCTTTTTGGCCTTTGAAATACACAGGTACAGTAAGTCACCAGAGGAAGAAAGTGAAAATTAGCCACTGCTGTATTGTCACTTAGCTAGGTACTATTTTATCAAGCCCCAATTTCTTTTTCTTCAAGAAAACAGGCTCCAATTTGATTAAATATGCTTAGGGGAATTGGGCAATTTCAGCTTGCTAGTATTTTTTTTTCTACCAACAAGATTCTTGTTGTCAAAAATGTTCCATTTTAGAGACATAATTTAGAATGATTTATACAAATTTGCAAAAATTTCACTGAATGATGTATGTTTCCTACAGCCAGAAGTCCACAAATTGGATTCTATATGTCAAATACGGGAAAAAGAAAACTGAAGGAGGTCAATGTTTTTAAATGTGATTGATTTCTCCAAAGGAAACGGGTGACATGATGCATTACTGCAATAAGACACTCATATTTTGTTATAAATCACAGGCTTCCTTTTTTGGTAGGAAGTCACTCCCTCTTAAAACAAAGGAGTAGGAAAACACAAATCTCCAACCTTTTTGTGATGCTGTTATGACAGATTTCCATAAAAATCTCTACTTCTTTGAAAATAAACTATTTTATTTCTCTCTCAATTATGCTGACAACGAGTATGTATGACCAATAGCTGGAGATAATGTACAATAAATTACTGAAGAAGAAAAAAAAAAGAGAAAAACCCTGGCTTATTAATTTTCTTGCTAGTAATATATATTAACATTTCACCTAGATTAGTAAAACACAATAAAATATAAATGTTAAGAAGATCTATGTTCAAATACCAATGTCTAGGCCTGTGATGGCGAACCTATGGCACACGTGCCACAGGTGACACGTGGAGCCATATCTGTGGGCACACGAGCGTTGCCCTAGCTTAGCTCCACCACGCATGCGTGCACCAGCCAGCTGATTTTCGGGCCTTCTGGGCCCACTGGAAGTTGGGAAATGCACTGTTTCCAGCCCCCAGGGGGCCCCGGGGGGGGGGGGGAAGGCCATTTTCACCCTCCTGAGGCTCCAAGAAAGCCTCTGGAGCCTGGGTAGGGTCTGGTGGCTCAGCAGACTAAAAGCATTGTGATTAACACCAGCTCTCTGCAATTACTGTAAATTCGAATCCCATCAGGCTCAAGGTTGACTCAGCCTTCCATCCTTTCTAAGGTAGGTAAAATGAGGACCCAGTTTGTGGGGGCAATAAGCTGACTTTGATAAATATACAAAAGTATGAAGGCTATTGCTTAACGCATTGTAAGCCGTCCTGAGTCTCCGGAGAAGGGTGGCATATAAATCAAATTAAAAACAAAAACAAAATAGGGCTACCAGGCCCACCGTCCCATCGTGTACCAAAAGCAGGGGGGTGCGTACATGCACGGGGGGAGTGCGCATTGAATTATAGCTGTGGGCACACACACACGTGACCCCCCGTGCTCCTCCTACTTTCAGCATGTGACAGCAAAAATGTTAGCCATCACTGGTCTAGGCCATCTAAGCATTGAAACACATATCATTTATATTTTTTAAAAATCAGATACTGGACTGGTATATGCCCTCAGATTACAGCCCAGTCTCTATATGATCTACAATTTGACTTGGGACCCTGCAATCACACTGAGGGGAGGATACTATACCTCATTTATACAGAGAGTTTTGGCAGATGCCACATGAGATGCAAAATCTATAGCTAACTGACTGTTCTTCTTTCAAAATTTTGAATATTAACAGGTTTAAAAGGTATGGATACAATTTAGACCAGGGCTGTCAAACTCACTGGATGGATGTGTCACACACTGGCCACACCCACGCCAAATTTAATGAAGGGGGGAAAAGTCCCGATACGTCACATGATGCTGCCGTGACAACGTGAGTTTGACACTCCTGATTTAGACTATATATTGCAGAAATGCAGAGATGGTTAGCAATGATCAAACAATGTTTTGCAAAACTGCAGTGTTAATTAAATAAGGATAGGCCTATGTTGTAAAATTAAGATGGATTTCTATGCAAACCTGCCTGAAAAGACAGGCAGCTCTTAAACAATACCCACCAGGCCTCTTAGCATAAAATAAATGATTCTGCCTGGCCTGATGACTCCTCTGTACACACCAATAACACATAAAATGGCCCAGTCTTTCAACTGCAATGTTGGCATTGCAATATGGCCAGGTCAGATTTTGGGGGGGGGGGGGAAGGAGGAAGACTTTTACCTAGGAGCCATGGTGGCGCAGTGGTTAGAGTGTAGTATTGCATTCTAATTCCGCTAATTCAGCTCAGTGCCAGGAATTTGATCCTCACTGGCTCAAGGTTGACTCAAGTTTCCATCCTTCTGAGATGGGTAAAATGAGGACCCAGATTGCTGAGGGCAATATGCTGACTCTGTAAACTGCTTAGATAGGGCTGTAAAGCACCGTGAAGCAGTATATAAGTCTAAGTGTTATTACTATCACCTTACTAATTTCTAAGTGTATCTCACTGCTCTGTCTGCCAACAAGTGTTGCCATGGAGAAATAGAAAAAAGAATGGCAACAGAGACAATGATTTCAGAAAGGCCTTGTTTCTATGGATCTATCTCAGAAAAGGTAAGTACTAGTTAACCTTTCAATATCAGTTCACAGAAATGAATGGAATAAGCTACTTTAATCTAAATCAACTCTATGCCTGTTTAAGCTAAATTTAACATCTATTAGTCTAGGTCAATGTATACTTTTTCTCACTTTTTGCATAGCCGATTCACTGCCTCTCTCGTGTCCATTAAGCTTATTATATGAAGACGACAATAGTGCTGGATCCAAAAAAGTGAATTTGTTAAAACCTATGGTTGAAAATGTTCCAACGAATAAAAGAAATCAAGTCAAAGGAGGGGTAGAAATTGTTGTGCATGTGTGTCTGTGTTTTGCAAAGGACTGGACTGACCCCTTAGATAGCTTACTGAAGTAACCTACTCCAAAAGTAATCAGAGCAAAGGAGTGGATGTAGAAAAAAAAGAAACTTTAATTTTAATTCACTGGCTTCTATATTTGGTTCCTTCAAGTCAGTGTTGATTCTTTGCAACTGCCTGTACAAGTCCCTGCATTTATTTATTTGTTTGTTTGTTTATTTAGCAAAATTTCAGAAGTGGCTTACCATTGTAGCACCCTCTTCCTAGGCCGGAGAGAGTGACATCTCCCCCCTCCCCCAGTTGGCTTTGTGTCTGAAGTGGGACTAGAAGTCAGTTCCGTGGTTTTGAGCCTGGTGCCTTAACCACTACACCAAACTGGCTAGCTTAATTAATAATTATATATTTTAATTCACTAATAGGCATCAAATAATTCAATAATATTAATCTTTATAATTTGGTGGTTCCTTTGAAGAGATTAAGGAAACATCATCCAAGGCCCCTGAGAAATTATACCTCTGTTCTATCATTTTCACTGCCCCGAGGTATTCATTCTTCTTGAATTGTCCTTCTTTTGAATTCTATTCTGATATGTAGCTAGACTTTTTCCCAGTAAGGTGTTTAAAACCTAAGTCATGTAACAGCTGGGCAGCCTTCAGGGATGCTATGACTATTACATTGGTTTCAACTGGTTGTTCTTTAGAGACAAGGGATTAGTTTATATAACTAACATACTCTTGGACTTTATAACATAGCTAATAATTTGAACCAAAGGACAGAAAAAAATTAATCTTTATTTGATAAATTAAGTTGTAATCAGGTTACAGCTCAGATTACAGCTAAAAAGAACTATGGTTGGCTTAAATAGAAATGGAAAATGAAATCTTGAATTTTATCCTTAAGATAGGGATAAAACATTTTCCAATTAGGATGGGGAAGAGACTAGAGACTAAGTCAAACAACTGACTCTTTATATATGAAGTTTATAAATAATAATTAGCTTTATGCACCAAGACAAATTCCTTTTGTGTCCAATCACACTTGGCCAATAAAAAATTCTATTCTATTATACATTCTGTACATTTTAAATATGTCTCCAAGAGATTGCCCATCACATAACACTATGAAGAAAAAGAAAATTCTGATAACAATAATGTGCATTGTCCATGTATCTCTCTCTTTCTCTCTCTCTCTCTCTCTGTGCTTCTCTGCTAGAGAATGTAATTTGTTATGATTCATTTTTATTTGCTTGTGGATTGTATCCCCTCAATAAATTAACCCTCCAAGTAAAGTATAACACCCAAACTAAATCACCAATTTGACCAGAGGTAGAAATATATAACTAGGCTTATATTTATAACATCTCAACTTGATTTGGGAGATGACCTCTCTCAGCAGCTTTATCTTAAACAGAACCAAAGAGTCTTGAGACAATCTCTTTCCTTTTGTTAAACTGACTGAATTGACTTGCACAGGTAGGAAAGTGCCTCAAATTTCTAATCCTTGCAGACCATTCAGAAAAAATATTGTGGTTGACAATATTGAAGGCTGATGAGATTAAGACAAGGAAGGTTGTGCTGTCACTATTTAAATTCCATCACAGAATATCCATGAGTGGCCAGCGCTGCTTCCATCTCATGCCAATGTCTAAATCCACATTGTCCACCGGATGGTACTGGACTTTTAATTCCCTGACTTTGCTCACTAGGAGTTTTGAGAATTGTAATAAAATAAATAGGAAAAGAAGTCGGTTAGGGCAAAGGCTGGCCTAGATCCTTGTTACAGGTACTCAATTTATGACAGCAACTGAGACTAGAATTTTGTTTAATCTTGTTAAACAATGCAGTCATAAAGTGCAACTGTATTGCTTAGCGACTATAATCCTTGAATTCCCAGTTGTCACAAAATCCCACAATCGCACAATTGTGAGGCAAGGCAACTTCCCCCTGACTTCCCACAACCAAAATCAGTGTGGAAGTCAGCAGGAAGTTGCAAGTCTCAGGGATGCAGGCAGGTAAGTGGCTGCCAAATGGGAACCTAGGCGAGGGGGTATGCAAGGGGAAGGTCAGAGAGGGTACTGCGAAGGTAGCCAATGGTGATCATGTGGCATTTGACAACCAGTCGTAACAGTAGTGGGTGTCAGCCTTTCAAGGCTGTCATAAAGAGGAGGAGATGGGGCTTGAACTTTTACCTACTTATTCTTTTTGTAGATAGTGTTGTTTGGAGATGGGATGGGAGGGGGGAATTCCTGGGGTTGGAGGCGGGGGGAATTCTTGGGGTTGGAGGCAGGAGCTGAGAAGATTGAGCTGGAAGATGGCCAATAAGAAGTTGAGGTTTGGGGGAACGGAAGGGGAAGGTTTTGGGGTCAGAGGGTTAGTACTGGCTATGACGAAGTTGGGACCAGATCTGTCGTTCTCAATAAATGAGATATTTCAGCAAAGACTAATTGCTTGGGAGTGAAATTTATTTGAGATGACATCGGAACCTGAAAGTGGGTTTCAATTTTGGCCACTACTGGTTTGCTCGTGGGTGCCTGCGCAGAGACATCCAAGCAAGTAGGAGCAACCTCCTGCCGCCGCCACTGCTACCGGTTCGCCTGATCCAGGGCAAACCGGTAGCAACCCACCACTGAGTCATAAGTGTAAGCAGGTAGCCCAGTATCCAGGCTGTGATTATGTGACCATGGGAGTCCTGGGACAACTGGAACTCTGAGGACTGGTCATAGCCACCATTGGTTCAGTGTTGAGTAACTTGTAATAATCACAAGTTCACAGTTCATAGGTCCAGGATTATCTGTATTGCTTTCTTCACTTGAATTTATAGACTAAAGGACACTTGGTACTCACAACTTTTACTTATTTACTTCAATTTAAGAATTGCAATTTTTTTTTTGCTTAAGGTGTTTTTAAAAAGATTACCAGGCATTTATCTGTTGCTGTTGTTCAAGTATATTAAAACTCAGATATGGATGCCTTATGTTTTCCCTTCCTCCACCCTTTGGGAATGTCCTAGTTACAAATGCGAAAGAACTCAGCAGGAAAATTTGAATGGTGCTCTCTATACACTATGGTAATTACCAGGAGAAAGCAGTGTAGCTCTATGCTTTTTGGAACAATGACTGGCTCAGTGTGACTACATATGGAGAGGATAATACATAGGTCAAGGAGACGTAGAGTTTTAGAATATGATTTAGCACGTCCTTCATTCTGGGAATGAGCAGTCCCTTTTTCTTTTCAATTTTTACCTGAGCAATTGTATCTGTACAGCAGATAACAGCTTCCTTTGTGCTAAACGCAGAGTAGCCTGCTGGGTATCAGAAGAGAATAACCAACTTCTATCATTTGAGCAAGGAGCATCCACTAGGATCTGAATCAATGACAACAACAACAACAAAAAGGTTTAGTAGAATTACAAAACAGAATCACAGAGTTAAAGCATACTAGTTAGTTTACC
Organism: Ptyas mucosa; assembly: GCA_012654045.1. Taxonomy (NCBI): domain Eukaryota; kingdom Metazoa; phylum Chordata; class Lepidosauria; order Squamata; family Colubridae; genus Ptyas; species Ptyas mucosa. The sequence goes on along the minus strand of WNWU01000016.1, from coordinate 18,357,849 downwards.
CAAACTAAGACATTTCTTACAAATGGCTAACCATCATTTGAATAAGTCTGAGTAATTGGTCCTATTGTGTTCTTGTTGTTAGAAAGCTTTTAATGTTCAGTAGATTATTGTCTTTCTGGAACTTAAATCCATTAAGACCTGCACCCTGGAATAATAAGCGGATCTTAAACTTTGTCTATGACATAGAGTAATTCAAAAAAGTATAAATGCTATAAAATTCCTTTATTAATGTTTCCTTAATTTTTCCTTATCAAGGCTAAATTTTTCCAGAGGTAGCAAAAGGTTATGAAAAATATTATATCTGATATAACATGCTTTCTAACAAAGACCCCGGTTTATACATTAAAAAAACAACCTTTTGTATTCCATGCCATATGTATAATTTGTATAAAAGCAAGATGGCATTAACTTCTTCTTGAGCAAATATTTATGAAACTGTAAAGTAGTTTAGAAATAATTCTTACTACGTTGTAGTCTACAACACAAGACCTTCCAAAAGAGACTACTGTAATGGGTAAAAAATGGAGGACTAAACTTAGTGCACTTTATAAGTAAATGCTTCTTTCTTATTTAGCAAATTACTACTTTTTTGGTATAAAGTTTATTAAAGATTTTAATAAGATTAAAAACAATCTGAAATTAATAACAAGTAAAGAAAGAAAAGAGAAAAAGAAAAAGACTAATGTACAAAAAGATAAAACAGAAATCCTTTGCAGCAAATACAAATATGATTATAAAATCTTAACTATATTCTTATAATAAAAAGCTTTGTGTTTTCTATAGTCTGAAGTGCAGAAAAGAGCAACAAAGATAATTAGGAGACTGGAGGCTAAAACATATAAAAAACAGTTGCTGGAATTGGGTATGCCTAGTTTAATGAAAAGAAGGACCAGGGGTGACATGATAGCAGTCTACTAGTATCTCATGGGTTGCCACCAAGAAAAGGGAGTCAAACTATTCTCCAAAGCACCTGAAGGCAGGACAAGAAGCAACGGATGGAAACTAATCAAGGAGAGAAAGAAACCTATGACTAAGAAGAAATTTCCTGACAATTAGAACAATTAATCAGTGGAACAACTTGCCTATAGAAGTTGTGAATGCTTCAACACTGGAAGTTTTTAAGAAGAGATTGGACAACCATTTGTCTGAAATGGTAGAGGATTTCCTGCATGAGCAGGGAGTTGACCTCCAAAGTCCCTTCCAACTGTTATTCTACTCTATCAATCAAAAGTTCATTTTTTTCCTGCTTCATGCAAAAAATCTATGATTGCTGTTCCAATCAGCAACAAATATAGATATTGTGTTTTTCTGTATTTCTCTGTCAAAGAAGTCCATTTAGTCATCTGTGCAAATTCCATCATCTTCATCAGCCATTCCTCCATTGTAGGCAGTACATTTACACTTACATTCACTTTTGAGTATATAATAATTTGACTGCAATCAGTTATCATATATAAAATTAAGTAGAAAATTGCTACTGAAAATCTTTGTTTTAAATTGCTGGGTTGGATTATGTATATATGTATATGTGTTTTTCACTGGTATTATATACTGTTTATATTGCTTTATGGTATTTTTATTTATTATTTTTCACATTTCTGAACTGCCCTTTCCCCTCAGAGGGTCCAGTTAGATCCCAAAGCTCCTGAGGTTTAATGCCCTGTTGCAAATTGTCACAGGACAACATACATATATGTATAACTTGTAATTATACACACAATTTTCCTTGTCAAATACAACCACTCTGGTGTATGATATATTCATTATCAGACCTGGAACCTTTGATACATTATACAGTCTAACAATTTCTAGGAATCTGAAATTTCTTTTTCTAACTAATACATTTTATTGAAAGGATACACTTTCATGAGCTGCAGTTTTTAATAAATTTTGTTAGCTGGAATAGATTCTACCATCTTTACGTGTTTTCTGCTGTTAATCTGAATCTGATATTTGGTATCATAGACTCTCTTCCTACAATGTCTACTATTCAATACTAATCATTTGAATTCTTAGCCAACCACACAGCATCATCTGTACCAAAAGTATATTACACCTGTAACATCACAAGCCTGCTTTTTGTCCGTAAATAGATAAACAACTAATGAGAATCATACAGGCACATTCCTAACTCAAGATCAAACCATTCACTAAGGATTTCATTTATTCTCATACCTGTTTTCATTCCATCATACATTAATAATTAGCAACCAATTTTCAACTTACACAAATGTTCACACAAAACTCTTCACTGTTCAACCTGACAGCATTTATGATTTTATATTTCATTTGATTCAGAAGTGTTATGTGGCTGCCCAGCTTTTACACCATAACCTTAGATAGCTGTCAGAATATTAATCCGAATTTTTAATAAAGTTTATAACAAAACTTCCTGGCACTTAAAAGAAAAATCTCCTACATTTATCAACATTTAAGTTTTTCTAGGCACCATTCCTACTCTACCCCAACACTTGCGGGAAAAGGTTGCTCTTGGTTTCCAACAGTCTAGGAAGGTAGCAGCCTGCCAGATCTCAGATGGAAGGGTGTTCCACGATCAAGGGCATTAATTTTTAGACCATTCATTTCAATTCTACATTCAATACATCACTGTCATTCCTCTATAAATCTCTAAAACACTCTTTCAGCATTTCTTCACTTTGACTTCATCCCAAATAATTTCATCACTTTTACTTTTAATTCCGTTCTCTCTGTTGAAGGTTCCTCGTTCAACCTTTTTATCCATTTCCAATTTTATTTCCACTGTAATCACTCTGCATTTTCTCTCCTTTAACCTTTCCTTGCTTGTTCTTAAATCTTTTCAGCTCTGTTTTTCTCTATACAGACTTTATTTTTCAAATTGATGTAGCTACCCATCTCATAAATAAATGACTTTGGGCAGCATACAAAAAAATAAAGACTCTTTACAAATAACAATCATTATTAAAAACATTAAGAACTATAAAACACAGCTAAATAGGCGAAGGTAAGTTAATACAGAGCTACCTCACTAGTTCACCAATTCCCTCGAGTCCCTAGGCTTAATGCATAACCATACATTATACATTTTTTTCCATAATTTTTTCATTAATCATTCTCTTATATGCAATTTTCTCATAGATTCGTCATTTATTTCATTATGCTATTAAAGATGTTTCTCATGCATGCATTCATAATGTCTCCACACTTATCACTGGCATTCTGTAACAATTTCCACTTATTCTGTTGGGATACTAATCTATCTTTTAACACAGTTTCATACTTTCCCTTCTGGCAATTATATAACTTTAATTCTAGTTTCTTTCACTTATTTCTACATTTAAGTTTTTTAAAGTTAACTGCAGAATTCCCTGCTAATGGAAGGAATATGCCTGACAATACGGATACATTTCGTTATATTACAAAGGCCAATTTTATCCCAAGCATGCTCACACAATTCTAGGTCAGTGATTTACTTACAATCAATGATTTATCTAGGAAGCGCATATGCAGTGTATTCTGCACACCTGAACTGTAAGGATACCGTATGGATGTAGTTATGTCTTCCACTCCAGGCACAAACATATGTACATACATTCATGGACACACTCTTTGGTTATTCTTAAAAGTTTTCATAATTACATTTTTAATTGCTAGTCCTACATTAGGCAGGAATCTGGACAATGGGACTTCCAAGCCGCTAAATCCTCCAAGTACCAGCCCTGAATAATTCTGTTATATTATTATCTGTAATTGCAAAAAAGCCAATGCATTCCTAAGCAGCACCAACAGAGTGGTAGTATCAAGATAAGAAATAGTGATAATACAATTTTATACTGAACTTGTATGACTATATTTGGGATACTGTGTCTAGTTCTTGTCACCACAATATAAAAAGATGTTGAGACTCTAGAAAGAGTGCAGAGAAGAAAACTCTTGATAGGTGGTATAGAGGCTAAACAGTTGAAGGAATTAGGTATGTCTAGTCTAATGACTTCTCCACAGCACTTGATCGCAGGACAAGAAGCAATGGGTAGATTATTTAAGATATCCAACCTAAAATTAAGGAGAAATTCCGGACTGTGAGAACAATTAAATAGTGGAATGGCTTGCCTCCAGAAGTTGGGCTGCTCCATTTGTGAAGGTTTTCAAGAAGAGATTGGACAACTATTTGTCCGAAATAGTATAGGGTCTCCTCAAGCAGGGGGTTGGACTAGAAGACATCCAAGGTCTCTTTCAACCCTGTTATTCTATGTTCTGTTATTATTCTTGGAGAGGAGACCCAAAAGAAACCAATACTATATTTCTGAACGAAAAATAAAAATGTATTTTTTCTGTATTCTGTACGAAGAAAGAGCTATCACTATAATCTCTTTTAATTATCATATATACTCAAATATAAGCCGAGTTTTTCAGCACATTTTTCAGGTTGAAAAAAGCCCCCCTTGGCTTATATTCGAATCACGAAAAAAATGCCCTTTTCCCCGCAACCGTTTTGGCTCCCGGGGTTGCAGGGACGCTCGCTCACCCCGCCCCCCCTCCACCCAGTCACTCCTCACTTGTACTGTGTGGGTCCTCACTTGCAGCTTGCCTGCCAGGTAAGCCTGCGAGTCGTGGCCTACCTAGCTGCCCCTGCCCCCCCTGCCCCCCCATCCCAGCCTGCCTCCTCTACTCCCTTCCCTGCAGCCCATAGCCCTGCTATGCTTTCCTGCCTTCCACGTGGCCTTCCCAGCATCCCCAAGACCAGCTTGCGAAGGCAGGCAAGCGGGCCTGACCACGGGGACCGCCAGGAAGGCAGGCAAGCCTGGCAGGGCCACCCAGCTGTGAAGAAGAGAGCTAGCAGCTTCCTTCCTTCCCCGAAGCCCTGCCAGGCTTGCCTGCCTTCCACACTGCCTTCCTGGCGTCCCCATGGCCAGCTTGCCGCCCACCCCCACCCCGCTTCCCTTTTACCTTTCCTTAACGTGCCCTGCTTCCCTCCCCAAACCTTGGGAGGCAATGTCCTCCACGCCACAAAGCTCTCGAGGTGGCTGCAGGAGGGGGAAAAGAAAAACCTCGGCTCTCGAAGGCTTTGAGTGTGTGTGTGTGTGTCTGTGTTTGGCGGCACTGAAGTGAGCTACGTGAAGGGAGCCCGCTGGGTAACCACGTTGGCTGCGATCGGCCCCTTGCCTTTGCCTGCCGCCTCCATCTCTGCCTCTCCCTTCTCTCTGCCAACAGAAGTCGGAGGGGAAAAGGCAGTTGCTTCGCCGAGCATTTCTCCGCATTTCATCCCAAGTCAGCCACCCTCACTGGAAATGTGGAGAAACGCTCAGCAAAGCAGCTGCCTTTCCCCCTCCGACTTCTGTTGGCAGAGAGAAGGGAGAGGCAGAGATGGAGGCAACAGGGGAAGGCAAGGGGCCGATCGCGTGGCTCACTTCAGCGCCGCCAAACACACACACACACACACACACTCAAAGCCTTCGAGAGCCAAGGCTTTTCTTTTCCCCCTCCTGCAGCCACTTCGAGGGCTTTGTGGCGCGGAGGACGCTGCCTCCCAAGGTTTGGAGAGGGAAGCAGGGCGCATTAAGGAAAGGTAAAAGGGAAGCGGGGTGCAAGTGGGCAGTAAGCTGGCCATGGGGATGCCGGGAAGGAAGCGTGGAAGGCAGGCAAG
>WNWU01000016.1:18268113-18342226 GCA_012654045.1 Ptyas mucosa | reverse complement strand
CTCCCAGAATTCTCCAGCCAGCTAGCTGGCTGGAGAATTCTGGGAGTTGAAGTCCACAAGTCTTAAAGCTGCCGAGTTTGAAGACCTCTGCTTTATACCCACTTAAAGTCGACTTTGACGATTCTGGGAAAGCCACGGAAACGCGGCCAAGCAACAGTGCGGTCTTCTCAACCGGTTCTCGCTCACCTGGCTCCTCGCCGAGGAATACCGCTCCTTTCTGTGTCGCCGAGCGGCAACCAAATTCGCCCGAAACATCCCCCGAGAGAACATGGTCAACACTGGAAGCGGCGCGCATGTTGTCCTTTGCAGCCCTAATCGGGCCGGCGGAAGCGTCTCAGAAAACCGAGTCGCGGAATGGAGAGGGGACGGAGGGGAGCGCAATTTAGCGCCCCCTGTCAGGGAGGAGCTGACAACGACTCGTAGCACAGCAGCAGCATCAGACTAGGCTGGATAGAATGTAGGGCTGGAACGTAGCTAGTTCTTCATTTTTTAAAAACTCCTTGTGAGTCGGGAGCAAAGTATATAAATGAAAAGCTAGCTTCTAAAAACAGGATCTACTTGAGTCTGATTTTTACTTGCCGGGATCCCCCCCCCCAAACATAATTGATGCTTTATTGAAAAACCAAGGGTCCCTTAATTTCTATTAAGAGGACAGTCTAGAAAAGTAGTTCATTTATCTTCTTTTTGTTTTGAAGTTGAGGGCAAATTACATTTGTACTCCCGTTTTCCCCTCACAACCACCCTGCAAAGTAGGCTGGCCTAATGGTACTAGTGGGCTTCTCTAATTGAAGGGAGACAGACCCTGGATTCCTCTGGTGCTTCTCTACTCCTCATTGTTTCTGAATCTTAAAAGCAGAGTGATTGGTGTCTTGGGTCTGCAATTTTTTATGCCATTTTGAAACAATGAATTCAGATAGACCCAGTGAAAAAACTTGATAGGATCCAAACCTGAGTTTTACATGTTTGCATCATGAGGATATCAGAAATCGTTCATTGGTCACAGATAGGTGTTATGTGCAATTTGAAAATTTTAGATGGATCCCATCTAAAATGTACATTTTTTGGGTGACATTAATAGCAAATGTTTATAATTCGATCACTGATTTTGTCAGGTTGGTCAGTAATTCTCCATTTGGAGAAATGCCCAAACTGCTTAAGGAATGGGATAAGATGTGGAATACCAGAGACTTACAAAAATGAACCTATGGAAATGACCTCCAAAGGATTTCTTGAAGCAAATCTTAGGACAAACAGTTGTAAAACTAGATTCTAAGATTTATTTTATGGTTAATTTTATGCAGATTAATTACATGTGATTGTGGTTTCATTTGAATGGAAATTTCATTGGAATCCATGATCCATTTCAGTCCAGGGCTTTTTTGTCCAGGTAGCATCAAAACCAGCTGGGACTATATAACTGTAATGGCTCAGTGAATGTAGATGTCTGATTTGATGATAGGTTCATGTGAATACTGTGTAAAAATCAGAATCACGAAGATCTATGCATTATATTCATTTTTATGGCTATGAATTCCCTCATTGCTCCATTTTATTTCCTATGCTCTTTAACATCTACATTAAACTGCTGGTAGGCTGATGTAGGCTGAGATGCCAAAAATACATGGATGATACCAAGCTCTCCCTCTCCATTTTAAAAAGCCTAGCATAGGTGAGGCAACTGAAGCACCACTTAGACAAAGTAGTGAACTGGATGAATCCCAACTAGCTGATGTTTGTGAGTTGTACATCTGCCGTGTCTGCATTTTATCCAAATAAGCAGGTTTGCAGTTTTTCAAGCTGATACATTTTGCTAAGTAACAATAAGGTATGCTACATCCAGACTCTACAGCAGAGATAAGCAACCTGCTGCTTTGTGGGTGTTAAGATGCTATAGTCCAAAAGCTGTTAAGACTCCAAGTTGCTAATTCTTGCTCTACATTAGGGCTGTGGAAGCCTGGAAAAAGTAGTAGTTGCTTTAAAATACATTAACTTCAATGAACTGACTCCTTAAAGTTGTTTTGCCTTTTCACAGTCTCAACCCTTTAAAACACTGCTTTTTCCCCCCAGGATCGAATGGAAATAGTTGGTAAAATGAACAATGGAGAAGTGATGTGCTCACACAAGAACCAAAGTATTTCTTTAAAATAATTTCTAAAACAGGAGCCTTACTCCATCCAACCTTGTGCTCAAAATGCGTTGGGGAAATTTGAAAATTTATCACACTTCAACTTCTTTAGCAAGTCATTAATGAAACTTACAATTTTAAAAAAATAAAAACTATGTTCCAGATAAAGTGAATTGTACTATGAAATATTAAATCACATTTCTGTATCTTTATTTCAGACATAAAAACATTAAATGTACTATTCAATAAATAAACAAAAGGAAAGTCAACATGTTAAAAACACATTCCTAGTACTTATGCATCTGGTAACAATAAAAATCCCATGAATATGCTTCATTATTGAATCTATTTCCACTAATAAAATAGAAGGTAAATAATTCTTCCTATGATTTGTAACTTCCCATGAATTGCAACTTCCCATGAGTTGCCCTCAATATGTTCTCCAGACAGAAAATCTATTTGAAACAGATTTTGAGGACTGGAGGCAGGGAAAAATACAGCATGGGTAAGGAGGAAGTCCTTTTGCATAAACCTTGAGAGAGGAAAAAATGTTTTTGAGCTTCAAGAAAGTAGGACAGTCCTTAACTAAAAGCGGAAATGAAAAACAAACTTCAATTTTTGTAATGTAAAAATTCAGGAATTCCATATATATGGAAACAATTATGTACCATGAATTGTGCATCATCTTTTACATTAGCCAGAAAGTAATCTTACAACAGCAAGCTCATTCAGCTTGTATGCATGCAACTGACCATGTTTATGAGACTATTTTTGTATGACTTTAGGATAGATACAGATCATGTATGAAAGGATTCAAATGGATCAGTTTCATGACTGTTACTGTTACATGGGCATTACTGTTATGAAGCAGAACAAAAGCATTATTTTAAACTGCAAAGAAACAGAAGCTTCTGAATAAGATGTTGCTGGAAGGTGAGAATTTCCAAACCTCATTACATTCACAGATTTTTCAGTTTAGTATTAAGGCTTTATGATATTTGTAAGCCATTCAGTTACTTTCACTATCTGAGCGTGCAGAGAAACCTCTGATCATATGCAAATTTTGATCATTTACCTCTAATATGCAATGAAGAGAAAGGAAGTAAAAATTGGATTGTAATGTTTTTTTAAAGAAAGGCATTTACATATTTTTAAAAATATTCATTGTTAGAATAGTATTTGCAATGATTAACAACTGAAGCAATAAAAAAATCTTCAGGGGAGAAAGATACCTTTTTAAAATAAACATTGTCATTTATTTCAGCATATATGAAACCCCAACGTAATGGGGAAATGTGTCTGCGTGAATGAAATAAAGGTTATGGATTAATTTGAATTCAAAGCCAAGGCTTGGATTGTGTAGAAACATGAACTCTGTATCCACCTATTACTCTTTAAAACAGCTAAACTTGCTTGGGAGAAGATACATTAGTTACATTTGCTGTAAGGAGGTGTAACTCAATTCTACAATTCTCCTTCTACTTACTTTAAAGTGACCCATAGCCCTGGTTCCCCAATCCATAGTTTCACATGTTCCCAAGATGAAATGAGTACTGCAAGAGAAGTGGCCATGAATAATCTATACAGTAATTGAAGGACATTTCTTTCTATCCTTTGGAAAGTCAAAACGTTCCCTTTTCCCTCTAGCTCCAAGAACACAAAATTAATGGTCTCAAAACTCCAGAAGTGCTGTTTCCCATCAAGGAAAACATGAATACAGTTTCTTTCCAACATACATTTCTTTCTGGTGGACCAAGAACAAGATAAAACGACATAATTAACAAATAGGCAAACTGTGAAGCAAATCACACACAAGTATATTGCTTTTCCAAAAAAATGTAGTAGATACTTATGAATATAGGTAGGCATTTTAGTATGTCAAAATAGTTCTGCTGATCAGATAATTTCTTAAAAACAAATAAAATACTATAAAAATATATCAAATTGTTTAAATGTAGAGTTCATATTTTTCCCATTTGAACATGCGTGTACTTTTTAAAAAAAATCTTGAAGTATTGAATATAGAAAAATATTTAGCCAAACTGAAAGCATGTATGTGCATAATCAAGTTGAGTTTGGTCTTGAGAATATTGTTTCCAGCAAGGGAAATAAATATCCTGTTGTCATTTCTTTTGCAAGAATTCTGCTTGTATGAGTTTCCTTGTTCCATATCAACTTTAAAGAGCAGCTGGTAAATTGAAGAAGCAGGATTGTTAACATTTAGAAGAAACATCCTTACCAGGAACCCAATGTAACCATGATGCCCTTGCCCAGCAACTTGTAAGAATACCAGGTATCTCTTCAAAACAGAAAGCAATGTCTAATGTAATGTTATTTTAGATTCCTCTTGAAAGCTACAAAATGACTGCTAGTTAAGAAATGACACCATGCATATCGCTGTTAGGTCTTTGATGTATAGCAAGTGGCGGCAATGGCTTTCCATAGAAATCTAAAGCACAAATTAGAAAAGAAATCAAATTAACAGACAATATACCTTTTATCCAACTATTGTGAATTGAACAGAAAAAAAGGCATGGAATTCTCTGCTTATTTAATATGCATACAAAAATCTAACTTTCATCTGATAATTCTATCTTGTGCAAAATTTATATACTGAAAGATACATGTTTGTTATACATGTTTATCAGTTTCACGATCTTTCTTTTACATTTTTGTAATTCTTTCTGGCTATAACTTTTACTTTCAGAATGACTTGTAAAAAGAGAAACACACTCGAAACAATTTTAGAATTACAAATACTCAGCCCACAACTACTCTATCCTAGACATAAAAACAAATATGGAAGAACTTTTTCCAACTGGTACAAATTAATAATGTTAAAACATAAAGGAATTTTTAGTTAAACATAATAATGTTATGTTTAGTTAGACATAACAGTCTAAATTAACTGACACCAGATGGCTAGTATTCTTTATTATATATAATTATCTCAAAAATTCCTGTTACTGCCACTCTCAACCCACCTTGTTTCATAAATAATATATTGATCAAATCAGTCAGAATACAGAAAAGAAAAGGAATAATTTCGGAGAATCATTTCTATAAGAAGCATCTTTTCCCCTATTTTCCCAACTAATTCTAAATCGCAGCAACCAACATTGAAGATTTAAAGTAGATATAAACCTTAGTGATTTGGAGATGTGAACAGCAGATTGCACTCAGTTGCAAAACCAAGTATCTGAGAATTTTTATGACAAATGTATTTTTTTTAATGTAAGCAGAATTTCAAAAAGGAAAACAAGGCAAGTGTCAAATTATTAAACCAAGTTAGAACAGAAACATCTATTTTAAAAAAAGAATTAAAAGACAGAATTCATCAGGCAGGCTTAGAATATGCAAAATTATAAAGCTATAGAAAGATAGTAGAGGCATTCAGAGGAGGCAGAACAGGACGTTGCATTGGTTAAATTCCCCCGTTTTTAGGATTTTTTTTTCTTTTAGTTGTGCTGACTATAGATTTTTAAATCATACCTATTGAAACATCATATTTTGCTTTAGTTTATCAAAACTCTTCCTTCCTCTCCAGATGTAAATTAATCATTAATGTTATCTGTTTAAACTGTTTAAACTCTACAACCTATGAAATTTCAATCTGTTGCAAGATATTAAGATATGTTTTTATTTATTTTGTATGGCATTAACAGAATGTTAAGTGTGTATTTCCTATGTATTTCCTACAAATCAAAAATACTTCAAGTGTAGAATTGGATTATATAATACAACTAATTTGGTTACAAATCCTTACAATAATATTCTAAAATAACAAAATCCTTTTTACAGAAGAGAACTGCTGAATCAGATCCAAGTCTGTCTTAGTCCAGTATTTTGCCAACCTATACTCCTGCGGTGTACAGAAGCAGGAGGTAGAGACATTCAATCATCCTGCTGATGTTCCTGTGCAACTTGTATTTGAAGGCATGCACCGCCAGCTGAGAGATAATATTTAGTCTTCAGAGCTAATGGTCCTTAATGGAATTGTCCTTCATGATTGTATCCACTCCCTTTAAAAGCCACCCAAATTACTGGACATCACAACTTGCAATACTGAATTCCAAAAATTGATTGTTGTGTATAGAAGTGCTTTTTCTAAAACCTTCAGTCAGGTTCACAGTATGACTCCTTGGCTTAGGGTTTTAATAAAAGGAGAAAAACTTCCCTTCACTTTCTCCATACCATGCATGATATTATATACCCCAACTGTTAACTTTGTCCTGTCACTTTTTCTAAGTTAAAGGTGTTCTAGACTTTCTCATAGTCTAGTAGTTTTGATTTCTGTATTCTTCACTTTTCCCAGAAATATTATAGTCTTTTTAAAAATGTGCCAACAAACTATCCACAGTATTCCAGATGCAAATATACCAAATTACTATAAAGGAATGACAATGTTTTCAATTTCATTTTCAATCTCTTTTCTATGGTAATGATCACTAGCACAAATTTTGCCTTTTTCAAAGCTGACACATATGATTGGAATTTATGGCTGTCATGGCGTATCTGCAGTCACACTGATGGGCTTTGCCAGTGGCACAGATCTACGATTGTTGCAGTGTCCCATGGTCATAAGATCACCACTGTGACCATCACAGCCAGCTTTTGACAAGCAAAGTTAGCAGGGGAGCTGGCAGCAAGTCACAATCATGTGACACCACATTTAACCATGAGTGATCTGCTTAATGACTGCAGTAGAGCTAATGTTATAAATCAGGTGCAGTCATGATGTTTCATTTAACAATCACTCTACTTAGTGATAAAGTTGCATTTTTTTAAGGGAGGACTATCTGTATCTAATAATTCTACAGTTTGGAATTGTGGCTTCTCTATTCTGTTCCTAAATTTTCCCTGATATTTAAGATTCTGGAGGTAAGGGTCATTGTGCTCCTTTCCCACTATAGTTTCCTGCCCTGTTTCTTTTGCTCACCATGATCAGAATTTCCCAACTACCTTTTCTTTTTCTAAAGATTGATGACTAAAATTGATCTCTTAGTCAAGAAATGCAGAGTCACTTAGTAGTGATCTAAACCTAAATACCATTTTATTTAAAAACAACAGAAATAATAAAACAATAGAAAAATACTTAACAAGGAAGAATAAAATTTGGTGGATATTTGTGTTTTTTTAAGGCCTAAATTATAGAAAAGTTCAATTATAAGGAAGCTAGAAATCTAAAATTCTAGTAATTATTCACAACTTCTAAAACTGGAGTCAGTGGTATGTAATACTCCCAATAAATCCAGAGTAAATAGTACTCAAGTGATGTATCTCTTTCATCATCTCAAATCAAAGTTGTCATGTTTTCAAGTGAAATATTGACAAGGATTGAAAGAAGTACATGCAAAATTGTAAGTAATTGTATTTTTTGAGCGAGTTGAAAATCAAAGCTTATAGGAAATATCTCATCTATACAGCTTCACAAACTTGATTTATAACTTGCAATCAGAAGTATTTCTTGCATAAGAATAATTATATCCCACTTTTTAACAAAAATATTGTCCAAGGAACGACAACTTTAACTCCAGATACAATCAGGCTGATAGTTAAGAGCAAAAAGATTATAATCCAAAAACATGGCCCTTCTCCTCCCTACCTCTTTTTTCTGTCCTTTCTCTCATTTTCTTTTCTTTATACTCCTTAAAAAGAAATATGGATATTAAACAACTATTGAAAACGGTTGTCTATTACAAAGGAAATCAATTTATGTACAAAATATAGATTTATGCACATATAAATTTTCCATACATCTTTCTAATCTAGATAAGTAAATCCTGAGGCAACAGTGCTGCAAGTAAACCTTGAACATCTTAGTTATCATTTTACAACTCTTCCAAAAATTGCTACTTCATAAATTTTAATGTGAAAGAAGGGGAGGGGATTAAATATATGGTGCTCACCCTATAAACTGCAATTAACTAATTTTAAATGCTTTTCACCATAGATGAAATAAAATTTAGTTTTTGTATAACTGTCCTTTTTTTTTAACATGGACTTAGGTATTCTATTCAAAAGTAAAATATAGCTCTTAGCTAGAGAAAGTTGGATAACCTTGATCTAGTTTAATATTACATGCTCTGAGAAGCAGGTCAAACCAGCACGCCAGGCATTAGTCTTTTTATTGCTCAAGATCATTTTAGAGGTCCTGAGGTTGAACACTAACTATACATATATGACATACGTTCTATCACTGAAGAATGCCATCTTGTCAAAACAGAAAACATTTCCAATCAGTTTTTCAAGTTTTTACATAAAATGATACAAATACTTTCAACCTTTCACATGCTATTAATAAAATTAACAGCAAAATTATATTTTTTAGAAAACCATATGCTAATAAAAACTGCACTGTACTTACAAATGGTTTCTAGATAGTCAGATAAGCAACCATAAGTTAGGCACACAGTGTCTTCCTGCCTAATTAACTCATAACAATCCCCCCCCCTCTTCTGCTGCCCCTTATAGAACGTAGCATGTGATTAATCTATGTTTAAGGTTCAATATTTATAGGTGTTGAGAAGAGAAAGAATGAAGATTGTGTGAATGCTTGTCTGCTCAGAAGATATTTTTCTCCTATTTCAATATTTCTTAAAATCTATTTATAGCAATTCATAGCAGACCTTCTTTGGCTGAATAGTTAAGAATGGATATGGTCCTTTACACTTTAATATGTTCTATTTTTTTTCCTTCTGAGCAATATACAACTAACTACATGATGCCCTCAATAAGCAACAGATTTGTCCTGAAGCAAAGAGAATGAAATAAAATAATTAACTAGATGCCATTTACATATGGTTTAAAGAGAAAAACAAGGAGTGAAAATTATGGATTGTTCTTAAAGAAGCGCCAAATTAGTCAAAATGAAAGAAATAAGCAATAGGCAAAATAAAATATATGTTGCCGAGGACAATTCCTCTGAAATTACCATTATGATGAGTTTCACCAAGGGGCTCAAGTTTTCGAATTCTGTTAACTTTTGGTGTTTCCCATCCAACTGCCAAAAAAATAAAAATCAAAAATCAAACAGCAATTATATAACCAAATAATTCTGATAAAGCAAATATTCATCTATGCACATGGAGAAAATCTCAAGCTACTAATAAAACCAGAACTACTGGTTTACTACTGATGAGCATGGTAGACATATTGGGGTAGAAGTTAATTTGCATAGGATTAAGACTCTGATATTGAAAATTTATTCCTTGGATGCAGATAAAGGCATAACATTTAATAAACAAATAAAACAATATTATATAAAATGACACTTATTTTTCACAACCCCGTCCCCCCCAAAAAACAAAAAAAACAAAATGAGACAACAATATATTTAGTTTCCAATAAAAGTAAAAGTTTTATTTTGTTGTGCTCTTTCTCTCTCTAATTCAATTGAGGAAGAAGGCATCATTCCTTTTTATACAGCCAAGCTTTTTTTCACTTGCCACGTAAATTTCTGGGATGGAATATTTAACAGACCTTGGGAGCACAAGGGTATCACAGAACAAAGCAGAGAATAAACAGTGTCATTTCTAACAGATAAGAGTCCAGGAAATAGAGGAAACCCTGAGAGAGAGACTCAGAGGAAAGCTGCCTTAACAATGTATGTTATGTGGGAAAATTATTTAGTAAGCTTTCAAGATTCTGTAATAGTATTCTATTAGCAATAAATATGTTTCCATAAATTCACACGGTTCTTGTTTTATGAGTTTGTAAATTTGTGAGCTGGAAAGATCTTTATTGTGACTTGGGTAATATAACAGAATCATGAACCATAAAAATAACTTTCCCACACAAGTTATACCTAGGATAATTAAGGCAGACTTACTCTAAATCTCTTTCTCATACTTTTCTTTTCCCCTGGACTTTCTTCTACATTACCCTTACCTCTCCTTAGTTCTCTTGCTGCCTCCTTTATGTTCCCAAGATCATTTAACAGTGCCATATACTTAATCTACATATCTTTTCTTTTGAAATACTTCATGTGAAGTTGTGTTATTCATGTGTTGAAGACCAGAGGTCTCCAACCTTGGCAACTTTACGATTTGTGGACTTCAACTCCCAGAATTCCTCAGCCAGTGCACGCTGGCTGAGGAATTCTGGGAGTTGAAGTCCACAAATTGTAAAGTTGCCAGGGTTGGAGACCCCTATTCAAGAACTCAACTTTTAAATACTGATGCACATTGTACTCACCTGGTGTATGAGTTGCAATTGGAGTAGGAAGTGGGGAAACAATTTCTTCTGTATTGACTGGTTCAACTCGATGATTTCTTTTTAATTTTAGTTTCTTTGCTTTCTTTTTACTGTTTTCTAAATCAAATATAAATAAAACCATTGATGTTACATAAAGAATTTGAACTGCAATTAGAAAACATCTGTGCTTACATAGATAAAGACAGATTTTAATCAGAGCATAAAACAACTTTATTTGGTAATAAACACACGGTTCTTAATTATGTAGACATAATGTTCAGTTAAGACTATATATTCATGATAGACTATAGGAATTTAAGTTTGTCACCTAATAAAAGAAATCTATCAATTGCTTGGCAGCTCATTAGTACTTTGTAAAAAGGTTGCCTAGCAGCTATATTCTCCTCTCTCTCCAAGTTCAAATGTTGAAATAAACTTTTGAAAAGCTAACAGGAATCATATGAGGTACTTTATCTTCTGCAAACCTCAGTAAATAAGTTCAATCTTTCTTGCTCAAGATTCTTTGAATCAAAAAATGTGAAAGGATACTAAATAATTTCTGGGTTTTTTTTCAGAGTAAATGAAAAGGTAATTCTTACTAAATTATTCTGAGAAATCAGAAGGAGCATATGCTAAGATCTAAGAGAAATTGGCTGGTAACACAGCCTTTACAAATTCTTATCAGTCTACCTGTTCCTGGATTCAAAGTTGCATTATCACCAGAGTCAAGACTTTCTGAGATCTGCTGGTCATTCTCATCTTCGTGTTCCATTTGTTGTGTTAGTGCAGATTTATAGTTTTCTATCAGTCTCTGTTCGTTGGATTGTTCACTGTTCAGACTCTGAACATCTATTATCTCCTGATTTGTTTTAGGTTTCAAGGCAATAGCAATCTTTTCATTCTCTTCCCTTTGCCTTTTCTTCTCTTTTTCAATTTTCTTTTCATTCTAACAAAATACAGAAGAAAATGCCATTCATTATAGCAGTATTTCAAATGTTAGTTGGGGAAGAGTTAATGTCAACAATAAAAAAGAGGATACTTTAAAAGAATGACTGAAATACATTTCATATATTAAATTTACAGAACTGTTTTTTATACATTATTATGGATTTACACCAGGCACTAAATTAAGTTTTTTTCTAGCTACCCTTTCAGATTCTTAAGGTGCTTGGTGTTTTCCACAATAACTTTGCAGATAGTGCAACAAACACACACACACAGACACACACAAATCACGGCCAGCTTAAGATCTATATTTGTGTCTTTATACTAGCCTTTCCTACTAGATAACAAACCATCAATAATATAAAATAATCTTCAATTTCATATAATGGAACCTCTACTTAATATTCAGCTCTCCTAAGAAAACTTGTTATATAACTTTACATTTTAATTGCTTTGAATTTCAGGTATTTGAATTTTTACTGTGCAAATATTCTCAATAGCCTTAGTTCAATTCTTTATATGAGCCTATGGATTTCTATGCAATTTTATTGACATATTGCTATAGATAATGGATTTAAAATATTAAGTAAAACTTTTTTTCCCATGTGGAGAATACTAAGCCTTTAATTACTTATACTGATTCTGATATCATGGCAGCTTTTTTCATATTCTGAACTATTATTCCAAGAAATTAATTAAAAAGACACCAATTATAAAACTTGGTATCTTTTAAAATTGCTATCTTTTGACTGATTATGTGTCATCAAGTTTGTATTGACTCTTCACAATCACGTAAATAGATTTTCTCCAAGAGAACTGTCTCTAATCTGATCCTTCAGGTCTTTCAACCATGTTCTGCCCACACTGTTGAAATTGAGTTCAACCACCTTACTGCTGGTGGTTCCCTTCTCTTTCCTTTCACTGTTTCCAGCATTATAGACATATCCAGAGAAGTAGCTCATTTGCATGAAGTGGCCAAAGTATTATACCTTGTTTCCCCCAAAATAAGACATCCCCTGATAATAAGCCCAATCGGGCTTTTGAGCGCATGGCAATAAGACCAAGCGCTTATTTCAGGGTTCAAAAAAATATAAGACAGGGTCTTATTTTTGAGGAAACACAGTAATTTGAGTCTGAACATTTTTGCTTTAAATGAGAAACTCTTCTATTCTATTATCCATTTGTTTGGTTTCATGGGTATTGATTACATTGTAAGAAATCTTTCCCAATATTAAAGTTGAAAAACAGCAATACTTTCTCTTCTGATTTTTTTCAAAGTCCAACTTTAACTTCCACACAATGGCACAAGGGGGAAAAAAACCCCCAATGCCTGCACCATTCTGATTGCTGTATTATAAGCAGATCCTGGCATCTAAATATATTTTCCAAGGCTTCCAATGCTACTCTACCACGTGTTAGTCTGTGGCATATTTCTTGACTATTGACTCCTTTACTGTTCATAGTTTAATTATTTTATGCTATGTATAGTTGTATTTTCAGCTATCAGAATACTGCCATTAGCATTGCATAGATTATTGATAGATTATTGATGTTTCTTCAGTCAGTTTTAAAAACACACTCACATTCTTCAAATCCAGTTTGCTTTAATATAAACTCTGCATATACACTGATTTATTAAAAGGGAAAAGCATACATGCTTTTCTCACTCCTTTGACAGCCTGGAACCGATCTGCTTTGCCATGTGGCTTTCTGACCCTTTCACAAATTTTACATCAGGAAAATAACATGTTCTGGTGTTCCTATTTTTATAAACACATTCCACGGCTTGAGGTGATCAATACAATCAAAAACCTTTATATAATCAATGAAAAATATATTTATGGGTGGGGGGGTTTGGTGTTCTTTGGCTTTCTTAATTATCCAGCATGAATTAGCAGTAATGACTTATTTCACTTAGTTGTTTTTTTCCCCTAAAGTCAAGTTGAACATCTGGCATCCTTTCATAAATAAAAGAGTACCAAATTTAATGCAAATCTTTTCTGAATATTGATCTATTGATGCTATTTTATGATTTATTTATTTATTTATTTTGCTTTATTGACCACTAATAATGTTTAGGAATCTGATTGCCATTATACGGGACAAATTGGCAGGAAAAGGAGTTCTACTTTGTATTTCCTTATAAGCAGTTGGAGGTGTTGTTCATGTCGGCAAAGAATTAAGAGATCAAAGACATCAAGAGAGACACTGAAAGAAGAGGTCAGCAAAGAAATAGGTATGTGCAGTAGGAAACATCAGCAATAGCAAGTAGAATCTAGAAAAAAGGATTTGGAGTGACCTTGTTAATAAAACAACTGGACAGCAGGGATGAAGGAATCCTTATAGGATAAACAGCTCAAGAGTTGTAACAGAGTAGAAAAGCAAATAAGGTACCAAAATCCTAGGATAACTTTGAATTTATTTATTTTTTGTCTTTTGCTTCCAGGCAAGAGGTCCTTAGGAAAAGACAGAAATTGGTACACATATAGCAGGCAGTGGTTAATGTAAAATAAAAGTAATTTGATGAAATAAATTTTAAAATTTGGCCTTGCCACTACAAAAATTAATTAAGTATTTAATCTTGCCTTAATAGTATCTGGGACCAAACACATCTGTTCATATCTGATAGCAGCACAGAAACAAGAAACCACTGAAAATATGGAAGGCACTGAGAGTGGTGAGAATTTCTCTGTTATGAGAGAAATAAAGTTCGGGGGATTGGGTATTTAAGTTAGGTCAAAGGACCAAGAATAGGACAGACATTGGACAAAAAAAAAAGACAGACTAGAGCAGGAATAATCAGAAAGACGGATTCATTTGGGGTAACTGAAAGAAATAATAGTAGAACATAATTATGGCTAGAACTACTCCAGGAATGGGAATAAGATCTTCTTCCTAATAAGATCTTCTTACTCATCTCATAATAAAGGTATCAAAATATTAAAATCCCAGAATTAACAAAAGGAAAAATATAGACGAGTTTTTAGAATACATGATAGAGAACAACCTTTATAAAGCCCAAGCAGGAATTGGCAGCTGGGTTAGAATCCAGCTTTATAGGAAACGTCCAAAGAACTTACACAATTATAACAGACTAAAATAAAGGAAAAGTGACATTACACTGATACAATGTAACAAAACGTGCATATTAGATATGCATATTCAATATGCAGTGTTAGAATAGTTCTTAGCAATCCTATCCAACCCAGATAAAAAATAACATCTAATGTTCAGAGAAGGCTGAACATTATTTGGCCATCTACAGAATTAAGGAAGCATAGAAAAAGTAGGTAGTTGTAAAAAGGCTGTGGAAACAAGAAGCCAAAATAAAAGGAAGCTTAAAAACTTACAGAGAAAACAATTAGAGGAGGCCAGTATTGGAAAAGACAACAGAAAGCCATTATTGCAATATAAAACAATTACACACCTGACAAAGTTTATGGCCTGAACCTGCATAAGAGAAGCTCAGAAAAGTTTAATGGCTCTTAATCTCTATGACCTATCAAAGGTAGAAAGAATAGTCCTAACATAGGACTAAAATAAATCCCTCTGGTCTTCTAGATTTAAGTAGCAATCTAACATAGCACAGCCTTATCTTACATGATGCATCCCCAGAACAGGAACACAAGTTCTCCTGTGTTTTGGAAAAATACAAATTACTTTGGTATAGTCAGATAAGAAGGATCTCAAAAGAAATTTTAATAGAGATTTATCAAAAATACTCTGTTACATAGCAATAGTTCAAACTTCCCAATACATCATAATTAGTTATCAATCAAGCAAAAGGGGCTGGTAGAGAAGCAAACATAGTTATTAATAACAAAGATAAGAGGAACAAGAAAAATAAAATAGAAAGCAAAGGAAAAATAAATAAATAACCAGATAACACAAAGAAAAGGAAAAAAGGGCCAAAAAGGAATTTGAATTTGTTTCAAAAATTCAATACTGGCTAAAGCCATCAATTCATGAACAATGAATTGATTTGTTACAAATGTTTTCCATGGGTGATTGCTCCAATACCTTAGTGATTACAGTTGATATAGGCTGAAATGGGTTTCCAGTTTCAAGCTCAGTGTCTTCTTCATCCAAAATGCTCCTTCCTTCTCGTTCATTTTCTTCTTTCTCTTTCTGTTCTCTGATGATTTATTTAAAGAAAAAAAGATATTTTGAATCAACTAAAATTAAAAATTCTTACAAATATTACAAATTTTGAAAACAGTTCATATGCATTACATCAAAATGCAGTAAAGTGTTATTGATGAACTTGTAAAAGATGGATATGAAGTTGAAAGAACTGACCTAAAGTCAATCAATGTGAAACCTTGTTTACAATTCTTCTATTAGAATAACCTACCTTTCATTAATTTACTGAAATATATATTCTGTTCTGCCCCTAAAGCAAAGGGTTAAAATCAAAACTGAATTCAACAGAAATAAATGGTTATAAGCCAAATAGATTTCCTATACCAAGATTCCAAAAGTATGTATTATTTGCCTGATTAAGTTTGACTAGAATTTGTATACTTTTAAATTTTATTATATGAATTTCTGTATAACTGAAAAGAGAAATACCAAGGACTTATCAATTCTACATATTTGGTAAATGTAAAATAAATAATTAAATTATTACAGGTTTTAAAGTGTTGAAATTAGTGAGTGTTCTTTTCAGGAATAAGATATATTTCCACCATAATTTGGTATGCTGGCTAAAAGCATACCTCACTATTTTTCTAGTTAGCTAAAAGAAAACTTAAAACATAGTGAAGAGTCACTAAGAAATCTCTATCAGATTTCATTTATCTGAATGATAAAAGTGGTCCAATTTTGCATTCTGAGATTTTAAGCCATTTTATCTGTTCTTGTTTGGTTAGAACTGAAAACCATTGTTATGATTTATGTCCTATTTACTCCTCTGTTATGGAATATGCGTCTTCTCATATACTGCCAATTCTGATGACATTTGGTTCTCTTACCACCATTCTAGCAATGGGCAGATTTGTTATACTTAGTTTTGGTCTGCAGCTGGAGGTTTTGAACATTTCTGTGCTTTTATCAGCCTCTATGTATGCCAGCTGTCAGAGGACTGCTGATGCTGCTGACTATTGTCAGGTCTGTCTGCCATTGCTATTATCACAGAGTGTCTGTGAGAGGTCAAGATCACTAAGTTGCCTCTGTTTGTTGAAAAGAGAGGTATCCCTAGCTTGGCCTGGTCCATATCAGCCTGACTCTAATGCCATTCATTCTGTCTTTTAAAGATCATTCTGTTTTGGCACAGTAAGTAGCTGATGTCAGATGCTAGAGTCATCTACATAATTTCATACTTCTTTTGCAGCCTCTCCAATTATATATCCCAATTTTTATGTTTTTTATTTTATTGGTTATTCTTGGCTTTTAAGATGGAGCATAAAGAAAGTCACTACTTCCTTATAAAAGGCAAAGCTAAAGTGGGGGACGGGACGAGCAGAATTCCATCCACTGGCCAGAAAGAAGTATTAAGTTTTCCTTCTTGCTAGACCTAGTCTTTTTTTAAATTCCATATTCAGTGAACAAGTTAATACATGTATTAAAAAGTTAAAAACAAACACTTGTAACTAAGTGTTTCCATCAGAAGTTGAAGGTATGGATGATAAGTTGCTTTCTTTTTTGGCTATAATTGAAATATAATATCAAATTATGACAAATTCTGCATCTGGGACTCTCTCAGAATCTGAGACATATTGCCCAAAGTTAGCATAAAATGAAAAAATACTAAGAAAGATTAACTACAGTAGCTATACTATGGGGAAAATGCATTTTTCTGTTCCACCAGTCTGAAGTATTACCCATTTTTGCAAATCCTTCAGAGCATCTAAATGAATTTTCCCCAACCAGGCATCCACCAGGTATGATGTTAAAGCCCATAATTTCTAGCCAAGGACAAACCTGCCTTAGAATTCAACAAATATGATGAGCACCAGTATGATTCGGGACCTTATTGCTTGTCTTGAATAAACAATGGTCAGACTGGAAATGCCATTTTTAGATGATCACTATTAACAGCTTTGACAATGTCATATCATGTGTGATATGAAAACACAATTGCTGGCTGTATTACATGTTAGATCTCCATATTCTGGACTTTGCTGTACAGTACCTTGAAATCCAATCTGTAATGTACTATAAAATGTTTCACAAAGATGACTTACTCTACCTACCTTTCTTTCCTTATCTTCTTCACTCTTTCTGCTCGCTCTCGTTTCTCTTGCTCTTCAATAGCTTTTTGTTCTGTGATGTCTTTCTGAATTCTTTCATGTAAGGCATCAAAATCTTTTGCTATAGTGTGTAATAGCCAAAGTAAACCTTTCTTTATCGATTTGTCAATTTTTCTTCCATAGCCCACAATAGCAGAACAAGGCTCCTATAACCAACAGAAAAATCAGCACTACCTCATATTGTTACAGCAATATGTAATTGAACAATGTTATGGACTCACTGACAATTTCTGAAAATGATTGTGCAGCACATTTGGCAATAATAACTTGTTCATATTTTGATCCATCTAATTATTCCATCTCACCTCTTAATACACAGCTTTCCAGAGGGATATAGATTCAGATTTGCCTATATGCTCTGAAAATTACTTTTCAAAAACTGTTGCTTGTCCCCATAAATTCCCACAAGAATTTGTCTTCAAATTCTAACTTTTTAAGACAAGAATCATTAAATTAAAATTTTATTTTCCAAGAATGAAATAAATATGCTGCCACAAAACATTACACTCTGCAGTAGTCCATCTCTGAAACCTTTGTTACTTTGTTTTATTTCATTTCTACAATAATTTAAAATCTTCCTTTTGGTTATTTCATTCTATTCCTTCTTGGCCTATTTCTGCAGATATTTAGCATCCTCTATCCACTGAACTAGCTAGAGCAGTGATGGCAAACCTTTTTTATCTTGGGTGCCGAAAGCGTGTGTGTGCATGACAGCGCACGTGCGTGCCCACACCCATAATGCAGCATCCCCAACAGGACCTGCCCCCGCACATGCGACCCCTTGTGCGTCCCCCATGCCTGTGCACGTGACCCCCGTTTTTGTACTAGCAGGCCTCCCTGAAGCCTCCTGGGACCAAAAATGGGGTATAGGGGAGCGCCACACCCCCACGCATGCATGCACAACCCCAGATATACCAGTAGATATAAAAGCTTTGTCTATTGTATTTCATTACTGCCAGATTCAACAAAAGTGCAACATTGGTACTTTACAGTAATAATAAGAGAATGTATTGAGTGTATTCTTGAGCATTCTGATTCTTCCTTGGTTTTTAGCAGCATTCTTTCTGCTACCATAAGTCACTTAGTTTTAATATTAATCTAACTGAATAAAACGCATATTTAGAACTGAAATGAATATTTTAAATTACATAAATAAACTGAAACAAGAACAAATTACAATATCATTTATTAAACTGGATGTATCTGCAAATCCCAATTCTGTAATAAAACAAGCTTTGAAAATAACCACAATCTGTAATTTATTTGTTAATTATTCATTCATTCATTCAAATATTAGCTATTTCAACTGTTGAAGCAGCTCAAGTTAATACTTCAATTTACATGCTGCTCTATTTTTAGAAAACCTGCTCCATTTTCAGAAACTCCAGCATAAAATTATTAAAATAATATTAACAACAAAACAAAACAATTAATATAACTGTATTCTATCAATCCCATATACCACTATTGACAGAATAGTATAATCGACATCTGCATCTTTCAAGAATACCATATGGAAAAAAAGAGCTTAAGAGAAACCGATCATAGGTTCAAGGGATATTTGGGAGGGCTTGCACTGTTAAATTCAGTTGTGCCTGGCAGCCCTACATCTATAATTTCCACACAAGTGAAATGATATTCGATGCTTATAGAAAACATTCATATGGGGAAGGAACATTTGTATGGAAAATATTGGCATGCCAGTCAAGAACAATCTTCCTTCCCTTTCAATGTATGAGTTTTCATTGTACAGGTAGTCCTCGACATACAACAGTTCATTTAATGACTGAAGTTACAATGGCACTGGAAAAAGTGAGTTATGACCATTTTTCATACCTACAACCATTGAAGCATCCCCATGGTCATGTGATCAAAATTCAGATGCTTGACAACAGCTTCATATTTATGATGGTTGCATTATCCTGAGGTCATGTGATCACCTTTTGTGGCCTTCTGACAAGCAAAGTCAATGGGAAAACCAAATTCACTTAACAACGTTAGTAATTTAACAACTGCAGTGATTCACTTGATAAATGTGACAAGTAAAATTGTAAAATGGGCCAAAACCCACTTAACAAATTTCTCACTTAGTATCATAAATGTTGGGCTCAATTGTGGACATAAGTTGAGAATTACCTGTATTAGTGAATTGTGAAAAATATAACTGTTAACCGAAACCTGTATTTCCATAGCACGTTGTTGCTGTTGTTGTTATGGTCTTTCAAATCAATCATAGGTTCTGGTGATTACATGGATATTTCCATGCAATTTTTTGATAACTTATAGGAAGTTGTGGTTCCATAACAGACCAGACAATTTTAAAAAGACTGAACTGATTAGCCTTCTCAGTTTAGGAACCAACAATACAGATAGTAGTACCTGAATATTATGCTTCATCAAGAAATTAAATGCTTTCAAAAAAATAAAAATAAATTGATATTACAGAGACTGATATTCCATTAAGCACTTTTCTGAGAAATGACATTCTGAAATTTGCTTATCATCCAGGTAATAAGCAACAAAATCATCTTTCTCATGGCCATCACTAATCAGACATAAAGAGGCATATGATATAGAGAAAAATAAAGTGATAGAATTGCATAATTTAATTTCAAAATTCTGCCAAGCAACATGTCTAAGGAAATTAATCTTATTTAAAATGCACTTACAATCTGACAGAGGCATTTGTGCTCATTGACAAGCTTTTCAAGAGATAAATATTCAATCACATCTGCTTCTGCCAAGGCACCTTCTTTGTCTTGTTTATTTGCTAATCTAAGGGGAAAAAAGATCAAATAAAAATATGGTAATGCTACCTACCATGGTTAAAAGTCAATGCAAATCAATATGGATAAGCAGAATCTAGTCAAATAATAGGAAACACACAAAACATTGTTCTATAGCCAAACATAAATATTGCTGTTTCCTATTTATTAACCGTTTCTTCTCAGTGAAATAAATACAAATGGTTAATTTATTTTCTCATTACTCTTAAAATGTCAGAAAGCCTATATCTTGATCGAACCCATCCTGGGTGAACTGAACTCAAATAATTTTCGGTAGAAGGCAGTTAAAGCTTTATTTTCTTATTATACTTTCTAGAACCTACACTACCTGAAAATGCTGCCGTTTTTAGAATGATCCTCTGAAAAGCAAATATATTTGAAAATCTTTTATGTGAAAATGCCTAAGTCTGACTCTGATGATCATACGATGATAATAGGATTACTGTATATACTCGAGTATAAGCCGACCCGAATATAAGCCGAGGCCCCCAATTTTACCACAGAAAACTGGGAAAACTTAGTGACTCGAGTATAAGCTGGGGGTGGGAAATGCAGCGGCTACTGGTAAATTTCAAAATAAAAAAAGACTGGTCAAAAGTGCAAGGACCTGTCAGAAATCACTTTTTTCAGCCCTCTGGGTAGTCCTTTTGTGCATATGGACTACTCAGAGGGCTGAAAAAGTAATTTTTGACTGGTCCTTGCACTTGTGACCAGTCCTCGAACTTACGTGTCCTCACATTTTACGTTTTTGGCCTATCTTATCACCATTTCTCTCTCCCCCTCTCTTTCTCATTCTTTCTCTCTCCCCCTCTTTCTCTCTCTCTCTCTCTCCCACACTCTCTCTCATTCTGCCCCCTTTCTCAAAGAGAGAGGTGGTAGGTTTGAGGAGAAAGATTGCTGTACAATAAAAAAGATGAAAGGGAAGAAAACCAACCCCAAACAAATATAAAGCTATCAAGATAAAGAATGAATTGTTAAACTTTAAAGAATAAAAGAGAACAAATATGAATAAATAGCAATAATTAGAAACACACATACAAACATACAATGTATTTTCTTTGAACAGAGTATTTGGCTGGTTCACAAATTTAAACAGTGTTTAGTCATTTCACTTAAATTTACAATTTCTATATTTCCTTTTTGCCATATTTATTCCTCATCTTTTTTTTTAAAAAAACCAATATTACCCTTCATCCTCATCTCTAATCTTAATCAAATTCAATTTTTCACTTCTATTCTATATTATACCCCTTCCCATTGTCATCTATTTTTATATCCATCCTCACATTGGTTAATTATGTAATATTACAGTTGTTCAATACAAATTCAACATTTTAATATAAATCAATTAGTTATATAACTATCTTTTTTGTATATTAATCAATATGAACATGAATATTCCAATTATTTCCATGCAATCCAATTTCTTACAAATCAATTAATTCTATTTACCAATAATAATAAACCAAATAATTTCCCCCATATATTCTTCCAAACCACAACTTAACCATTTCTGCTTTCAATACAATATACAATTAATAATATCTCAATTATTATAATTCCCTAGTTAAATAGAGCTTTTTTTCTTTTGTGTTTTAAAATCTTGAACTTCATCTTTTGCCATAAATTTCCCATTGTTTGCAGTTTTCCACCTACCTTTTTTGGTGAGGAAAAAGAAAAATAAATCTCTCTCTGCCTCATTTTGTCACGTTGCAGCAAAGACCCTGCTTTACTTTCAGTTTCGCGTTTTAGCATGGCTTGGGGGGAAAAAATCTGCACCTCTTTGCAGCTAGCAAAACAGCTGAGAGCAAATCAGCTGAGGGTCGGGAGGTTCTTCAAAACAACTTATGGTAATTAACCTATACTGAAGCTGAAAGGGCTGTTTTTTCTATTTTTGCAGACACGGGTCTACTCATTTGTTTTCTTTTAAAAAGGCTTTTTTTTCGTGACTCGAATATAAGCCGAGGGGGGCTTTTTCAGCCTGAAAAACGTGCTGAAAAACTCGGCTTATATTCGAGTATATACGGTACAATGTTGTAAGAAAGCAACCTTATAAGCTTTTTATGGGAGGAAGTTTCACTGGGTTCACTTCACTTCAAAATAAATAGCCTTAGGATTGCAGTAGAAGTTTAGATATTTTGATATCAAAAGTTAAATTCAAAAGAAAAACCATAAATGATTGTCCTTGCAAGTTTGAAACTTGCAAACTGTTCTTAGAAGCAGCTGTAAAGTTTACATAAAGTCCTGTACTTGTAATGGATGGACTTTTCCAGGTTTGTGATCTACCTGTTTGATATGGTTCCAAGCTGCCCTTATTTATACTCAGGTTGGTAACTCAATGGAGAAGATACGTTTGAAAAAACATGTGATTTAAAATATAGAAAAGCCTACACACAACATAGTTGATAAAATCGATCTTCCTCTTTTTGTTCTTCCAAGGAAAAATATCAATTTCCATTAGTCATAGCAAAGTTATTAAAAAGTTTAGAAAAGTATTTTCATTTTTTTAGAGATGAACTACAAACCAGCATATTTAGGCAAACATTCTTCCCACTTGTAGGTTGAAAATGTCTAGATAAATAGTACTGACAAGAACTGTATTAAAACCTTTGATTTGGAACCAAGAGCATGCTTAGTAAAAAGAAAATGCTCTCCTTGTACTTCATTTATTTTGTTAAGCTTCTCTAAAATAGCCTTCCTCAACTCAGTGCTTTTCCAAATACGTTGGACCACAAATGGAGAATACCACGATGTAGAATAGTACCAAGAAGCATAAGAAAAGTGAAATTATACTTAGAGATACATAAACAACAGAAGAGAAGCAGCTTTTCTGTAAATTTTTCCCTAAACATAAATTTGCAAATTTACTTATTTTGGCACCAGGCATCTGTTATACCAGAATCATACAAGGGAGCTAAGTATAGTATGCAATCTTCTTCCTCCAGCTGATCTGTATAATTACTCTATGAAGTGTAATGGGCTGAGAGTACAAGTTCAGATTATTCAGAAAGGGTAATGTCAAAGAGGTAGAGAAGTAGAGAGAGAGAGGTAGAGAGAGAGAGGGAGGGAGGGAGGGAAAAAGAAAGAGAGAGAGAAGAGAGAGAGAGAAAGAGAGACAGAGGAACAAAAAACCTAGATTTGTCCACTTCATTACAATCCACTATCTTCAATGGTTTTCGCAACTGTTTATTTCCTCATTAATTTTAATAATGGTTCAATAATGGAATTTATATATGGAGTTCAACACCATATAAGAATTGCTCTTCCCCTCCACTACCACTTTATTTATATATATATATATATATATATATATATATATATATATATATATATATATTCAATTTATATACCGCCCTTCTCCCTGAGGACTCAGGGCGGTGAACAGCCAGAATTAAAAAATATACAATACAAATATTAAAACAATTAATATATATATATAAATTTGGCTCCAATTTTAAAAAATAACAAACCAATTTAAAATGTCTAAAATTACTTCTTATATATTGGATGAATGAATAAAATGATTTCAGTTGTCATGTATTGGTTCAGTTATATAATGATAATTTGAAAATACAAACAGATAGCAAAATGGGTAAAACTTAGTTTGCAATAGACCAAGTCCATAATTCTCTTCAATTCTCAGCAATAATTTCAAAGAAGTTCTTCTCTGTTAACAATATATTCCTTTCATTTAAAAAAACCCCCTTTTTATTGCTTAAGCTTTGATAGTTTATATCAAAATTGCAAAAGAATAAAAATACAAAGCTAAGTAGAAATTAACAACTACTAATAAAACATTACTGAAACATAAGCAAACTTTTGGTAATACATTCTCCCCTTCCTCAATGTTTTCCTAGTTTTCATTATAAGCATTTGATGTTCAGGGACTTCATTTTTAGGAAAGCACTAGTATTAAGCAACAGGTATATTCACTGTAAGCTGGAAATTACAGTAAGGAGAGTGTTACACAAAACACTTCCTGGTATTGGCTCATTAGAATAAAATGGCCCGCCTTGGAAGAAAGGTTGTACAGTATCTCTAACAGGCAGAACCAGATTCTCTAGGAGTAAAGTAACTAATTTGCTTTTCTACTACAGGGCAATATAACCAAGACTCTCTCGATCCATGGTTTTTCAAGGCACACTTCCTAAGTAATTAAGTTCTAGAGAGATTAAGCAAGCAGAAACTTTTAAAACGGGAATCACATTCCAGATCTATGAAATATGCACACATGGATAATCCAAGTGTTTTATCCTTAAGTACAAAACGATACTGAAAAACAGGATTTTTAAAAGGAAGAAGGTAAGTGTATTCTGTTTATCATATTCCAAATAATCTTAATTAAAAATATGTAATATTTAATGTGTGTAAACTAGTGTTTGTCCTCTGCTAAGTACAAGTTTATTTCTGTTGTACATGTTTGAAGAAATATATCGCTTTAATACAGGAATGCTAATTTGTTAAAAAGTATTTAATGCATTAAATGTAATTTCTTTTTAAAGCATGCCAGGAAATACATTCTTCCTTCGCACAAATTTCTTTTTTAAAACTGAGTTACTAAAAAGTAAAGGTAGAATAGAGTTTGTGGCCTAGACAATGGATTGATTGACACTCTTATAGACCACAGAGAGATCTTGTTGTGAGGTTAACAACATCACACACAACAGTAAGTGAACAATTGTGCGTGTCTGTGTGTGTGTGTAAATAAATCATGTTTTGATTTGGGAATAATAACATGTTTATTACAAATGTTTGAAAATGAATTAAAGAAACAGAAAAAATCCTGTACTAAGACAATGTCTAAATAGGCAGTTGAGGAACTTCAGCATTTTTATTTCAGGAATCATGAGAAGGGGAGCATATGTGTACATTTGCTAACAATGACATCATCTGCTGTGAATGAAAATACTGAATATAGAAACTCAGCAATTCGGTTCAGCTACAACAAAGGATTCTAAGAGTGTTAACATGCAAATTTACTTTAGGATCTCCATAATTCTGAATTATGTATATTATCTGAACAAAATTTATTAAAGAAGTAATATTACTTCTTCTGTTAAGATATATTTTCATCAGCATGCTGCTACCTAAATATAGTGCAATGCATTATTACCCCTCCTTTGCTTATACCAATGTAAAAACTATTTTGAAATTGGTTGTGAATTATTTTGGTATTTGATTCATCCTAAGGCAGCACAAAGAGATTAATAACAACTTTATTGTTGCACTTTGATTTTTGTGTTAATATGCATGAGTTTAAAACTTTTGATTTTAGAAAGTTCCTTCAGATTGAGTTGTGAATCCCATCAAGCCTGCCAAAGAACCTTGGTATATTATTTAAGAATTATGCTATTTAGAGTACTCACTCTTATTTAGATAAGTCACATTTGACCCAGTTTGATGTAATGGTTGAGGGTGTTAGCCTAGAACTAGCCTTTGCGTTCTAGTTCTGTTTTAGGCATGAAAGCCAGCTAGGTAACCTTGGACCAGTCACTCTTTCTCTGCCCAACCCACTTCACAGGGTTATTGCTGTTGAGAAAATAGGGCAAGGAAAGAATATTATGTATGTTCCCCACCATGAGATATTTATAAAAAATAATAAAGGCAGGATAAAAATAAATTATAGTTACAAATGATCTCTCTTTGGCTTTACCATCAATATGTGTAAATAGTTAAAATAGCGGGGAAGGGAGAATCCAGACAATAAATTTAGCCTGAAGAATTTACAATTATTGCTCTAACATTCGCATAATAGTATTTTCCCAATAGTATTTATCACAAGAAATGGCAGGAAACAAGTTGTTTCTAATGTCATATTCTGCTTTTTTTTTCTTCTTCACTGAAGAGTAGGTGAATGGGGATGCTGTAAATAATTTTAGATTTCCCTAGAATGTCATTTGGAAAAAATCATTTTGCATAAACACTGCAATCAACACAGTTTAACTTTTTTTGGAGTACTTTCAACCAGAAATTACTCTCTTTGTTTCTGAAATGCTCAGTAAGATTCTCATCATTAATGGTTTACTCAATTGCTGAGGTCTCTGCGGCAGTGCTATCCAAGATATTGTAATGTTAATTATGAACAGGTAGTCCTCGATTTACAACAATTGATTTAGTGACCCCTCAGTTACACTGGCACTGAAAAAAGTGACTTACAACTGTTTTTCACCCCTACGCCTGTTGCAGCAACCCCACGATCATGTGATCAAAACTCAGATGCTTGCCAACTGGTTCATATTTATGAAACTTGCATTTATGACACTTGCGGTGTCTCAGGATCATGCAAACACCTTTTGCGATCTTCTGACAAGCAAAGTCAACAGGGACGCCGGATTACCAGTTTAATAACTGCAATGATTCACTTAGCAACCATGTGGCAAGAAAGGCATAAAATGGGTCAAAGCTCACTTAACAAAATAGCAAAATAAATTTTGGGCTCAATCGTGGACGTAAATTGAGGATTACCTGTAATGGAGAAATATTGCATTTGCCTTTTGAATTTACAGCATATAGCAATCAGGACAACAGACAAAATATTTATAGAGAAACGACCCTCCAACCCTGACAATGGGAATTCAGAGATAGTATTTTTAATATTGCTCAACAAATATCACTTTACAATTTTACTTCTTGAAGGACTCTTACTTTCTTACTCCCAGTAGCATTAATATACATAAGTCACAAATCCACAGTATGTTGATACAGTAGTGATACAGTACTCAAAACTCAGGTTTGTTGTTGCAGATTGATCTAGATTGTTCTAGTTTCATTACAAGCCATTGTATACAGTAACTCCACCTCATTTCTTAACCATGCTGTCTTTCTCTGGGAGTGTTAACTTAATTATCTCCACCTTGTATCACTAGGACCATACATAGTATTGGCAATAAACATCGACAAGGACTTTCCAAATAAAAAGTTGTGGAAAGAACAATATTTGGGCTAACTCAGGCAGAACATCCTTGGATATTTTTCTCTTCTTTTAGAGTACATAACCTAAGGGTAACGAGGTACTTAGGTACAATAAGATACTCCAAAGCTTCAGCTCTGGACGTCACTGTCCATCTAGAAGTTGCTGCAAAATTGTACTGATATTTTTTTACATGAAAAGCAGATTAAATTATAAATAAATTCTAATTAAATGTGACAGTAAACAAAAATGATGGGAGAGTTTTAAATTAAATTTAGTGTGTTCCACCCCCCCACTTACATTTTTTCTTCTTACTGTTTTGGCATTCAGACCCCACTATGTCATTCAAAACCCAAGGTAATTTTTGATCCAAATTATTTATACATTTCTGATCTACCATATATACTGCTTAGATACAATGATTGTGTAAGAAAAAAGAAAAATACGTATTATTCCAGAAAGGACTATTTAGAGTTATCACACACACACAAAAACTAATCAAGGACTTATAGACCATTTTTAATAGCAAAAAAGCCCCCCACAAAAAGCAAAGAAGCATTTATAATTTGCCTTTTCATTACAAAGCAATATGCTATAGAATTAAACATA
Source organism: Ptyas mucosa (assembly GCA_012654045.1). NCBI lineage: Eukaryota > Metazoa > Chordata > Lepidosauria > Squamata > Colubridae > Ptyas > Ptyas mucosa. Next base: position 18,314,404 of record WNWU01000016.1, on the reverse strand, counting down.
AATAGTACCTTTAAAATAAGTAAGAGTACTTACTTTCTTGCTAGCATAAAATAGCACAGGAAAAAAAAGATTTTTTTTAAAAATGGGAGCTTGAAGGGTACTTAGGATATTGATGGCATATTGGTCTATTCTTTTTTGCCATCATACTGCAAAAAAACTGTTGATTCCTTAATGCTAAAGTTTGGTGTGTGGGGGTGTGTGGGGGTGTGTAGGTGTGTGTATAAAGTTAAAAAGGTAGTCCTCATTTAGTTATCTTGGACAGGGACCATTTGCAGTTACAATAGTAATGAAAAAGTAACTTTTTAATCAATATTAATATTTACAATCTTCATAGCATCTCTTGCTCTCCGCCCTGTGTGTGTGTGTGTGTGTGTTCACCACTACGTTCTCTTAGTACCTTTTCCCATGTTTTTTCCTCCTCTCCCCCCCTCCCAGAGTAGAATATTGCTTTAAAAAAGCCATTGCTGAGCTGCTTTTCTTCAGAGCATGCCCCTAAAAGTGCTAACTGCAAGGTAAAAAGCTCAAATGAGTTGATTAGAACCAGCTGCAGGCTGGCTGCTGCTGCCTGAAATTGACAAGACCTTAATCAGTTACACGCTGAAGGCTTCTGTTTGCCTCACAACTGCAATAGGAAAACAGCTGGTGTTAGCTCTCTCTTTACAATGTACCGTATATACTCGAGTATAAGCAGACCCAAATATAAGCCTAGCCCCCCAATTTTACCCCCCAAAACTGGGAAAACTCATTGACTCGAGTATAAGCTGGGGGTGGGAAATGCAGCGGCTACTGGTAAATTTCAAAATAAAAAAAGACTGGTCAAAAGTGCGAGGACCTGTCAGAAATCACTTTTTTCAGCCCTCTGGGTAGTCCTTTTGTGCATATGGACTACTCAGAGGGCTGAAAAAGTTATTTTTGACTGGTCCTCGCACTTGTGACCAGTCTTCGAACTTATGACTGTCCTCATATTTTACGTTTTTGCCCTATCTTGTCACCATGGTAAAGAGAAGCAGTTGTGAAATGAGTGACATGGTTTTAAGAATGCTACATGGGCATAAATGTGAGGATGGTCATAAGTGTGAGGACCAGTCAGAAGTGTGAGGACCTGTCAGAAATGACTTTTTTCAGCCCTCTGAGTAGTCCCTATACACATATATCACATGACCAGCTAGCCATGCCCACCCAGTCACTGGCTTGATCTAATTTCAGGCAAGTTGAAGCCTCTGTTAAGAGATACCAGGGCTGAGCAAATGTGGCCCTTTTACATCCTGTGGACTTCAACTCCCAGAATTCCTGAGACAGCCAAGCTGGGAGAACCCACTAGCTAGCAGCCAATTACAAGAAGGCTAGCTAGCAGCCAATTACAATCAGCTCTCAACTCAAGGTCAGTGCACATGGGATCTCCCTAAACGTGAGGATTTCTTTGTTTCTTTCTCCCTTTAAGCCCCGCCCAGCCCGTTTTTGATTCCAGGGGGCTGCAGAGTCTTGCTAGGCACCCACCTCATGCCCCTAGCAAGCCTTGGGAGCCAGTTGCAGGGGAAAAGTCATTTTTTTCGTGACCCGAATATAAGCCGAGGGGGCATTTTTCAGCCTGAAAAACAGGCTGAAAAACTCGGCTTATATTCGAGTATATACAGTATATCTGCCTACTTCCTTCGTCTCCAATGAACGCAAGTACAAACATCAACTCTCTTCTTGCTAACTACCCCAGCACTGGGGGAGCATACCAAAGGGTGGAGAAATGGGGAAAAAAGAGCTATAATATTTACACTTTTATCTGGCTTCCTCAAGAATTTTGGAACCCTTCCCCACTGTTTGGATTCCCCCAGATTTTTGGAGTCATATATTTCTGACGCTGTAAAGCAAAGCAAACGGAAATAAAATTGTAAGCACAGTTGCAATCACATTATTTTTACTTAGAAACCATTTCTCTTAATGACTGAGTTGCTGGTCACAACTGTGGTTGTTAAACAAGGACGACCAGTAAGAAGTTATATTGGACTTGTACTGTTGGATCTCTGGACACTCAGAGACATTTTGCTCTAGTAGTACTCTCTCATGGCACTCTTCCACTGGTGGTAACCTCAAACTAGTGCTAAACATCTTTGAGATATCAACTGACTTTCATTGGGAAAGACAGAGATTTCTGAGAAACGCTTCCTACCACATTCTAGGGAAGCAATATTATCTATTGTGGTGGAAATGGAAGCATTCCTGCAGATATTTAAACAGTTTAAACAGTGATGTTTAAGTATGTGATCATCATGAGTCTTTCTATTATTGATACTTCCAGGATTAATTATTTTTTGCAGGAATCGCTTTACTCCTTCAGTAAGGAAATCTGTCCTTTCGTTCTATCCAAAAAAGTTCCAGTATTGCAACCTGCACAATGGAATCAACTATTTATTTTGATAACTGGGAAGCTAAGTTTTTGAAAGTTTGGGAGTACTGATTGCATTTTTTTTCTCCCTTTAGTGGAAAGGAAAACAAACAGATTTGAGTAGATGTGTGCCTTCTTCAATTTGCAGTGGGCCTCTATGGCTACCAGAATCTAAATCAGGGGTGTCAAACTCAAGGCCCGGGGGCCAGATCTGACCCACGGGATGCTTAGATCTGGTCTCCAGGGCTGCCCTGGAAACAGTAAAGGACTGGCCTGCGGTGGCTCTGCCAGTGAAAATGAAGCTGGCAAGGACCACGGGCAGACCTCCTGAGTTCCGTTTTTGCTGGCAGAGGGTTGCAGGAGACCATCGCAGGCAAAAATGGAACTGGGGAGCCTGTTTTTGCTGGCAGAGCACTTGGGCCACCACAGGCACCTCGAACACGAGTGACGCGAGAATTGGAAATAAAAAGAAAAGAATGGTGAAAGGATGAAATCAGAAAAGGACTTGATGGCGATGTGGCTACGATACTCATAATGAGCTCCTTCTAAAACCTTTCATTTTATCTGCATTTTAATTAACTTATTTTTAAATTATTTGATTTTTCTTAATGATCATACCTTACTTAAAATAATATGCTACCGGAGCTTATTTTATATAAAGTACACTTGCAGTTATGGAGGAAAGGAAGAAATGACAGCAAATGAAAATAAGGGCACATGGATAGGAAAGGTTTTTGCAGAGCCTTTGTACTGGAGCAACACAGGGCTAGATCAAGGCACAACCTCTTTCTCTTTCAGGAAAGAAGTTAAACTACTTATTTCTAGAATGTATGGAAGAGCTTTTCAGGTCTTTGGATTAAAAACGAGAAAGGTGTTATGAACATAAGCATAGCATCTGTTTCCAATAACCAACTGACCTGGAACAGCAGACAAAAGCTTGATTCCAATAATAAATACATCCACTTTAAAAAGCTGTACATAAGTACAATATTTGCCACTCTCCCATTCTGAAAAACTCTGTAGATGTCATACATGTGTATTAAATTACTAGTTTGTATGTTGATCATTTTAATTTTCCAAAAATGGATAAAATGCAGGAAAGAAGTAACATACCAGTATTAAGATGTGAAAAATAGTGTGTATTTCAGTTTCCCTATAGCTTTCGAAACAGCTTTCTAAAATGGATACAAAGAATCTACAGGAAGTTGTTTGCTACACTATGTGGCAAATTTCTGCAACTTTTTCTTTATAACATTTTCTGCTATGCTCTAATAAGATTGTGGATTAATAAATGCTAATGAAAGTGATTTTAATTCTTAGGTATACACTGCTGCCTTGGGTTTAATACTTCTGAACCTTAATATATTCAACAGAAGATGAAAGACCGCCTTCAAGAGCTTAAACTGAGAGCAAAGGAACAACAATTATTTGAAGAGAACAATCGTGTTGTTAATGCTATTAGAGAGGAACAAGGAGAATTTGAACAAGCAGCTGTTATTTTTGAAAAGGAACCCATAACTGAAAGGTACTTGCATGAAATACAACAACTTCATAATGATATTAATCGTTTGGCAATGGATGTTCAAAAGTTTAGTCGGCAGCAGAAAAGTTTGATGGCTTCCATGAGAAGATTCAGTGTGCTTAAAAAAGAATGCAGCAATACAAAAGCAATTAAAGCTCAAGCAGAGCACATTAATAAGGGCTTGGATGATCTTTCAAAAATAGTGAAGAGGGAAGAAAAAGAACATAGCTCATCACCTGCCCTTGGAAGAGTCCTCAGTTCTCAGCGTGCAGTCCTCTTCCATCGTTTTCAAAATATAATGATTATGTACAATAATGCCATAACAACCAAACAAGAAAAATGTAAGGATTTCATTATGCGTCAGTTGGAAGTGGCAGGAAAAGAAGTATCAGAGGAAGAACTAAATAATATGGTTGAACAAGGGAAATGGGAAATCTTCAATGAAAATCTGCTTACAGAGGTCAAAATTACTAAAGCCCAGTTATCTGAGATTGAACAAAGACACCGAGAACTAGTCAGTCTGGAAAATCAAGTGAAAGACTTAAGAGGCCTTTTTTTTCAAATATCACTTTTGGTAGACGAACAAGGTGAAATGATCAACAATATTGAAATGGAAATCATTAATACTCAGGATTATGTCCAAATGTCAAGAGAAAAGTTCAGGCTGGCAGCTAAGTATCGAAAAAGGAATCCATGCAAAGCACTGTGCTGTTGGTGCTGCTCCTGTTGCAAATGATTTGTTCTCTGGGCAATTAAAACTGAAGAGCTGATCCATAAAATACTGAATAGGACAGTGATGGCTAACCCTTTTGCCATTGCGTGCCAAAAGCTGGGGGAGTGCGGGGTAGTCACATGCGTGCGTGCCCACATCCATAATTCTTGGCGCCCTGCCCCCCATGCATGCACACGTGATCCCATGCTCCTCCCCACTTTTGGCATGTGACAGCATGGTGGGCATGGTAGGCCCGTTTTTTTGCCCTCCCCAGGCTCCAGAGGCTTTCTAGGAGCCTGGGGAGGATCAAAACAGCCTTCCCCACCCCACCGAGGCCCGAAACAGCCCATCTGCCAACTTCCAGTGGGCCCAGAAGGCCCAAAAATCAGCTGGCCAGTGCACACATACATGCTGGAGCTGAGCTTGGGCAATGCTCGCGTGCCCAACAATATGGTTCCGTGTGCCACCTGTGGCACGCGTGCCATAGGTTCGCCATCACGGGAATAGGACTAAACATGTCACAGAGAAAGTGGATTTGCTGTACTACTAAGAATATGTACATTTTTTTTCACATGATATTTGCTTTCCTTAGTTACATGTTTCTAATGCAGAATGTGCTGAAGAATTTCAGAAGAAATCACTACACCTTGAAAATAAGGGATCAAATGCAAGGATCTTGCCAATGTTCACCATGTACCATTATATCTTGGTAGCTGAATAATTCCTTGTTACAACTGTGAAGAGGGGAATAGTCTTGTCCTTTCTATATGCTGCTTTAAAAACATGAATGTGACACAAAGGAGTATTATTATCAATTCATTATGATGTTACAGGTACCAGTGAAGCATCTGTTTGAGACAAAGGCACAACTGTACTGTCATATTTAATTTTAGCCAAGTTCCCTAGAATTAAATGCAATTTTCTTCAACTAGTTTGGATAAAGAAAAACTGCAAACCTACTGTAACATAAGTTACGGTGTACAGGAAGTCTTCAGCTTACATCCATTTGTTCAGCAACTGTTCAAATTTATGTCCTCCAACCTCCAGCCATCTCAGTACCCCTGAGGTCATGTGTTTACAATCCAAGCAGGCACTTGGATGTCCGGCTTATCATTATATGTCATGTGATCACATTTGTGACCTTCCTTGCTGGTTTCCCACAAGCAATATCAATGGGAAAGCTGGCAGAGAAGATTGCAAGTCACTCCAGTAAGATTCCCTAGCTCACCTGCATCCATGTGGCACGCTCTAAGATTTTCCTGCAGTCATAAGGGGCCACATCCTGTGACTGTGTTACTTAGCAATGGCAATTTCAGTTGCAATCATAACCCCAAGACATGCAGGTCATTAAACAGGAAGTGGTGAATCCCAATGGGGGAAATCAGGAGAGAGCTTGGGAGGCCCCGTGCAGGAGTGCTACGAGAGGCTGGAGGAAGCTGAAGATGTCTTGAGAGATCCAGCATAAGCTGAGCATGAATTGAGGGAGGCACAGTGAGGGTTCAGTGCAAGCTAAATGTGAGTTGGGGGAGGTTGGGCAGGGCTTAGGAAGCCCAGTGTAAGCTACAAATGAGCTGGAGGATGAGGGGGTAATGGCAAAGGCTGCACATGTGTAGGGCGTCTTACCCAAGTGACTTGCTACCTTCCCTGCTGCATTCCCAATGGATTTTGCTTGTCAGAACCTGCCATGAAATATCCTAAATGGCAATCACACGACTATAGATCCCTGTGACATCATAATTGTGAGCCTGGTTCCTTAGTACCCAATGATGATTATGAGACTGTATTGGTGCTGTAATGGCTAGGGTAAAAAGCATTGTAGACTTCCCTAGCTATGTATGCCATACACTTAAAAAAAAACTGGCACTGCATGCAAAGGTTTAAAAAAATATAAATAATAAGATTAATCTCTCACTGTCTTTATGTATGCAATAGATTTTAGCAAACTCAGGATTCTTTTACTTTTAAAAATCCTTCCTCGCAGTTTTTTCCATTATTGAAAGTCTCCAAATATTTAAATATTTTTTATTATGGCAATATTGAAAAATATCTCTTTTAAGAAATAATCATTTCCTTGTATTAATGATATTATACTCCTTGAATACCAGCTATTCATTGTAAAAATTAAGCACAACTGTGGAGCACAAACCAAAGCCTTGTATGAATATCCATGTCATTATAAAATTATTTTATTCAGTTTGGAAAATATACCGTCTCTAAGTAAGTCACAACAGGATAATCTGGGCAAGCATACAAATATCCCCAATACAAACCAATAAGTGTGTTAATAGTATGTACTAAAAAGGAAGACGAGAAGAGGAAATTAGGCATAATTACAAGTAGTCTTGAGAATTGACAGGCCACTTAATAACAGTTCATAGTTAAGGCTCACACTCCAAAACTATATATGACCTGTTTCAAAGTTAAACAGTTTGCAGTGCCACCGTGGTCATGCACTTTATGACAGATCACAGGGATCCACCTCTCTTCCCCCCCCCCCCCATCCTGCCCCGATGGGACCTACAGCATTTGGGCCTGCTCCCCAAGCCTCCTGGAAGCAGTCACCATTGTTAGGGCCCCGACAATTCCTTGGCGGCTGCTTTCAGAGTTTTGTGTTCCAATCAGCTGCCCAGCGGAAGACTGCAAAGCCCTCCTGTCTCTTGCTTGGCTTTGGAAGCTGGCCTTTGCCTGAAAGGCAGCTTCAGGATAAGATTCCCAAAAACCTTTCTCTTGCTTCACCCTTTCCCCCACCCCTGCCAGAAAGCCACATTTCTTCAATATAAAAGCAGAAAAAACTGGAAGGGATGGACTTGCTGATCTTCCCTCCTCACTAAATGCCCTCTCTACTCTCCAATCTCTAACCCTTTTAAAAATCTAATCTTGATTCCAGCTAAAGAATAGAGGAACAAAGTGACCAAGAAAAGAAAATCTTTCTGCAGCTTTCTCTATTGAACTGGAAAAAAAAAGTCATCTCTAAAAGTTGTGCAACGAAATGGAGGATGCTGGGTCCTTGCAAGCTTTAGCTGTCATTCTGAGCTGTAGAGCTCAGCTAGGAGTTAAAAGCTAGATTACAGATTGTCCTCTATAGGCAGTCATCTGGACAGCTAAAGCTTATAAAAACCCAGTGTCCTCCAATTTGTTGCACAACTTTTAGAGATGATTTTTTTTAAAGTTTCATGGCTGGCCATTACTTGAAGCAGTTCATTTACCATTGCTAAGCTCCATTAAAGCCGTAACTCAGACTATCTATATTCAAGAAGTTCTCTTTTGCAAGGAAGTTAACTTTCATGCTATCAGTCACCTCTGCTGTTGGTTGTCAATCGTATTTCACAAATGCATATTTAGTTTATATAAAATATTGTTTTTCCTGAAGGCAATTGTGTGTGTGTGTGTGTGTGTGTAACAGTAAAATAAACTACATCCACAGGTTAGGGAACAGGAAGAAATTATATTGTGTTATGATTACAAGGAATGTAGAAAAATATCTGAAATATAGAACTAAAAACGAAACTAAAACTGAAGCCTAAATATTGGTTAAATTAAATCTGGAAAACCACTAGATATTTAAATAGTAAACAGTGGACATGCTTTCCATTTTTCTCTGTAACTAACATTGATAATTATTTCATAGATTTGAAAATTATACTAAGACACTTTTCTTCATCTATCTTTTATTTGGTTTAAAAAGGTTGTTTTTTTAAAATTAATCCACCTTAAATTCACTACATGCAAGGCAAAGGAGGCTTAACTACTCAAGCATCCCTTCCTTCTAAAAAAATCCAAAAGGAAATTTAATCATGTTTACACACTGATTAAACACAATGCTGTTACAAGCTTAGATAAAATTTTGAAAGAGCTACAGATATGCAACTTTGCTCCAAAAACAAAAATAGAATTCTTCAATGGATTACTGCGATGAAACAAAAATATCAATTTTGGGGAAATATATAATCCAGTTTTAGCCTTATGTAAATCAGGTTGTAAATAGGTTGAAAACAGAAAAAGAAGAAAACTAGGAAATGTTATTAACAGCACTGAAGACAATTACTATTATAAATGAGATCTGTTTTTATTGTTGTGCAAGATAATTAAAAATGTTAATAATAGCCAAATATACAACTATTACAAACATTATGTTCCTAACTGCAGAGTTTATTTGTATTTCATATGATTTACTAAGGAAAACACTTTTAAAAAAAGTGACAAAGCTCCAGTCTATTTTCAGCTCAGTTTAAGTTTTCATTTTGACCTCAGAATAAACAAACAAATAAAAATTTTGATTAAGACATATGTTTTTACCATATAGGAACAGAATTCAAGGAAGGATAATTTCCACTTAAAGGATAAATTTGGTCAGTCTTGCTCAGTTTACAAACAATTAACTATAAAATCTGAAATAAACACTGGAGTAGCTAAATTAATATTTCTTCCCCAACATATCACTTACAGTAGTAGCTGTTATCTTCACTTGTTTAAATGCAAATTCTTGTTTTGCTTACAATAGTTTACAATATATCACCCCTGTCATCACTAAAATCCAAAAACAAAAATAAATAACCTAGGCTATTTTTTTAACTGAGATTAAGTCACAGATTCCCAATTATAAAACTAAAAGAATTCTGACTTTATACAAGCCATGAATAAACTCTGAAGAGAAAGGACCTTTAGAAGGTAGGAGAATAATTTAAAATAATCCATTCATGACACATTTTGGCATTTAAACTTGAAACCTGGCACAAAGAGCCTTAAAAAAAAAGTAATAATCCCCAGCAGTTGGAGATATTTTTTGACTCTAAGGTTTGTTTTTTCACCCCAAAAACGCAATTATTATTTTTTTTTAAAAAAGAGTTACTTCCTGCACATAAAAGTCAATACCAACTAGACAGGTTTGTCAGACCAACATAGCCAATAAAATTCATGTTAATGTTTTTTTTCAAACAATACCTTACTCAGGTTAATGCAACCTTCTAATTTAAAATCATTTGAAGGACCAGTAATGGCAACAGTGAAGTGGAAAGAACTGTGTGCTATTCAGGAAAGTTTCTATGTTTAAAACAAAGGGGTATTATTTAATTGTGCCTGGGGAAAAAAATTCGGTCTACAGATATATATTAGAAAAAATAGGAAGAAAAAAAGATGCAATCATACATCTGGGGGCATTTTACTGCAAAATAATTTCTTCCATATAAACTGTGTTTGTCTTTCCCAAACGACACAGAAGGTAATGTGCTGATAGGTGATAGAAATAATCCAAATATTGGCCTATGAAAAATACAAGCAAGTTCTTGTGATTCTGTGTTTCTCCAAAAATAAGACCCTGTCTTATATATATTTTTGAACCCTGAAATAAGTGCTTGGCCTTATTGCCATGTGCTCAAAAGCCCAATTTGGCTTATTATCAGGGGATGTCTTATTTTCAGGGAAACAGGGTACTATGTGTGATTATTGATAGTTATTTGCTATATTTTCTTCTCTAACACACAATACAACTAGTTTGGTATACTGCTTAAAGACCGAAAATTGAGAGAACAGTATTTTAGTCTTGCTTTAGAAATAAGCCAATTGGATGACTTTATCACAATATTTCTTTCAGACCTAGGAAGAAGGCAATGACAAATTACTTGTCAAAAGGTTGCCAAGCCACCAATTATTAAGACTCATGAAAGCCCCACCCACCCAAAAAATCCTCCACCAAGATGAAGAAATAAATGCAACAATGAACAATGTAAAGTTGTATATAACGATCATAGTCAAAAGCACAAGAAGAAGCCATTTTTAACCAACTGTAAAAGAAATAAAGCTGTGCTCTTTCTATGGTTTGTAGCATAAATAAATCTGAGTGGACATACTTTGAAGGGAGCAGCATAAGAAAAACCAGTTAAACAAGGCTCAGCATTCATGACGGAATGCTAGATAGAGAGAGGAAAAAGATAAGGAGCATAATATAATGCTAATCTAGGAAAGAGAGGTATGTCTTTTCTGTCATGGCTCTGCTTCATTCCACCAGTTACACTTCACTGTTTTCTTTCAAGCAGACAATATTGATACTACAACATGTCTTATTTGTAAACATAGCTGTACCTGCTGTTTTTCTAGTACAGTGTAAAAAGCTTTTAACCTTTGTATTATACAAAAATGAGACTTGTTTTAACTCAATAGAAAAAGTAAGTGTCAGTAAGCCCACCATCACATACTTTTTTTCTTTTAGCAATGGTTTATGAAGTATGTCACAAAAACTGGATTGACACTTAATACTAAACTATAATAAAGTAATTCTCAGATTATGATGGTAATCGGAACTGGGATTTCCATTGCTAACAATGAAATTGTAAAGCACAATGCCATATGGCTACACTGTTTGGCACCTGCAATCCTGGCTATTGTCAGGATCCCAGGACTGTGTGGGTCATGAAATGGAAACAGGTGGAGTCCCAAGCAAGGAGCATGGGGGAAGGGAGGAGTAAAATAGAGATATTGGTGTGGATGTTGTGGGCAGCATTACAGACTGTGGGTGGGCTTATAAATTGTGAGATATAATTCACCTTAACTAACCACGATTTCCTGGTAATAAATACTGGGAATGTTAAGGATTGTAATTTTTTAACAGTTATAAGATAACCCACCCCTAGTTCTATGTTTAGTATCTGTATTTATATACAAGCAATTTGTGAGTAATTGTTGTTCTAAAACGAGTCTTTCATGCTATCTAAAATGATAGCATTTCTTCTTTTTCTGATAGTCTTTCATGCACTAGGATTTTATTTTTTAAAAACAATCCTATTTAAATCTCAACTTCCTCCACCAACATAATATAAAAAGCCCTAAAGTCATTTCAACATTGGTCTGGCACGAACGCTTATCAGAGTTCAATAACACTTAAAAATATAGCAACAAAAGTGGGAAGTCAGTCATGTTTACTTATTATCAAATCTCAATGAGCAGCTAATGCATGTTGAACATTCTATAATGGGCCTAAGGTTGACTTTAATCACAACCGTGGCAGAAAAGGATTTTACCATTTTTGAAAAAAGTCTATACTCCAAGTATGCAGCTAAAGTATACTTCATCTTAGGAATTGGTCCACTAACAAATTACTGTTTAGTTTGTTTTAGTTTAAAAAGACAAGATACCTTTGATGAGTATCTACTGCTTTTAGCATTCTGGAATTACTGAGGTAGTAAACAAAAATCTAGAGTAGTATAAGGAAAATGCAGTTAATTTTTATTATGAAGGAGGGCCTGAAAACCTTCTTCATATTGCTGAATCAATTTTCAGCAACATAGCTAGCATGACTGCTTTCCTGAATAATTACAGTCAACATAAATAGTTTTCACAGCAAGTCATTCAAATATTTATCAATTCTGCTTCATTATTTAAAACCACAAATAACCATATATTTAAATATTTTCAAACTAAAAATGTTTTCAGAATTAGATTCAAACACATAGACACAGATTATTAACAATAAGGAATGTCAGTGCCAGGAATGCCAACCAAAACATTTCAGATAGGAAGTACTTATTTGTACATGTAAAAGACTAGGTTTATTTTTATGGATATAATGGGTACAAATTTTCTATTGTAAATAATGAGAGTTCTTCTGAAATATTCTCGGGAGCAATTGAGTATTTGCAAATAAATTCAGCAGCAACATGAACTAAAGAGCTTATATCTTAATGTTATTATATAACCCAAATTTTCTGCCGTATTACATCCAAGAATGAAAGATGAAAAAAATGGAATCTGTAAACCTATAGCAAAATACAGAAGATATCGTTTTTAAAAATGTCCTTTTTTTCACAAATGCATAGAAAAGTTGAAAATATTGTAACCTTATAAGGGCTTTTCTACTAAGAACATTTATGAGAGAATGTTATGCATCACAATATTTCTTTGAAAATTCTGTTCGATTAGAACCATCTTAACATTTGGTTAATTTTTTTAGTTTGTTTGATAATGTCAGTTCTCAGAAGTTAACAATATGCAGAATGCATCAATTGCACCCTCTTGTGTTGGGCATGCATATCTCTTTAATCTTTTTAATGAACCATTTATATTTTAATAATGTCTCAATCATCAATAGTCAAAAATCAAATAGTTATAATAATCGTAATAGTCAAATATTTACTATCATAGAAAAGACTAGCATATAAAAGAGTAAATAGAATCATTATGGGCTTTATTTATGTAACACAATTTCCCTGATTATTTCTAATTATTTAACAGTAGCACACTCATTTTCAATATAATATTTAAATATCTTTAAATTTATGTTACTTACACTAATACAGGTTTCCCTGATATCTTGGGATGTCTTAGAACTTCTGAAATTGTTTCTTTTGTCTCTTCCATTCTTTCCACATCACTTGAATCCACAACAAATATTACTCCATAGGATTCAGCATAGTAATTTTTCCAAATGCCCCGGATACGTTTTCCTCCTCCTAAGTCAAAAATCGTGACTTCAAACCATCGTTGTTTCAGATCAATTTTAGAAAATCCAACTGTTGGAGCCACATCTTCAGGGGATTCTGACAAAATTAAAATATACTATGAGAGACAGTTCAATGAAACTTGAATAAGAATTTTGATTTATTCTAATAATCTAATAATGTACTGGATTGTTTGGGTCTCTCACAAGTACAGTTCACAGAATAGGCAGTATTGAGTTATTTGTAAAAATAATAAAGGCAAGCTACAAATAAATAAATAAAATAAATATATTCCCAACATTTTATATTTTCCTAAAAACAAATATGGAGATGCAAACAGAACTGGAGCCAGCAATTATCTGGAGCCAGGAAGAAATTACAGGGTTTCATACTTGCAGAATAAGAATAAAGAAAAGAAGCATGGGAGTTACTCCTATAGTACACTACTCATAAATTATACAGACATCAAGTTATTATGTAATAGTTACATACAAATTACAAACTGCCTATATATAAGAATATCTAAGTAGCAGTTAAATATATTTCTATATGAAAATAAACAACAATTATTATGACTTGACCTTTTGTGAATTCTGATATGACCAATTACCCCACATTAATTCCAAACTATAATAGAGACCTATACTAATGCTAAATATTTTATTTTACTGTATAAGTAAAAAATAATATTAATCATTAGCTTATGAGCATATCAAAGCTAATACTTATTTCAGAGCAACAGTAATATTATAATGAAGCATGTTTTTACTAAAAATGTATTTCAGACCTTATCTGTACAAAAAGAAGTTGAATGAAACTTATTAGCCAGGTTCTACAGAATTCCATATGCAGTGTTGATATACTGAGTGTACTGAATTTTCTTTTATGATTATCCTGCATGAAGTGGAATTCCCTAACATACAGAAATAGACTTTCCTGATTTTAGAGAATAGCCACTTAATTAATGGGGCACTTTAGATAATAGCACTTAATTAATGGGGCAGAGAAGCCTTTAGGTGTACATGAGCTTTTTTTATTCAGAGGATATGTTCAGTAGATTTATGGTATCCTAAAGTATCTAAAATATGCATAACAAGAAACCAATCGACAAGCATACAATTATGCATATTTCAACCAACCAAAGAAGTGCCAAATAAAAGATGTAAGTTAAAATATGAAATCTGTATTATTTTCAGAGATGCTTCTTGTCTTTAAATTCTATGGATGGGGGTGGGGGTGGTATATACTTTCTTTCTCCCAAAACAATGATATATTATTTGATTTAACAGAGTAAAATATTACAGTAAGTATCAGATCCTGATTGCAAGTTTAAACATGGGGAAAAAATTTAACAGTAATATTTTGAAAATTATAGATTAAAAAAGAACATCCAACATACCCCCTTGGATTCCTTTTACAGTTGCAGTTTTCCCAGCATTATCAAGACCTACCATGATCAATGTCACCTTCCTTTGAAATACAAAACAAAAAGAAATTAGAATGTTGTCCTTAAAAAAAGCACATAATATTTTACAACAAATAAATGTACTTTCAATATTACCACCCCAAACCAAATGGCAAAGATTCAATGAAGATTTCATCTATTTTACAAAGTGCAGGTAAAGTAAGTGGTCTGTAACAAGTTCTAAAACACATGGGAAAATATAGGGAGCAACAGAAAAAGACTTAATTCTTATTTCAGTTATACAGTATGTAGAACATGGTACTAAAACCATCAAGGGGATGGTTTAATATATTAAGATACACATTGAAGAACAGTTGTGGAATATTTCTATTGTGAAGAAAGAGAAACTATCTTGCCTCTGGATAAAAATTTGATAATACTTCAATGAGCACAGAATCTCTAAATGTTCAAAGCAGACAAATAAAAAAAAATGGGTAGAATGTGAAGGAAGAGAAAAAACCGAAGAAGCCAGCAGAGGGATGGAAGGAAGAAGAGAAGTGAAATATTTTGGAACTAAGAACAGTATTTATTAGAAGAAATTTTAAAAGGATTGTCTCATGAGAAACAAAGATTCTCATTGTTGAGGCCAAATGCTGAGTAGACAGAAATCAGAAAATTGACAAATAAACATATAGTAAAAGATCTAGAATAGTTAAAATGAGGTAAAATCAGACTATGAATGAAAGGCTTTACCAGTGTTACCCAAGACAAAAGTTTATATTTTCTAATGTTGTAAAAGGATGAATTTTTAAAATGTATCTATACAGTCCTCCACTTATGACAACTGAGCTCAAAATTTATGTTGCTAAATTTGTTAAGTGAGTTTCGCCCATTTTATGACTTTTCTTGCAAATTTGTTAAGGGAATCACTGCAGTTGTTAAATTAGACACATGGTTGTTAAGTAAATCTGGTTTCCTCATTGACTTTGCTTGTCAGAAGTTTGCAAAAGGTGACTATATGACCCTGGAACCCCGCAACTATCAGTTGTCAACCTACTGAATGTAAATCACATGACCTTGGGGATGCTGCAACGGTTGTAAGTGTGAAAATTTATCGTAAGTAACTTTTTTTAGTGGTGTTGTAACTTCAAACAGTCACTAAGTGAACTGTTGTAAGTCAAGGAATAGCTGTATATAAGTAATTAGGTTATGTGCTGTGTGGGATGTTGGGTAAGTAACTTGAATTGATCAATCTACAAGACTAAATATTGACCATGATAAAAGGATTTTAAAAAAATTCATGGTAAAAATCAAGATGTAAACTTATTAGACATCATTACCTATAATTAATATTATAATCTTTTTGCCCAATCTTTGCCCAATATGTATATATGTATATATATTCAGAATATGTGAGGGGAAAATAACACACAATTATACAGAAAAACAGAATATAGAATTTAAACAATAATTTACATATATCCAAATATCAAAAGATAATTTAAATTGGCTATAAGAAATTCCTAATGAATTCAGTAAGTCTTATTCCCAATTAACCATAATAAGATTAGAGTTCAAGAAATTACTTTATACCATTTTAGCAACTCATATGCATCAGGAAGAACATTTTTACTTCCTGATTCTATCATTCCAAGAGAAGACAGAGATAGTATGTAAAGAACAAACTTTGAAATAAATTCTGAGTTGCTCAAAAATTTTAAAAAAGAAACTTAGTTTCAAACAAAGTACCCATGATGATTTGTAAATAGATTAGTTGCTCACTTCCAAATAGCATAGGGATATGTACAAAGAACATTTTTCCTTTTCTGCTTTCTCCCTGTACAAATCTTTATTTCAGCAGAAAACAGAAAAGGGAAAGGTTTTTTTACATATCCTATGTAAATCATATGCTACTGAGAAGGGAGCAACTATTTAGAAATCATCATGGATACTTTGTTTGAAACGAAGTTTCTTTTTTGAATGGATACTTTTCCAAAAACATAAAAAATCTGCTGCTGAAAATTATTATCGATTGCCTATTTTTGATAGTACAATCATAGCACTCTGGGTCTCATATAACCCAAAAATGATTTATTAATCCTTACGTTAGCAGAGGACTCAAAGAAGTCAACTAGAGACTATGGGGCTACTAATCTGCTTCTAAACAATGATGTAGAATTCTTTTAACTGTCTAGATTCACAAACCTTAGAAAAATCAAAGAAGCTTGGATTACAAAAACTTCAGTAAAGTATCTTTAAGGCTAGTTGTGGAGTAAATAAAGTACCACTGAAACTGGAAATAAATTTGTCATCCTAATGTATAGTGAATTCATTAAGATGAAATCCCTTTAAATGATTTGAAATGCTTATTAGCCATTTAGGCTAAGTTGTCTTTTACAGGATGAGCTACCAACAGACTCACCTGCTGTCTTTTAACTGTTTATGGCTATTTTCCTTTCCATTACTTTTTCAGTCTCCTCAAAAATTTCTCATATAAGCCGTGTTTTCTGTAAACAGGGCCAATGGATAACTGAAATATGCCTAATGTGAGATCTTTGCAGCATGGCCAACAGAATAGGCAAAAAGCACACAAAAATATGTCATAACCTTAATACGGACAACATTCTTATGTTTTGTTTCCCTCTGATCTTAATATGAACTCCCACTATTCTCATTTCCTATGTATCAATAACACTCCATGCATCCAACTACACTTTTAAAAATATATAAGACATAATTAATTTAAATTACAGAAAATCTTCCTTATAATATTCCAGATAATATTTTGCCTTGGTCTGTTCTATGTGAAAATGAGTTAACTACAGATCTACATACCTTCATAGCTACTGTACCATCTATAATCTTCAAAGTTACTAAAAAATGAGTATTTTAAAGCCTGGTCATTTACCTGACGGGTTCTCGCCACCGCTTTAGCCAGCTACAGCAATTGGCCATCAGACTGTACATCCCTTTCCAACAGCCATTCAGATCACCAAATAAACTGCAGGTATGGTATATTGACTAATTCCAGAATATTGAATCAAGGGTTGAAGAGATCAATTTGAATATTGCCTTATTACCAAAATAAAGGGAAGAGTAAGAATACACAATAAGTTCTTGGCAGTTGTATTCTTTCAAACCAATCTCACTAGAGAACTACTTCTATAACATAGCAAGCACTCTCCTTTATTTTGTGGGGCCACATTTATTTAAAATGTTATATTTACAGTCAGAGTGCAGCATACTCATCTTTTATCCAAGAAAAGCAATTTTTAGATAATCATGCATATGAAACAATATAGTCATAGTTTTCTACCCCATTCTTTAATCAGGAGTTGACCGAACAGCCAATCAAAAACTGGATTTGTAAAAGCTACATTCAGCAAAAACACAATATTCCCAGAATTCCCAGAACAATTTTTTTCAAAAAATGTTAAAACTAAACAAATCAAAGGAAAAGGGCAACTAACATAGATTGAATAAATGAAAATAGAATAAAAATTAAAAGCTTTCTTTATTGTCAAATGGATAGAAGTGGGCCATAAATTCAAAGTATATTATTTTTTTAAAAATAATTTACTCAATTCAAAGCAAGTGGGAAAGAATTAACAGTAATTTAAATACAAAAAATACAATATTTTCTAGAATTTTAATACTACAGGCATACACCTGAGCAAGCACTAGTTTGTTATACTAGACAACCACTATCAGAAAGGTAATAGAAAAATTGGTAACAAGACAGAATCACCTTACAATCTCCTTAACATAATAAAGTAGGTCATTCTGTAATAAATGAATTAAAAAAGGAGGCACATCATAAAATTGTTAATAGTATTATTTCTAAAAAGGAATGAAAGCTTTACGCATCCAATTATGACATGTATTATTTTTAAGACATGTATGAAATATTGTTTCATTAATATATTATGCAATGAAATCAGGTATAAGATCTGCTGTAGGCTGATTTGTAGAATGTATCCAAAACTTCTAATGGAACATATGTATGTGGTTTTTTTAAAAAAATGCAGTTAAAGATATAGTTAACAGCACTGGAAGTAGAACCAGTAATTATAAAAGCAATGGATTTATTTATTTATGATTAAGGACTATGGTGAAATCAGAGAGCTTCGTGGATCAAGGATGGCTTTTAAATCGTAACTAAAGTTCATTCTGCAGTTTATTGTCAGATTGAGCCTCCTAATTTTTCAATCCTGCTTCATATGCATGTTTCCTGACACCTTATGTACAAACATCAAATGTAAACAATACAACTGTGATCAATGCACAGATAATTCTGATTCATGCTGCCGTCTCCTCTCAAATGCTTCTCTACAGGCAAGTTCAGCTTTCCTCCTTGATAGTCTATTAAACAGTTCAAATAATTAAAAACAAAACAAAACAGGGCAATGCCTTATAGACGAAATATGCACACTCCCAAAAAGTGTATTTTGTGAGCTGACTATTATACAAACTTACAAACAATTGTAAGCTTTGGTCCTACATTAGAAAGGCACTGCTTCGGCTTTTCTATTCTACGATGTGCTGTATTCAAAAGCAGCATAAATATGAATTGCATTCCGTCGTTCATTTTAAATTCCGGTGACATAAGCCCGAGACATGAGCGTGTTCACGCGCGAGAAACGCACGGACGGGGGCAGTTATTCAACGCCACCAAATCTTTGGACTCGGGAATGACTGTCGTACCAGAGCACTAACAACGGTGGCCAGCAGCCCAGTACTGAACGAATCGTTCCGAGCTGTAACATCTGTTACAATGATTTATTAGGATGGCCAGAGGAGAAAAAAAATAAAGGAATGCGCCACGCCTTCGGCCTCTAAACAAGCAGCCCAGGCGCCTCCCTCGCCCCCACGTTAAATTAGATTCACAAAGCTCTCCCGCCCCCGAGAGCCTCCTGACCGTCTTCTCGTCTCCCCGTCGCTGAGAAATCCTATAGTAGCCATAGATTCTCGGGGCGGCCCTTCTACAAAGTCACGTGACCGCGCCTCTTTCGCAGGTTTATCTAGACGCCTTCACGTGATGCTGCCGGAGTATGCTTATTGGCTAGTCTCCGATAGCAACGGGGCGCAGGAAGGACGCGTAACTACGTCGGTCTCCCTTAGCTACGAGAGAGAGGTGGGGGGGGAAAGACAGAGAGAGAGTGTGTGAGAGAAATAGAGACAAGACCGCAAAGGAAAAAAAGGAAACAGCCAATGAAGGATTCCTTGACTGATGGCACCCACCAATCATTGGTCCCGCGAGGAGGCAGGATTTAGTTTCCAGAGTGACGGACGGGTGCCTGGAATTCTTGAATTGGATTGCTGCTTTATTCTCTGTGCGCGTGCGCTCCTGGAAACTGGGTGGGGGGGGGGGTGGAATCTGAAGATTTTACAAAATTGTATAGCCAGATTCAATATAATCTCATTCTTAAATAGTGACCGCCAAATAAAAAAAATACTGTGGTAGTCTATCACAGATCTGGAGAAGTTTTAACATTTCCACGTTTCTTGCTTAGGAGAACAGACAGAGTAGGAGCTGCAGGAAATATTGATCCTTACTTGACTACCTATCAGAGGTCGAGCACCTTGTAATTCAATAAGACTTTAATCACTTATTCTTGATCCAGTACTAATAAGTGTTCCAGAAGAGCCCTCCGCTACTTCTACTCTGAAGGAGTCTCACCTAGCAACATTTTTGTTATTATTTTTAATGTTTCTGAGGTCTTAACTTTAACCAATGTGGAGTTACAAAGAGAAGACAGATTCTGAAGTGGTTCAGATGTCATTTGAAGAACTGTTCTGATTCTAATTTGAGCACCTTAAAAGTTTTGATTGAGGGCAAGATTTGTTCTTTTGAATCAGGCAACAAAAATAACCAGTGGTGGGATTCAAGTAATTTAACAACCGGTTCTCTGCCCTAATGATTTCTTCCAACAACCAGTTTGCCAAACTGCTCAGAAAGTTAACAACCGGTTCTCCCGAAGTGGTGCGAACTGGCTGAATCCCACCACTGAAAATAACTTTGGCTACCCTAGCAGTTAGGCATGCTTTATTCCCCCCTCCAAAAAAAGCTATCTTGATAAGCCATAATTTACTATATTAGAAATTAGAAATTTATTTATTTATTGAATTTATGTTGCTGCCTATTCACCCATGGTGACTCGTGGCAGCTTACAGAATATAAAACCACATTGAAAACAATAAAAACTAACAAAAACAATCAAATAAATTAATATAGTACAATATAACAAAATCACCCCCCACTTCCCACCCCCCACCCTAGCAACAACAGATCACACAAACGATTTAATGGCCTCCATCCTGCTCTGGCCCACTGGCAGAACCAGGTCTTCAGCGCCTTCAGGGAGAGTATTAGAGTGAGGGCCATTCTAATATCTGGGGAAATGATTTTCCAGAGAGACGGAGCCACCATGGAGAAGGTCCTTCTTCTGCGTCCCACTAGGTGTATCTCCTTCAGGGATGGGACCCGCAACATTCCCTACCTCCCCGCTCTGATGGGTCAGGTAGATGTGACCGGCAAGAGATGGTCCCTCAGATAACCTGGTCCCAAGCCACAAAGGGCTTTAAAGATGACAACCATCACCTTGAATTGCACCCGGAAGCAAATCGACAACCAATGCAGTTCCCACAGGAGAGGTAATACATGTGCAGACTGGAGTCTGCACAAAACCATGTGGGCCGCTGCATTTTACACCAACTGGAGCTTCCGGGTGCTCTTCAAGGGCAGCCCTGTGTATGTTCCAAAAATGTATGAATTTTATTTGTTTTGCTTTCTTCATTTATTTTAGCTATCCTAATTTGAAATGTATCCCACCACTAATACCTAGCTTGTTGAGGAGCTATGACTACTGCATAATTCTATATGCACTATACTTGATTTATCTTAAATTTATTTATTTATTTATTTATTTATTTATTTATTTATTGGTTCAATTTATATGCCGGAGACTCAGGGCGGCTTATAATGCGTTAAGCAATAGCCTTTATACTTTTGTATATACCTGCTTAGTAGGGCTTTTGCCCCCCCCCCCCCAAGCAGTGTTCTTTTTTATACAAAGTCAGCTTATTGCCCCCACAATTCGGGTCCTCATTTTACCTACCTCGAAAGGATGGAAGGCTGAGTCAACCTTGAGCCTGGTGAGATTCGAACTTGCAGTAATTGCAGGCAGCTGGTGCTATTTAACAGTACTTTAGTCTGCTGCGCCACCAAGGCTCTTTTACCATATTTTTTCAACTTCCTGGTGTAACCAACAGCCCTGGAACTCCCTGTAGCTTCAGGTATCAGCCAAGCTACTACTCTTGCTGAGGCTTTCTGTCAAGTGCTAAGAATCAGGTATACAAGTTAAGTTCCAGTTTTATTGCCCATGAATCTAGTCAGTTAACAGCCAGCATCATATTCATACCAGATGGGAGTGAATGGAATTTAAGAAAAGTTGGATTTAAATCTTTTATGGGAATGTAAAGACTCCAGACTGATAATGTTAGACTCTGCTCCCTGGCTCTGCCTGTCCTTTTTCTATACTTTCTGGAATGATCAAACTCTTAAAGAGGCAAAATGATTCCAATACATGAAAGTGTATGTCAATAAACTGGTTACAGTTCAAACTGAACATCAGGGCTACAAAAAAGGAGCTCCATCAAACATTCTCTTGAGACCCTCCTCCCTCCCCCAAAAAATCCCAAAATGACTGCCATAAGAATTGCAGATACTTCAGTGACTATTTGGCCGCAAAAAAAATCACGTGCATCTTCACCAATGGGTCACGATTTATCTAGCGTTTGCAGTGCAACATTGACAAGCAGGTCCATGTAGGACTGCAGCATTGTAATACAAGTTTATGTGTCTATTTAGATTTTTTTTAGGTCAATAGGATTCACAAACAAATGCTGCTTAAGATGCCATGCAAATTTCTTTCTTGTTCATCAATAAGCTATCTCTAGTCAGAATTCAATTGTAATATGTAATTAAAGCCAAGACTGAGCTACTTAGGCAGCAATTCATTTAAAGTCATACATAGCAATTCACTGATGTCTTTGGAGAATAGCCTTCAAAAAGCCTTGCTACATTAAAATTGCAACCTTATGTACGGTAAACAGTGGACATCACATGACACCTTTTCCAAAAAATTAAATGCACCGGTTTACTCAGCAAAATCAGTTGTCTTGAGATTGCATAAAACAGAGCTGCGGTTATCAGCCAGAGAGGCTGGGATCTCACGTGCTTAAAACTCTGATGGCTTCGTTTCCAGCTCGCTGTGCAAATACAGCCTCACGCTAGCCGAAGGGCAGCTTTGATTTTGGAAGGAGGAACGAGTTGAAGGTGAACTGCCCCTTTCTGTGTGGTTGGCAACGAGCCTTGGGAAGAACGCAACCAAAAAGGCAATTTCGCCTCCTCTCTGCGTTTTTCTCGTGCACGCAAGGACACACACACACACACAGAGGGTCCTTTTGAGCAAACGGTTAGAGACCAGCCCCGCCGGGAGGTTCAGCAGCTTCTGGGCCAGTGCCATAATGTCCTCCCCTCGGCCTTCCTGTTTACCCACCACTTGAAATGGACAGGACCGCTTCCAGGAACTGTCTTGCCTTCGAATGAGGCCATTCCCCCAAGCAATCTCCTCTCCTCTCCCTCCCGCTCCGCAGGAGGACTAGAACCGGGCAGAACATTGTCCTCGCTTCCCGGCACCGTGTGAACAACCAAACGGCAACTGAGAGCCGATGCCAGCATCCGCTTCTTAGCTCCGAAAGAAGATACGCCGACCCAGTTCGCTTACTAACTCTCAGCTTCTCAGAATGAGACTCCTGGACATTATTTGCCTGCTTATTTACTGCCTCTTGATTACAACGATCGCGATCTCCCACTCTGAAGCAAGGACGTGTAAGTAAAATTGGTCTGCTTTCCAACTTTCCACAGACTTTTAGTGGGGCTTGCGGTTTTGTTTTTGTTTTTTTAGTTAATTTGGACCTGTTTTGTGCTTTCTTCCTCAAGCTGTCTTTTGGAAGAGATTGTAAAGAATGGTAACGGAAAGAATTCTATACCGACGTACTGTATAACCTTTTCTGTGAAAAGAAGTCTCTGTCCTTCGAATTCCTAGGGATGCAATGCAGCCTGATTACTTCCACGTTTACTCAATAAAATAAATTTCACGGAGTTTAATGGGACGTTGTTCTAGTTTATGGCACCGCAGGCTTAGGTGGATCTGTTCTGGTTCCTTGTTGCCAGGAATGTCCGAGACATTCTGATGTGCCCTTAAACTCTGCAGGATCTGAAATTATTAAAAAAAAATTGTTTTCACTAAGCAAATATCTTTTCCATCTCCATAAACAACCATATTTGTAATGAGGCTACAGGAGAATGAGTAATTATCATTGCAATGAGAGAGAGAGAGAAAATTCTAACCCCAGCAAAAGAAGGGGAAGGCATTTGGGATATTGGGAAATCATATTAAAAATAGAAGTATTTAAGAACTAGAATTATTTATGCAATGAAAAGTTTAAACAAGTATTTTATGTAGAGGATGCAAATTGTGGCTTTTTTTTAAATTAATATTGTCTTCCCACAAATGCATTTAAATAATACATGCAACCTGTTTAGAGATAAGTGACCTTTTTGTCATTTGCATCTACAGTAAATCTTCAGTAACCGAAAACGTGTTTCTCCCTATCCTCACAACCTTGTCTTCAATACATGCTCATCCTACACAAGCTTAAACCATGCTTAGCTTTTCCAGTGTCTGATAGTAAAGAAATTTTGTGTTCCTTATTTTCATACAATTCAAGGCAGCCTCTAGATGTTTAAAAAAAAAAGTTAGGTTTTGTTACTCATTACCCTGGAGGGAATCAGGTGACTGTGTGGGCTTGAAACAGATGCAGAAGAGTTAGGGGCAGCAGATTTCATGCCTGAATAGTTTTCTGCTGTCCCTAGGATAGCTGAATAAGCACTTCAACTTTGCAAGACAAAAAGGATCAACATCTTAATTTTAGGTTAAATTAGGAGATGAAAGCAGATTCATTAGCAGCCAATGTTTCCCCTCATTAAGTGTAATATAGTTTTGGTTGTTTTCCCCTTCCTTCCATAACAATTTCACAAATAAATTGCAGAGAAAAAAAAAAGAGAAATCCATGACTAAGTATGTTCTAGCAATCTGTAAGGAAACTTTCCTGTTTAGGGACAATTTCAACATACTGCAGGTATGGAACATGTAGACTTCTACAGATTTCACTAGGACGCTAAGATACTTCATCCCATCATTTACCAAACTTCTCAGAATCTTATGGTATCAAGGACAACAAATCTAACTTCCACTGAACTTCTTCAGAACTGCTTTAGGCTTGGCACGTGGACCTTGACATAACCTGTTGTCGGATTTTCAAGTAGCCAAAACAAGACAATAAAAGGAGAATAAGGATGTTGGAGATTATAGCATCGGTTAGTGTCATATTGCAGCAAAAGCTAGAATGATCTATCATTGGTAATTGTAGAACAAACTAGTTAAAAAGCCAAGAAAATTAAATATAATCTAAATATATAATATACACATCATATAAATATATGGAAACTGTCGCTAATGCTGTAGCTGGTCTGACCTTGAGTGTGTTATTGTAAATAACTAGTAGTTAATTATAAATTATATAGATCAAGGGCCAACTCCTACTACTACTTTGATCTCAGCCACTGTTTTAACTAAGTGAGGGCTGCATTCAAAGTATTGCTCCCAGCATGTCCTTGGATGTTAGCTATGAATTGAAACTTTGAAATGCATTTTAATTTCCAATCTGCAGATAATTTTGGATCCATTATACAACCACAGTTTGATACAGAATGTTCATGTGAATAGTCTCTAGTTACAGACTCTGAGATTACCCAGTTATCAGCACAGCTAAATGTAAAAAACCGTTCAAGAGAAAACTTCGTCCCCTTTTGTTAAGATCGATTGATAGGTCCAAAGGTGTTGCTGTTATCTTTGTTGCATAAGTCAAATAATACCCTAGGAATGAAGATCAACATCTGTTAAAAGTAAAATCAAGCAGATCTTGCTTATTATAAGCCAATTAGCCTGCTGAATGTTATAAATAAGCTTAAGCTACTGTAGATATCTATGTTGCCTAATTGGCTAGATAAAAACAATATAGGTTTAAGGAAAATGGGATGGCTTTGGATTAAACCCTCATTTTATAAAATTTTATTGAAAAATATACTATGATTCTTATTATTTTCCAGTGACATTCCATGAAATAAAATTGAGGGAACATCTATAGGTAAGATATATTACCATACAGGTAGTCCTATTAACTTATATGCAGAGCACATCATGAGAAAGGCAGGGCCAGATGAATCAAAAGTTGGAATTAAGTTTGCCGGGAGAAATATCAACAACCTCAGATATGCAGATGATTCCACTCTAATGGCAGAAAGGAACTAAAGGAACTCTAATGAAGAGGAACTAAAGAGCCTCTTGATGTAGGTGAAGAAGGAAAAGTTGGCTTGAAAAGTTGGCTCCAAGATCACCACAGTTAGGGACTGCAGCCAAGAAATTAAAAGACACTTGCTCCTGGGGAGGAAAGCTGTAGCAAATCTAGATAGCTTACTAAAAAGCAGAGACATCACCTTGCCAACAAAAATATGTATAGTCAAGACTATGGTTTTCCCAGTTGCAGTGTATGGCTGTGAAAGTTGGACCATAAGAAAGGCTGAGCGCCAAAGAATTGAGGCCTTTGAACTATGGTGCTGAAGAAAACTCCTGCGAGTCCCTTGGATTGCAAGGCAATCAAACTGGTCAATCCTAGAGGAGATAACCCTGACTACTCTTTAGAAGTCCAGATCCTGAAGATGAAACTCAATTACTTTGGCCACCTAATGAGAAGGAAGGACTCACTGGAGAAGAGCCTAATGCTGGGAAAGATTGATGGCAAAAGAAGAAGGGGACAGCAGAGAATGAGGTGGTTGGATGGAGTCACTGAGGTGGTAGGTATGAGCTTAAATGGACTCCAGAGGATGGTAGAGGACAGGAAGGCCTGGAGGATCATTGCCCATGGGGTTGTGATGGGTCGGACACGACTTTGCAACTAACAAAGTCCTAGGTGTCAATGGCAATTAGGACCCAAATTTCTATTCCTAAGTGATCTAATCATAAATCACAATGTTATTTGACCACATTACTTAGCATGGGAATCCCAGCAATCTTGGTTGCAGAACTGTGTAGTTGTTAAGCAAAAGAAATGGGACTTCCAGGCAAGAGCATAGGCATTTGTACAAGTGCTATGAGGTGTGGGATAGTGCTGTGGGCAGAAACTCCATACTGAAGATGGGCCACTGGGACAGGTTGGTTAACGGCAGCTGCAGTCTGTTTGGGGGGCATCGCAGATGGTCACTATGCAGGCTATACTATGGGCAAGCTGTCTGGAGCTACCAGCATGCACTATTATGGAATATGAGTGGACAGGGGCTGCTATGGAAAATAAGATTCCTTCATATCTGGGATTCTCAAGAGAAAAAAGGGGGGTTGATTTATGGGAGTGACTTGCAACTGTGTCTGCCAACTTCCCCATTTTACTTGTGGATAAAATAAGATTTTGCTTATGGAAAGCCAGCACAGAAATTCACATATGTCAATCACATGACTAGAGGAGGAGCTGCAATAGTTAGAACTTCAAGGACCAGTCATAAATTCCATTCATTCAGCTAGTCATAACTATGCAAGGTCATTGAATGAGTTGTTGTAAATTGAGGACTACTTGTATACATATAACTTAATCATCAGGGCTATTATCAGAAGCAACCTCAATATAGAAAGACATCAAACAAGGGTATATTTTGGGCCGCTTGTTTCATTATTATATTAACTCATTGGCTGAAAGTCTTACTAAGCTAAATTTCCATCTTCCTGTGTTGGTGTACAGATTCCTTCCATCCCCAGCATTGTGACATTTTTAGTTGACTGGCAGGTTTTGTGGTATTACCAGAGAGCAGCTGGTAAAAGTTAACTTGCTTGGATGCATGCTAAAACAATAGACCCTAAGGATATAGCTGTTTTTACCGCTTCACAAATTATGATGATCTTTTTAAGGGCATTCAATGATCTTGGGACTCAGGTGGTATTCAAATTTCATAAATAATTGAATACAATAATTGAAGCTGAATCCCATGCATAGTAGCATTTAAACACAAGTATTGAGCTGCTATCATAATCACTATATAAGCTATATTCTCTTATCTAATTATAATGTTATGAGAGCACTCATTGGAAAATGAGTGCTCTCATAATGTAGGGAAACATTGAAAGCAAAAGAGGAAGGGAACAGCAGAGAATGAGATGGTTGGATAATATGATTGACGCAATGAACATGAATTTGAGCAAACTCCAGGATACAGTGGAGGCCTAGAGTGATCTGGTCCATGAGGTCATGAAGAGTCAGACACAACTGAGCGACTGAACAACAATAGTAAATAGTTGCTACTCCTATGGAGAATGTGAGGTATGACATAAAATTTTATATTTGAGATAAAGTAGAAATCTATAATACTACAAAATTCAAAACAGTAGTACTACAGTTGCTAAAGGTGTAGATAATATCTATATCCTTGCTTACATCTACAGTAGTAAAATAAAAGAACAAAAATGTACCTTGTTCATATCCAAAGAACATTTTTACATCAAGAAATAAGAAGGAGATTGTACTTCACAAAAACTGATATGTTGCAATACTTGTATTAAGTTTTAAGGTGCTACTTTTTAGATGCACAGATATTCTCCCCCACCCTCCCCGAGTAACATATGCTGATGAAATTTCTCCTTGAAAAATTTAAAAGCTATGGCGTGTTCTCAAGATCTGGATTTAGTAACGTTAAAGCCTCTCGAGGGATTATGTATGCATTGATTCAAATTCTTTCTCTGAACTTTAGAATCAAAAGGATTTTCTGCTCTGTTGTTTACTATGATAGGCAAAAGAACTCACCAAGGAGAATTGCTGAAATTCTTAGTTACTTCCTGCCAGTTTTAGCACTTTCAGAAGAAAAGAGGACTATTTTTTCTAACAATGAAGCAGTAATAAGGTTGCCTATGTTTTACTGATTTGAAAAATGCACATTCTGCATCTAAATTACTCCTTTATTTGAAACAATATGTTTTTTAAAAAAATCTTAATGCCTGTAGGCAACAGGATTATATAGCAAATAATTATTTCTATTAGAAACAATTTCTAATAGAAAAAGGCTACAAACCTCTACAGAATTACTGGCAAGTCATACTTGTATATGGTGTAATAAAGCACATACAAGTGCACACATACCTGTGATGTGGTGAGTTGACTTGACTAATTCTGGAGAGGAAGGAGTCCCACTTCCAATAATCCCTCTTTCACCTTTCCACAAGTCCTGGAGCAGCCTGTTTGATAAATACTGCTACCACCTATTTTCCTCCAGATAATTACTCCCATGAGTAAAGGGGTCATCAGTTCTCCTGCTGTAGCTTAACAGAGCATAAGAATGACTGAGCTCCTTGAAATGCTTTCAAAATGAGAGTCACAGATTCAGTAAGAATTCAAATCTTTATTATGTATATTGTGTTTGCAATAAAGAAAAAGGAATTTAGAAAAGGAAAACAGAAAAACAAAAGCAAAATAGGAATGATAAAGAGGTTTTCTCAACTATGGCTTCTTCAGCCAAGAACAAATTCAACAAAAATGTTTTAAAAGTTTAATAAATGCATTAGAACTAGATAATTTTCCATAAAACAAAACTTAAGTATTCTATATCTACTGTATATCCACTATTCCCTTAGCAGTGGGTCTCAATGTGGTCTGTGGGGCCCACGATGTCATCAGAGGATGTACGTGAAGGCTTGAAGAAATGTTAAGATTTAAATCTTGAGTTAATTCTTGGGGATCCGTGGCCATGATCCATGGCCACAAAAAGTGTTTAGATATGCATTTTAGATATGTATATACAATTATTTATCTTTGGCTAGTCCTTCTTCTTACAAATTAAACATACCTAGCATTTTATAACTGCTCCTCATAAAGCTTTGTTTTAAGATTTCCGTTCATGGTAGCTCTGATCAAAATATTCTTGTATAACTGTAGAGCTTTTTAATGTATTGCTTTCCCTTGAATTGGGATATAATGTCTTTAGTAATGTAGCCTATGAGTGAGTTAGCCTTTTCAGCTGTTGCATCAAAATGCTTGTACTTATTTAATGGTGATCCACTAATATTCCTTGATCATTCGTATGCATGGTGTTACTAAATCATACCCCTTGGTGCTTTATTTATGTATTTGTTTTTCCCAATCTTAATTAAGTTCTTTACAGTTGATATCTTTGAGCATCATCCTGTTGGATTTGTTCCAAGATTTAAGCTTTTGAAGCCATTTGAATTTTATTTATTTGTTTATTAATTTTTATGCAAATTTATGCATTTATACACATCTTCCTTAAAAGATGAATTGTGGTCTTGTTTCCCTTTTTTAATTAGGGTTTATTAAAAGTTTTTTTTAAATATAAAATAGAAATAAATTAAAGATAATGTAAAAAAGGAGGACGGCAAAGTGGATGAAGTGAGCAGAAAATGGAAAAGAAAGAAACAAAAGGCAGTGATTTCTAATTTCTTTTGGTACAGTAAGATACATGATAGATTTATAATATCAACTTTTACCTTGGTCTTGTTTCCTAAGCATGTTTCCTGTACACATGCACCTATTGTTGTTGTCAATTCCTGTCACAACCAATGGAAGATCAGTTGATTGATCTAAAATAAAAAGACTGCTTGTGTCAGTCATTTATACTAGAAGAAAAGTTCTTGAAAACACAAAGCATCCAGAATTTGCTCAATAAAGTTTTACCTTTATTTATGCTGTGTGTGTTTCTTTTGAACTCTCTATATCTGTCTGTATCTGTTGAAAGTCAATAAACTCTACCCTAATAAAAAGTAGTAGATTACTCCAACATTCTGTATTTTTTATTGGAAAGAGATTGGAAAGAATCCAATATTAATATTTACAGCCTAAAAGTAGTACATATTCTATCTTTAGACATGTCCATCTGTCCTTAAGTAGATCAGATTCAAAAAGCTAAACATTTTGACATATGTACAGAAATGTATTCTGTTCCCTACAGTGAAAACACTATTCAGTTATTTTAAACTTTTACAGCTGAGTGCAAAGGTTAAGGATCAAATTCCTTGTCTCAGTGAATGCTATGTGAACAGCAGTTGACCAAACTGCTACATGCCTTCAAAATTAAACATAACACTTTTTGTAGATTTGAATACATACTTACTATTTATAAATTCTTTACAGATGTTCACAGTTTGGACAGACTGAATGCAACAAAACAGTTACAGGTGATCCTGGATTTACAACAACAACTGACCCCAAAATTTATGTTGCTAAGTGAGAAATTTGTGAAGTGAATTTTGCCCCACTTTTCTTGCCTCGTTTGTTAAGTGAATCATTGCAGCTGTTAAATTAGTAACACGGCTGTTAAGTGAATATGGCTTCACCACTGGCTTTGCTTGTCAGAAAGTCACAAAAGGGGATCACGTGACCCTGGAATGCTGTGACCATCATAAATATGAACCACTTGCCAAGCATTCAAATGTAAATCACATGACCATGGGGATGCTGTGATGATGGTCATAAGTAGGGGTGAAATGCTTCCGGTTTGGACCAGATCGCCCGATCCAGTAGTGATAGCGGTGGGTGGTTCGGAGAACCGGTAGCAAAAATCCCTGCCTTCCCCCCATGTCCAACTGAGCCACGCAATCATCAGAGGCTTTTTTATTTTATTTTTAAAAGCATTTTTTCTACAACCTCTTTGGCTGAAAAATGCTTTTAAAGGTTTTTTTTTAAAAAAAGCCTCTGATGATTGTGCAGATCAGCTGGGATTGTCAGAGGCTTTTAAAAGCATTTTTTCTACAACCTCTTTGGCTGAAAAAAATGCTTTTAAAAGTTTAAAAAAAGAGCCTCTGATGATTGTGCAGATCAGCTGGGATTGTCAGAGGCTTTTAAAAGCATTTTTTCTACAACCTCTTCGGCTGAAGAGGGTATAGAAAAAATGCTTTTAAAAGCCTCTGATGATCCCAGCTGAGTTGCCTGATCGTCAGAGGCTTTTAAAAGCATTTTAGAGGTTGTAGAAGCTGAAGAGGTTGTAGAAAAAAATGGTTTTAAAAGTTAAAAAAAAAAGTTGGCCATGGCCAAGCAGTCACATTACCCCACTACCACCAAGCCACACCCACAGAACCGGTAGTAACAAATTTTACAGTTCACCATTGGTCTTAAGTGTGAAAAATGGTTGTAAATCAGTTTTTGCAGTGCCGTTGTAACTTCAAACAGTCACTAAGCGAAATGTTGTAAGTCAAGGTCTACCTGTATTTACAAATTTGAAATGTTAGAAGGAGGACAGTGAATATGGCAGCAGAAATAGCAATAGGAATAGCACTTAGACTTATATACCAGAAAACAGAAACAGAAAACAGAATAACAGAGTTGGAAGAAACCTTGAAGGTCTTCTAGTCCAACCCCCTGCTTAGCCAGGAAACCCTACACCACTTCAGACAAATGGTTATCCAATATCTCTTAAAAACTACCACCCCCAGTGCTTTGCAAGTACTTTCTGTAAATTAGCACTATGTACTTAGCAGTTATCACTTTCATTTGTTATTAAAGGGAATGATTTTTCTCACTAAAGAACTACTCCATACAATATTGGAGTGATGAAGAAAGCATTGACACTGTGTTGGCACTGTAACAAGACTGTTACAGTGTTATATCTGCCAATATTTCAGATTGGAAATACGGATGGATTTATTTCAATGTGCTTTGTGTAGTATAATGGACAACTGTTCTTTGTATTCCTTATTCCTTAGTCACCTTTATTCTGATTCTCAAACACTAACAGCATAGTTTCATAAAGTCTGATAAACAAGACTCCCAAACAAATGATTTCTTTATCTTTTTGCTTCATTATCTAGAGATGGAGAAACTTTTACAACCAATTCTTGGAAATATTTCAGGATTGTGTCAACTGACTATACCCAGAAAAACTACATGAACAGAAAAATAATGATATATGCATATATACAGCATGGCTGTTTGGGTTCAGGATTTTTATGCAACAAGGTTTCACACAAAATTATACTCTTAACACCATGGCACATTTGTGATACTTAGTACTATGGAATATAAGAAACATTGCTACAATGACATTTAGTGTATGAAAGGATAGACTTTCCCCACTTTGGAGCATATGTATAAACTGATAGATCTGAGTTCTCCACCCTGGAACATTAGAATTGAAACTCATGTTCCAGATCTGTAATTCCATCATAATTTAAGAAGTCAGGTTGGAAAAAGGGGTGATCGCTGTTTCTAAGCTTGATTATTTGCCTGTAGATGGTTCATTGCTCAACTAGATCAGTGAACTGATCCAAGCAAACAACCAAGCTCAGAGAGCACAAAGGGATATATACATTCTACTGAAAATGGTGAGTGATAATGGCATTTATAAATATAGCAAAATTATTTGCTATTAACTCTGCCTAGAGTGGTCTTTTGTTTTAAAAAAATTTGTTCAAGAGGGAATGCAGAAAGTCATCTCTTAGAGGAAGGAGCATTTGTGTGCAAAGAAATTTTGATATACTTAAAAACAGCAAAATAAGAGTCATATTGATTCAAGAAGGAAAATAAGCCAAATTCATATTTTGGTCATAACAAAGTACTATTCATATAAATTCTCATAAAAGACAATGAAATTTTTGAGTTCTCTGGAGTTCATCATCAGAGATAGTACTGAAAAAAGCAGAGGTAGAATACATATAAATGTTCAAGAAACAGGCCAAAGTTTACAGGGATTCTTGAGGATAAAGGATGAGCTATATAAAGGAACTACTATATTGACTTCATAAATTTTAAAATAGTTGCTTATAAGACATATTCTTAATAATTTAACCTAAAGTACCCATGGTGAATTTGTGGAATTCTGTGTTTTTCACTTATTCTTTTTTTTTTTAAGAATAGAATAGAATTCTTTATTGGCCAAGTGTGATTGGTCACGCAAGGAATTTGTCTTAGGTGTATATGCTCTCAGTGTACATAAGAAGAATAAAATAAATTCATCAAGAATAAAAAGATACAACACTTAGTGATAGTCAAAGTTACTAATAAGCTATCAAATCATACTAGGAAACAAATAAAAACAATATAATTGAAATATACAGGCAACATGGTTATAGTAATAAGTGGGAAGAGATAGATACTAGTAAGGAAGAGAAGAATAATAGTGATATAGTCTTAGTAAATTATTAGACAGCGTTGTGACTGTAAGCAAGAGTGACGGCATTCAGGAAAAAACTCCTTGTGTCTAGTTGTTTTGGTGTGCAGTGCCCTATAGCGTCTTTGAGGGTAGAAGTTGAAACAATTTATGTCCAGGATGTGAGGGGTCTGTAGATATTTTCACAGCCCTCTTTTTGACTCGTGCAGTATACAGATCCTCAATGGAAGGCAGGTTGGTAGAAATGGTTTTTTCTGCAGTTCTAATTATCCGTTGAAATCTGTGTTTGTCTTGTTTGGTTGCAGAACCAAACTAGACAGTTATGGAGGTGCAGATGACAGACTCAATTATTCCTCTGTAGAACTGAATCAACAGCTCTTTGGGCAGTTTGAGCTTTCTGAGTTTGCACAGAAAGAACATTCTTCATTGAGTTTTTTGATGATGTTTTTGATGTTAGGTGTCCATTTTAAGTCTTGAGATATGATAGAACCTAGAAACTTGAAAAACTCAACTGTTGATACTGTGTTGTCTACTGTGTTGTAAGAAGTAGTAGTATAGGAGGTTTTCTTCTAAAATCTAAACTTTTTGAGTTGATTTAGGAAAATCAAGGAAAGCTTGGTCTTTCTTTTCAGTTCTGTAAGTTGACTTAAAAACAGCCCTCAAAATTTTAAGAAATTTGATTTTATTTTCTGGCATTACTTGATGACACAAGACAAGGTTGTTAATGCAAAAATGTTTGCTTTCATTTAGTTTTATCTCAGAAACATGCCTCAGACTTTTTGGTCAGAAAACGTCGTGCAAATTCCTTTATGGAAGAAAGCAAGAAAGGGAATATGGAGAGGGAATGTATTGAAGAATACTGCAATAGAGAAGAAGCCAGAGAAATCTTTGAAAATAACCCTGAAACGGTAAGAGCTCTCTGACCTATGGTGTTTTGTTCCCCAAAATTAAAATAATCATGGCAGAGAAATCATCCTCATTTTGTCTTAATCATGGCACGCACATGCCTTGGTAATGATTTTTATCATTTGTCCTTGTGATATTGGGGTCACCATTGTTGAAGCAATCAAAAGTCATATTTCATTTTTCCAATTTGAAATTAGCAGTTTTCCTCTTCTTCCTACACTGGACCAGATCTGAGATGCTTCACTGTGGTTGCTAGGGTGGTTGATGATTGGGATTTGGTGAGGTCACACTGGACACACCTTCTAACAGGACTGTTGTGAGCCTAGAATGCCCCTTTGGTCCACAGGAATCTTCTGAGAGCTGTTCTGGTTCTTTCAAACCAGATCACCCTTAGGATCTAGGGCATTGCAATAAAATGGGTTCCAGTGAACAGGTTATAATGGTGAAATATCTGAACATTGTTTTTAGTTCATACATTTTCAAAATGATAGTTACATACATTTATTTACATTAAAAAGCACAGATTAAACTTATAATATTATTTAATAACATAAAATATAGAAAACTATGTTTTCATAACCTTATAGTCCAGCTATTAATCAAGTCATTATTGTAAACAAACCGTATGTACTTCTTATCAATTCATATACATTCTAATTAATTTCTTTTTTTGAAAAACAGGATTATTTCTATCCCAGGTATTTAGGTAAGTTTACGTTTTTTTTTAAAAGTATATTACTGTTTAAATGATAATAGGATTTTTTAATGAAACTTAAAAACATCAACAATTTTGGGTTGTAGCAAAAATTTGATTATTCAATTAATTAGTGCTGATTTTATGACCCACTTTTTGTTTTTACAGTTACAGTATAATAGCTTTTGACTGTTCTGAAAGTCCCATGCTGGCACAAAGTGGCACCTATATTTTTTTAAGGAAAGAAAATAGTGTCATATAATATCATTTGTTATCTAGTTGGGATGGCACTGTGGAGTCTGATCTAAAAGTATTTTGGAACACTTGCTAAAACCAAAAGCATGTTCTTTGCAATGTGATTCTGTTCATTTCTGTTACAAAAGTTTAGTTAACTGCCAGCACTAACTTGTTAATTAATGTAATTAATGTATTATTTAATCAACACCTTATTATCTAATTATTTCATTTTGGTTGACATAAACTATAAAGAAAAATACCTTCTTTACAATTTTATCAGCTTTCTTTGTTACATAGAGTGCAGCACAGATGGATCCTTGAACAGTTTTATTTTTCTATTCACTGATACCAGATTTTATGTAATCAAGACTATTCTTTATCTCTCTGTTACTTTAATACGGGCACATATTTCCTCAGTATGAACCAGTGGCAGTAGCTTAGCAGTTTAATAATACATTACACTATCACGCTAAAATCTAAGACCTTACAACAAAGGGACAGCACAAAAGATTGTGCAGGGCCTGAAAAAGTGACAGAATATGGAGCCTAGTAAATTTCTGAGATGAAATGGGCATAGAAGAGCCTAGTATAAGTGATGTTGTTCCATGCAACATCTTTGCCTTTATTATATATTTTGGATAACAAATAGACTCATGTGATTATTTCTACCTTTACAAAACTAAGTAAACATTATCTCTAAATAATACAAATGAGAATCAAATTAGGCTTATTTGTATTATTTTATTTCCACGAAGAATTAAATTTTCTAGGTACACCCCTAAGTAAAAGTAACTGTAACGTTGGTTTCTTATTCCTTCTCTCAGTCTGTTGCTTTTGCAGAGATGAGTTAATTATTAGTGGCAACATTAGCCTATACAGAGCATGAAGTATCAAGATTATAACAAGGGGTATAGAACAAATGAATAGGCATATGCAGTAGTTCAAAACCTTCTAATTTATTATAATAAAGCTAAGAAGCCACAATAAAAAAAAGTTACTTTCATATATCAAATGCAAGTTATATTTATTCTGCCATCAATTTATATTTTTCGTTCCTTTTTTTAATGTCTGACTGAAGTAGAAGGTTAGAAGTGACCAGGGTGGGTTCCATTTACCTTTGCTACCGGTTTGCAATGGGAGCGCATGCGCGGCGTTTCTACGCATGCGCAGATCATCCGTGATGACATCTGGGCGGGTGGGCAGAGCCTCCCGCCACCATTACTACCGGTTTGCAAGATCCGGACCAAACTGGTAGCAACCCACCACTGGAAGTGACCCTCTTTTGCATGTATCCCTTGTTCTGGTAACAGCCAGATCTGCTTCAGGGTATTTGCTTTTCACCATATGAAATCAAAATCATCTGCATTCATGTAAAACTAGAAAATATAACATTGTGTAAATACTGGCCAAATAAAAAACCCAGCTCAATTTTTACAGAGTATGAGAAAGTCCCTTTGGACTCCTGAGTGGTCTTGATTTTGTTATCATTTTTTCAATTCCCTACTTTTGTCAGAAACTGTCAGAAAACTGACTGATTTGTATAACAGCAGAGTAAATTTCACACTCCATTAAATCTTAGATCAAACTGTTCACTGTAAGGAAAAGAAAAAAATCTGATTAAACTCCTTCGTTCATTTAAATAATACATTTAAAAATGCACGTTTCCGTAACTTCAGTGAGAAGATATACAGGTCAGGAAGCCCTGCACCATGTAATGTTGTTTTTAGTGGCTATTGCAGGTCAATAAACAGGTGATTGATGCTTTCACAGACTGTCTGGCTTCATTCAGAACTGGAATTTTCAGAGTGCCATCACTGACTCCAGATTCTCCAGCTGATCTGCGGTCCTGTGTAACAGGTATGATTTCTTACACATTTTATACTTTCTGAACTAAGATGGAAACTATTATGTAAAATAATTGCAATTAGTAATGCAATTGATTGCATTAATACATTTACCTAGTTCCTGTAATGCAACAGTGGGAAGTATTTATTTTAATATTTATTTTAATAAACAAATGAATGAAAAGTGTATGAAAGAAATTGGCAGGAAACAACTTGATTGAAGTTTTTTTTCCTTTTGACTTTTCTTCTTGTAAAGGGTTTCTTCTTGTATGTAATGATGAAATTATAGTCTGGTTATCCTTCAGATTATATAAGGAAATTAAAAAGATCCAAAGTACAGTTTATATTTTTATTTTTCAGTAACTGTTTCTGTCTTTTATCCACGAGAACAGAAAAGGCCTAAAGGGAATCATTTTTAATTGTCTTACCTGAAGACTGGACTGCTGCACTAAAGTTTGGGCAATCTCAAATTAAATTGTGTTCTTATTCATTCTTCCTTGATGTGTTCTGTATTGTCATTAAAGACTCTGGGGATGGAATCAGTGATAAGCATGCCTGAGCATGTTATCTTGCTAAATAGTCTCTAGTGAGAGTTAATTCTCTGGTGTTCATTTTTTCCCTCAATTGTGCTTGTGTCATAGCACAAGCTATTGGAACAACAGGAACAACAAAACAAACACAAATCTAGCAATTGATCACTAAGGCATCCCTAGCTTATACATTTTGTAATGAAACAAATTTGCTTGTAACCTCAGCAGAGCATCTGACAGTATTTGTCTCAGTGCTGTCGGTTAACGCAGGCTGAGTTCACTGAACCAAAATGTGGTTTCTTTATTTTTGGCATAATCTACAAATACATTGTGGTTCAATGACTTGTCTAGGAAGAAGCATGTCTGAGAATTATCTTTCACTCAGCTTTGTCACAGAGGATTCATCAGGCTAAAGTAGCATGGACTTTTAATTTCATTTTTATCCGATTCACTCACTAAGACCAGACTTGGGCAAATACCTATTCATACAATACAGAGTTTTGTTCAAGCTTGTCAGCTTAAGATATGGGAACTTCAATCCCAGAAATCCTTAGCAAGCCCACAAGTCCACTTACCTCAAAGTTGCCCGGGTTGAAAACATAGATATAAGGCCATGATGGCGAACCTATGGCATGCGTGCCAGAGGTGGCACACAGAGCCCTCTCTGCTGGCATGTGTGCCATCGCTGTCAGATCTCTGTGGTGTTTCTTTCATGAGGTTCTGTTTCCCTGCAAATGACGAAACATAAGCTCACAAAAGAAAAAGATCTTATTTCTTGCTGTGCTGCAAGTGCTGGGATGCCTCCTGCCAGCCAGCTGGTCTTTGGGCCTCAGCTGTGCATGTCTGTGCATGCACACATGCACACATGTGCATGTCTGTGCATGCACATGTCCATGCATATCCGTGCATGTGCGCATGCCCGTGCATGTGCTCATTTGTGCGTGCACGTACCTTTCAGTTTGGGCATGTACGTGCACACAGTTTGGTGCGCGTACTCGGTGTCTAAAAGGTTTGCCATCACTGATATAAGGCATGTTCTAGCATGCTTTCAGTTCATTTGTTCTAATAGTACTTTGTAAGGATTTGTAACCTTTGAGAAGAGTTTAGGATTTTCACATGGACAGAATGTTTAATATCCTGATTTGACATTTGGCTTTAAACACCCACAGGCTACCTTAGTGTTACAATGCCTAGTTCAAATTGCTAGTTTGATATATAAAATCCTAAATGACTTATGACACAAAGAAACTACTATGCTTATATAATCCTGTTGAGGGGGCTCTTCTGTGAAATGGAGACATCAAGGACAAATAACAGAGTTTTCTTACTGTTAGCAATTTTACCTCTGTGATTTTCTCCATGCAGAGATTTACACAAATTTGCTGCCAAAACTAGCTACCTAGTGAAAAAAGAAAGAAAGAAACTGTTTCTGCCAAACTTTTTGATTAATTGAGTTTATATGGAGAATAAGAACAGATTACTTTTTTGGTATGATTTTTTTTTACTCTCAATAGAATATTTTATGAGATTTTAAAAATGTTAATTTTATAAATTGTGATAATTCTGTAATTACATAGGAAATTTTATAAATAAATTCAATAAATGGGCAGCATTCACTTACAAAGAGATCAGAAGTTTGTTCTGCATCGCATCTGAGAACAATCTGAAAGGTTCAGCAAAAATTAAAATTGCATCTGTAGGATACAATGACTTTTATCTTCAGTCATTGAAGTCCTTTCTTTTTTAGGATGAAAATGAAGAAAAAGAATTAAAAGAGAGCTGGTTATAATATTAGGACTTTTCTGATTCTGTAATCTTCCTGCAGTAATACCAGACCAGTGTAATCCTTTGCCATGCAATGTGGATGGTTATGAAGAATGCAGAGATGGACAAGCCACATTCACATGCCTTTGTAAATCTGGATGGCAAGGAGGAAAATGTGAAGAAGGTATGGTCACTAAACTAACGGATAACAGGGTATATCTTCTCATCATATATTTCCATGTATGAATATACATGTGTCAGTTCAGCATATGACAGTAGGTTGTTTTCTCTCCCCCACCAGATATAAATGAATGTGATGACCCTATAAATAAAAATGGCGGATGTGATCAAATGTGTGTTAATTTTCTTGGAAGCTACCGCTGTTACTGTGAAGATGGTTATTATATACAGCCAAATAAAATGGGCTGCAAGGGTAAGGAAAAAGTCAGAAAGTACAAATGACAACACACTGGAAACAAAAGCTCAATTTATATTATGAAATAAGACTAAAAAGTTAAATTGTATCAGCCATAGTGCCCATGGCTATACAAGCAGATTTCAATGCACATTAAGTGGGAAAATAGGAAACTGTTGCATATTGAATGAACTTGCAGTTATCTACCATAAGGTTGTCAACAACAGCATTCCCGCTTTTAGACAAGATTTGTACCAGCTTGTCAATCTTATATTTGGAATGTCCTCCATGCCCTATCATGAAGCCACAAGCCCTTCTACTTCTATATCATAAATGCCCAAATTCATCAGTTATCCATTAACACAATGGAAAACTAGTATGTGAATATGTTAACATTGTGTTTCAGGCAATCTACCATGGTTATTAACAGATTGAGTCTATATTTACATGAAATTGAATCAGGACCAAAGAAACGGGAAAGATCACTATATGAGTTCTGGCTTTGACTTAAGATGATTTACTTACAAAACTTCATTTTTTCCTTCACCCCATAAGGATAATTATATTTAATTAAGAAGTGGAGAGTGTATATCCTTCCAAAACAAACCCTGTTTAAATGT
This sequence comes from Ptyas mucosa, assembly GCA_012654045.1. Lineage (NCBI taxonomy): Eukaryota > Metazoa > Chordata > Lepidosauria > Squamata > Colubridae > Ptyas > Ptyas mucosa. The sequence continues at coordinate 18,273,670 of WNWU01000016.1, read as the reverse complement.
AATCCTTTCCATACATGTTGGATTATGCATTTTATTACTCTATGGTCCATGCTAGATGATATTAATGGAATTTCAGAAAGCCTAACTTAGAAAGAATGCATGAAAGAAACCTTAGACAATTCATGAAAAATTGAATTAGCAATAATGTGGAAAATGAGATAACTTATCCTTAACAATTTAATGAACATTTACAGTTAGTAAAATGTCCACATCCTATTAACTTTTGCATTGTTTGTTTTTTTATATGTTCGCATTGTCCATAATTTCTTGGGGTTAGTTAATATTTGCAGAACTTTTCCAGCTTTATTCCATTGTATCAAATTGCAACAGAATAGAAAAGAAACAATTCCCTTTTCGGGGAAATTAATGCACATTTTATATGTATAGACAGGAATGAATGCATATTGTATCAAAACATTTGTGGGACAGCACAGTGCAAAAATACACCTGGGAAGTATGTATGTGAATGTGAAACTGGTTTCTTCTACAATTCAACTACAAAGAAATGTGAAGGTATATATATTTATTTGAAGTAGATTGCTAAACAAAATACTAATTTGTCTTTTGTAGAGAATTTACTATAATTTTCTATAGAGGTAATTGTAATTTTGGTTTCATGTAAATTCCATGTTGCAAAATATATGTTATAGAAATATGCCATGTCTAGGTTTGTATAGATGTAAATACATTATTTATATCTAAAATGCAAAAGTTAAATTCACATGCACAGCAAACATATAGACCATAAAACATGTAATCAAGCAGTACTTTAGACTATCAATGTTAGGAAATGATGAAATTCTGAGACCAAAAAAAAGCATTAAATATCTTTTTCCAAGATTATACTGTACACCTTTGTTCCTAATTCTTTATGATACCAAGAATTTCCAGCCTGAGAAAGGCCAAAAGAGAACCTTATATAAGGGGCATTCAGCCTTCAGAAAAAGCCTTAAAACCTAGCTATGCCAACTCGGTCCTGAAGAAACTGCTGCTGGTTGGAGGTGGTTGGTACATTAAGAGAAAAGGCACCCCGCCTCGTTCTTCCAAACCCTTGTTTTAGCTTGTTTTATTTTTGTAATTTTATTTATTAAAATTACTTTTTTTTATAAGTGCAGAACAATTGTTTTATCTTGATGTAAGCGGCTAAGATTTGTCTGAACTGTGAGATGAACAGCACATAAGTTTGATAAATAAATAAGATTTTTTTTAAAAAAGTTTTAATGCTGCATTTCACATTGCCATGTGCCTCCAAATTCTTGATTGTGTTTGGCCAATGCAATAGAGAACTCAATTTGCTTCATCAAGATAATATTTTGCCCTGGTCAGCTCAACTTTCTTTGTGGAAAATTGTTTCCCAAGGCTTCTCAAATATTCAAAATTTGCACACAGATGTATTGTACATGTCTATGATACAGTTGAATTGAACTGCTTTTTGCTATGGAGAATGAATATAAGTAGTGTATACTGTACATTCCAAACACTATATCTAAGATGTTATTGATTTACTATGTAATATGCAGTAATAGCATAAAACTTTGGTTTGAGTATTATTGAACAATAAGTTGTTGTTGTTGTTGTTGTTGTTGTTATTATTATTATTATTATTATTATTATTATTTCACTATACTCAGCAATTTCCTTAGCAAGAATACCTCAGTTCAGTGACTGTTTTTATTCATTCAGTTAGACTACAGTATTTGTTTACTAATTTTCTAGTTGCTTATTTAATGAGTGAACCTTGGGAAAAAAAGCTTCAGCTATTGGAATTTAAAAGCAGCAATCTTTTCTAAAGCAGTCTATCAGTAAAGGATCCTTTGCATACAATGAAAATAAGTCTTCGAGACATTATAATTGCATTTTAAAAATCATGAAAATGTAGTACAAGAGGCCTTGCCAAGATAAATGGATAGTAATGGCATCCTATCAAACATTCAGTAAGCCTTTGTTGTTGTTATTTATGTCCTAAAACTGAAAACCTGATATTTATGACATCAAGTTGACTGCATTTGGTATAACTGGTAACTGATTGTTTTAAATGCAGTAGAGGAGTACCTGCATCCATTTTTTATAATTCATGAATTCTTAGGTGCCACCTAAATATGCATTTGTGCTATTCTTTCAATTCTTCAATTTCATATTATTTATGCAAGATTCTCAAGGGTTCTGCCAGTTGATTCATTTTGTCCATTTCCTTGCAGATATTGATGAATGTGCTGAAAACACTTGTTCCCAAATCTGTGTCAATTCTCCAGGAAGCTTCACATGCTATTGTGATGGCAAGAAAGGTTTCAAGCTTTCCAAGGATATGAGGTCTTGTGAGGTGAAATATAATTATGATTTTTATTTTTCTTGATGCCAGGAGACAGCTAAACATCTTTTGCCATCCATTTCTGCACTGTGTCTGATTTACTGATCTATCCATGAGTTCTTCTCTCCCTGTATTCAGAACAACTTATTTTTATTACTTAGATTTATATTCTTCTTTTCCTCTAAGATTTCAAAGTCGCATCCTCTAATTATATCTCCTCATCAAGACAATAGCAGTTTTGTAAAGTAAGTTGGGGATTAAGAAAAGTCACTTGGACAGATTCCTTGGCTAAAGATGGACTTGAAACAAAGTTCCTATATATTAATAAAATATATGTTCTTATTACTTGAAAACTCTACATGACATAGGAATAGGTTACTTGAAAGATTGCCTTCTGCCAAGAACATCTGCCCACCCCACACATTCCCAGAAGGTTCCATCGGTTAAATCTTGTCATCTGTGAATGCCTTTCTATGGTTACCTCTGAAAGGTACTCTCTTCCCACTATACAATGGACAATAACTCTTCTTGCCTTCAGAAAAGCCCTTAATATCTGACTGTTCCCCAAGGTGCCATCGCTGACTATCGGGGGCGAATCACTGGCCGCCGCAGAGAGGGCACGCAACTTGAGCGTCCTCCTGGATTCACGGCTGTCTTTAGAAGAGCATTTGACGGCCGTGACCGGGAGGATTTTTCATCAGGTTCACCTGATTCGCCAGTTGCGTCCCTTTCTGGATCGGGACTCTTTACACACGATCACTCATGCCCTCGTCACCTCTCGCCTGGACTATTGTAATGCTCTCTACATGGGGCTCCCCTTGAGGAGCACCCGGAGGCTCCAACTGGCGCAGAGTGCGGCCGCGCGGGTGGTGATGGGAGTGACGTGGTGCTCCCATGTTACTCCTTTCCTGCGCGAGCTGCACTGGCTCCTGGTGGTCTTCCGGGTGCGCTTCAAGGTGTTGATTACCACCTTTAAAGCGCTCCATGGCTTAGGACCCGGGTACTTACGGGACCTCCTACTACCACCAATAGCCTCCCACCGACCGGTACGCTCCCATAGAGAGGGGCTCCTCCAGGTGCCGTCAGCCAAACAATGTCGGCTGGCAGCCCCCAGGGGGAGAGCCTTCTCTGTGGGGGCACCCACTATCTGGAACGAGCTCCCCCCGGAGTTACGGAGGATCCCAGATCTTCGTGCCTTCCGCCGTGAGCTAAAAACTTTCCTGTTCCACCAGGCGGGCCTGGCCTAATTCTTCCCCTTTTCCCTTCTTTTGTAAAAATAATTTAAAAATTTTAAATTGTAAATATTTTAATATTTGGGGTTTTAATATTTTATAATTGGGATTTTAAATAATTGGGGCCATTGTTTAATTTGGTTTTATTTGGCTTTTAAATTTTGTACGTATGTTTTTTACTTTTGGCTGTTCACCGCCCTGAGTCCCCTCGGGGAGAAGGGCGATATATAAATCTGATAAAATGAAAATGAATTAGGGGCTAGTTAGGAATCCCCTGTGATTGTTTTGTTATGTAGTTAAATGGTCCCCAAGCTCTGAGGTTTGGCAGCCTGGTGGAGTGGGGGGACAGGAAAACAGGGCGACAGAAGCAGCGAGTTGATGCATACATGTGTACACACACAACTCAACTGTGCAAGTTGAGCTGTGTGCATGAGCATGCTGCCGGTCATGCAAGTGGAATTACGCATATACATGTGTGTACCAGCCTACCACTTGCACAGCCTGGTTGCAAACAGGCCTTGGCCCAGTAGTGGGCCATGGCCCAGGGATTGGGGATTCCTGATGTACTACATTGGTTACTACATTTTTGATTGTTGGTATTCATATATTGTATTGCTTAATATCATGAAAGCTTTCTTTCCTTTGATTTATTGTTTGTTTTTATGCTGTACACCACCCAAAAGTCACATTGATTGAGCTGGATGACTTTATTCTATAAATAGATGACTAAAGATGCTCAGATAAAAGTTTAAGATTTGATTTCTGTGACTAAAGTTCTAAAATATAGTTGAGATATTTTATTGTCATTAATCATAATAAAATATTGACTAGTTATAAAGGTCAGGGTTTAGCCTGAATCCAAATTATAGTCAAAATTAAACAAGCATTATTCATTCTATGAACAATTGGATGGCTTAAAGAAAAGAACAATGCAAATACAGGGAGCTTGAGTTGGATTTAGGCCCTGATACTAGGAAGTAGGATCAATGAGATTTTTAGTTTCTCTGCAATGAGCAGGAATAGGAGATATTATATGGATTGTTATTATAATTGACAATATATGGTTAAATCTTCCTTTCTTGCCCTGTTTTGGGTTTCACCACTAAAGTTGTAATTTACTTTTGAAAACAATAAAAATATTAACTATACAAATGGTTACATACTAATAATAGGCCTCAACAATGGCAGGTAGATTTTGGAGAAGAAGAGTTTGGAAGAATCATTAACCAATGTTTCTTTTGCCTGTTATTTCTAGACGATACCAGATTGTCTCCCTTTGAATCTTGAAAAAAATTACGAATTGCTTTATCTGGCAGAACAATTCATTGGAATCCCTGTTTTGTATTTGAGGTTTAGATTGCCAGAAGTTACAAGGTGAGTAGATATGAGTAAGCATGCAGATAAATGCAGTTCTATTGCTTATGGCTATTGTGATGAGCATATAACTAGCTGTAGGCAGTTTTATCAATTGTATTTTATTGAGTAATATTGTTTCTGGTAGATAAATAAAACAATAAAAAGAGTAAAACATATATATGTACATAAAATAAATAAAATGAAACTGGCAGTAGCTTCTTCTTCCCAACCTCCCTCCATTTTTACCCCCAAACCAATAATTCTGTTTAAATATTTTCACACTTTGTTTTGGACATCTGTAATTATTATTGACTTCTTTTTGAATTAGTTATCTCTTACTTCAAAAACCATATTCTGTGTCCTTGCTTACCTTGCTATGTTGTCTGTGTCTGTGTAATTCCTGCTTTAAACAGGAACCCTCGAGCAGTTGCATTCACGACAAACCATTTTATACTATACACACACACACACACACCAATAATAATATTATATTTATATTAATATTAATATAGATCTGTTTCACTCTGAAATAGATCTATATTAGTCTCCCAATAGGCAGCAAAATACCTCCTTGCTCTCTGAAAAAGCCTAGGATAGTGGATGTGATTTCACTGAGCTATGGCTGCAAGTTGAGAAACTTGGTTTACATAGGAAATACCCG
>WNWU01000016.1:18254341-18267713 GCA_012654045.1 Ptyas mucosa | reverse complement strand
TATATATATATTACAAACTATTCTAAAAATACGAGTTCCAAATATATCAATAAAGAAAGAAGCAGACATCCTGCGAGCTACGGAACTTAAAATTTTAAAATTTAATTTTTTTTAATTATTTAAAAATTTTAAGTTCTGGAGCTCGCAGGATGTCTGCTTCTTTCTTTACTAATAGTAACTAAACTAAGTTTGACAGCAAATTTCTTTTTTCCATTGTTGTGTCAAATTGATTCTTGCTGCTGACAGCATAGTTCATTTATATTTTCTGGACACATATCTAATAAAAAAAAGTTATTTTAATTCAATTTTTGGTGAAAATTTTCTGGATGTTTTGGTGCATTTCTTTTTGGTACTTTTGAGTCTTTTCCCATAATCACTGCATGCAATAAAATGTTCCTTCTTTGTTGTGGCATTTCCAATATTTAATGGAGTTATACAGGTAGTCCTTGATTTACAACAGTTCATTTAGTGACCTTTCAAAGTTACAACATCGTTGAAAAAAGTAACTTCTAATTGTTTTCACACAACCGTTCCTCACAGTCATGGTTATGTGATCAAAATTCAGATGCTTGGCAATTGATTCATATTTATGATGGTTATAGTGTCTTGGCATCATATGATCACTTTTTGCAATCTTCTGACAAGCAAAATCAATGGGGAATCCAGATTCACTTAACAACAGTGTTACTAATTTAACAGTGATTCACTTAACAACTGTGGCAAAAAATATCATAAAATGGGACAAAACTCACTTAACAAATGTCTCACTTAACAACAGAAAGTTTGGGCTCAAGAACTACCTATATATCTTTTGTAAAAGTTTTTTTTACTAATTTTCGATCACATTGTAGCATCATAAATTTTATTGATTTTTCTTTAGTTCTTCATTATTCCACTATTATTCCAGTTTTACAGTTTCGCACCCATTTTATCATCCCATTTTTAATTTGTGCTGTATTCATTTCATACTTGAATAACAATTTTTAAATAGACACTAATAAATTATTTTGATTCTGTGTATTTCACATTTTATTATCTTTCTCCGGGTCTCTCCTTCTTATTTGAGATCACTTCTTATTTTTCCAAGTTATTTGCAAATGCATTAACCATGAAAAATGCTCATGTTCATTCAGCAATTCTTGTTTTATCTTGAGTCAGTTTTTTCAGTCCAGATATATCATATTTGCATACGTGTAACAACATTCTTAATGTATATATTCAGTCTTCTTGCTGCATAATTTTTAGGCTTGCCCTTTTCTCAATTCAGATTTTCTGCAGAATTTGACTTCCGGACTTATGATACGGAGGGTGTGATACTGTATGCTGAAACCATAAACAGTACAGCCTGGTTTCTACTTGCATTGCGTGAAGGAAAGATTGAAATTCAGTTCAAAAATGAGCTTGGGACAAAAGTAACAAGTGGGGGTAAAGCTATTAATGATGGCTTGTGGCACATGGTAAGTCTTTTTCGGCAAATGAGAACATGAAAACAGAGTCACTACTGTGAACTGAAAAGCCATATAAATAATCTAAACATACAGAGAAAACCAGGTTTATGAAATAAGCCTTTTTTTTTAAAGTAATACACTTGTAGTATAATCTGTCACTCTGTTTAAATGAAATAATTGTATGTGTTTTATTATACTTTAAATCATAGACCAAGACTTTTATCATACTTTAAATCAGGGGTGCTATTCAGCAGGTCCTTACAGGTTCTGGAGAACCGGTAGCAGAAATTTTGAGTAGAACCGGCAAATACCATGTCTGGCTGGCCCCAGAATGGGGTGGGAATGGAGATTGGGGAGGGAATGGGGATTTTGCAATATCCTTCCCCAGGAGTGGGGAGGGAATGGGGATTTTGCAGCATCCTTCCCCTGCCACGCTCACCAAGCCCACTAAGCCCGGTAGTAAAAAAATTCGAAATTCACCACTGCTTTAAATCATAGGTCAGAACTTCCATCAGGATTTTAAATCCAGAATTTAAAAATCATTGAGACATTCATTGTTCATTCTTAGAATTACTTTAGCATTTAGAAGCAAAGGTTTCAGTTCCTTGAAAAGACTTCTTGGAGAGAAAATAACACTGTGAGATAGAAAGGTGTTATATGCTGTACTTAAATACTTAAGTACCCTGGAGTACTTAACAGGAGACTGGGATTGTCAAACTGAATGGACACATTGCATTCTCTTCTCTAGATGCAAAGTTTATATACAAGAGCTGAATACCACAATGTACATACTTCCCTAACATATTTTTCAAAATCTAAATTAATAACCCATCTCCTGAGGACAATAATTAGAAAGTAATTATTATCTATGCCCAACATAAATGCATATTGAAGGTTTGGGGATTGATTATTTTTTTAAAAAAACCTTTGAATTATACCCATTCAAACACCAGCAGTTCTTTTGTAATAACACATCAGGTTGTTGATATGGCCACAGGCTCTGGCCACAAGGTATTATGGTTATATAATCAAGATATTCTGCAATACATTTTGGCTTAGTATCTTACTAGTAAAAGTAGAGAGCCCTCTGTACCAGATTATTCTATTCCATGCCAGCCCCAAATTTCAACACTCCTCCTCCCTTCCAAATAATGCTTTGCTCCATTTCTTGGCCCAGACTCTCATTGAATTAATAAGTATTTATCAGGATAACACTATCTGGTGCACCTCAGGATCATCAACTACCACTGCTCTGCCAAAACAATAAAACTTCATCAGCTAGCACTGTCTAGATCTATCCGAGGGTGGTTAACTATCGCCTTCCTCCATCATAATCTTTCCACTTTCCAGAGTTCCACCTAGATTTTAGCTTCCTTGGCCTGCTTAGAAGACCCTACCTTGGTCTTAGAAGACCCTACCTACCCCTTTTTTTCTTCTATAGGAAATTAAACTAATTCAAAGTGTCTAGTTATATTTATCAGTATATTAAAACAAAGTATGTGTTGCGGGTTCTGGATGGATACATGAAAAGATGCTAAGGGCCCATAGGGTCGCACAAAGTACATTGTGCCATTGCATGTTAAACTGGTTAATTTGTTTTTAGCAAATCATCATCTTCTTTTAATGACCCCATAATCCCTTGCAGGGTAGAGCCTGGGCAACTGAATGGAGCTGAGTGTTTACTGGCTGGATGCCCTTCCTGTCACCAATACGGAGCTTGTTTTAGCAGATAAATTCTCATTGTGCCCAGAGAGAGAAATATCAGCCTCTACCTAGGATCAAACTCACAGCCTCCTGATTGTGAAGCAAGAACTCCACCTCTAGGCCACCGCACCACTCATATTTTTAGCAAATGTCCTAGTTATGTGAATCCGTTCAACCAAATTAGATCTACTGCACTCACACATCATTCAGGGGTGAAATCCAGCAGGTTCTGACTGGATTTTGAATGGAAATTTTGAATAGTTGGAAGAACCGGCAAATACCACTTCTGGCTGGCACCAGAGTGGGGTGAGAATGGAGATTTTGCAATATCCTTCCCCCAGGGAATGGGGATTTTGTAGTGTCCTTCCCCTGCCATGCCCACCAAGCCACACCATGCCCACCAAGCCATGCCAACAGAACTGGTAGTAAAAAAAATTGAATTTAACCACTGTCATCGTTGTTGCTGGATTGGAACAGATTCTCAGCATTTATATACTTTTTATACCTTTTTTTATATTTAGATCTCTGTGGAAGAACTAGAGAATAGCATCAGTGTGAAAATAGCAAAAGAAGCAGTGATGAACATCAATAACCCAAGACCTCTTTTCAAGCTTTCCAATGGCTTTTTGGACACAAAAGTGTACATTGCAGGACTCCCTCGCAGAATGGACAACAGTCTCATTAAATTGGTAATTTTTGTAGTATATGTTTGGGCATCATATTGCAGTAAATTTAGGTATAGCAATTAATGTTTAGATTTTTTTTTCTTTTAAAAACTGTCATTGTTCTCATAAAGATATTATGTGTATATTGTATAATATCAAGTTTAGGAATTTATTTTTAGAATAAGAATGTAATACTAATCTACGCCTACTATTTTTTAGAGTCTTGTTTTTTTTTTAAATTTGATTTATATGCCGCCCTTCTCGAGAGACTCAGGGCGGCTTACAATGTGTTAAGCGATAGCCTTCATACTTTTGTATATTTATGCAAAGTCAGCTTATTGCCCCCACAAACTGGGTCCTCATTTAACCTACTTTAGAAAGGATGGAAGGCTGAGTCAACTTTGAGCCTGGTGAGATTTGAACTTACAGTAATTGCAGACAGCTGGTATTGATCACTATGCTTTTAGTCTGCTGAGCTAAACCAGGCTCTTTGTTAATCTAATGTTCTCACTAAGTGTTGATTATAATTTCTTGAATTCTTGAAGAGCATGACTATTTTACCTGAGAATTCAGGAGATCACGGCCACAACACTTCTAGAGAACCCAGGACTATGAAAGGCTGAGAAAAGGCAATAATGTAGTGAAATGCATACATTTACACACATATCCCTACATATATTAAATATATACACCTATTTGAGGGGTCAATTGCCTCCAAGCAGGATCAGAGATCAAAGAATGATGAAAAAAACCCTTGAAAACCCTTGTATTGTCTATTATTCCATGCATAAATAGGAGTGGAGTGATCTGTCCTGAAGGAATAAAATTTGAAGAAGTATCCTATTAAGTACTATAGCTTCAAAAACAGTTCTTTTTTTTTTCCTTTTTACTAGCACTTATACTGAAATTACAGAGGCATTTTCATGAGCTAGAGTAGCATTTGTCCTGCAGTAATTTGGAAGTAAATTATAGTTGGAAGCTTCAGTTTTAAGCATTCGGTGAGATAGCTGTAAAAAGACAATAAGGATGTTTGCTATTAGGAAAAAAAACCCCAATGTCTCTTTATAAGACATTCTACCATGAAAAGCGCCGCTCCAGAGAAGAAAACTATATGCTTCCTACTTCGTTGAAGAAAATAAAGGGCAGAGTTGCTAGTAACAGAATGAACTGGCAGAAAAGATTAATAATAGTTTAATCCTGCCTGAAGTAAGAGTGTAAACATAACTAAGTTTGAATGTATTACTTATGAGATTCCATTATTGCTATTTTGAAAATGTAGCCATGTTGAAAACTCAAGGCTATCTTCTGAGCTATCTGCTTTGCAACATTTTTAACCTAAAGAGAATTCATTTTCATATTTTTTTTCACAAAAAAAGGGCATTTCCAAGTTCTACAAAAGACTGAAAAATGTTGTGCACATAAATTCTAACTAATCATTAGTTGGCTATTTGTCTGACATGTAGAAATCACATCTAGCTTTCAGCAAAAATAAATGTTTGATCCCAGCTGTCAGTTATGTTTGCAAGTGTTACACTGAAAGTAATTCTTTATGTCCCTTCCCTTAGAGTCCAATCATGTATTTTCATATTCCAAATTTTTGTGGGACTCAGTTGTTCCTCAGTGAACAAATGGTGTACATGGAAAATATTGAAACATGGCTTTATGGAATCCTAAACCAGGAAAATAAGTGACCCTTCTCAGAATTATATCCCCAAAGGTTAGAATAAAACCTGATCTGCAAAAGAGATTGTTATGTGTAATTTTAGATCATCAGAACTTTAAGCATACATTGACAGCTGTTGTCACCTTAGTAAGTCATACTTCAAACTATATTTCGATGTTGGTCACATTATTTGATATCATGAAAACAACCAAAACTTAGGGTTTCATTATATGAAGATAGAAATATATTTGGTTATGGAAACCTTTTTAACATTGCTTTGTGTTAGTGTGTCACTTTTTAATAGATTAATGAATTAGGTTAAATCAATGAAAAATCTGTGAAAACTATTAAAAATGTAACCTGATATTTATAATATGCATATATAGTTACTTTAAAAAGACAGTGCAAAACATCTGAAAGAAATGTTTCACAACTCTGAAAGCACAACACACTTCTTTAGGAAATGTTTTAAATATCCCAGATAGATAGCTTGGCAAAATGACGTACTAATTTTTTATCACAAGATTGGCTAGCAGAGAAAGGCTAAATTCCCCTGTTATGTCTTTGCCTACCTTGCGTAATTTTATGATACAAATAGTTCCTTGTATAACTTCCACTTATTCAATAACCTAGGTCCAGGATGGTGAACCTATGGCATGGGTGCCACAGGTGGCATGCAGAGCCATATCAGTGGGCATGTGAGCTCAGCTCCAGCGGGCATGCACATACCAGCCAGCTGATTTTTGGGCCTTCTGGGCCCACAGAAGTAGGGAAACAGGCTGTTTCCGGACTCTGGAGGGTCTCCGGGCGGGTGGGGAAGGCTGTTTTCGCCCTCCCCAGGCTCCTAGGGAAGCTCTGGAGCCTGGGGAGAGCAAAAAACGGGCTTACCAGGCCCATCGTGCTATTGCGTGTGAAAAGCAGGAGGAGTGCAGGGGGTCACATGCGCATGCACGGAGGGCCCCTGCATTGAATTATGGGTGTGGGCACACGCGACATCCCCCCCTGCATTCCCCCCACTTTTGGCATGTGATGGCAAAAAGGTTAGCCATCACTGACCTAGGTTTTTAACTACTTGTACTTGTGGCTATTTTAGCATCTCTGCGAATACGTGATTGCCATTTGGGTACTTGTAACATTACATCATCTTGAAATCCCATGATCACCATTTGTGACTTTCATTGCTAGCTTCTGATAAGCAAAGTCACTAGGAAAGCAGGCAGAAGGTCACAAATGGCAATCATGTGACAGTGACATTGTGCGGGATTTGCCTAATGACAGCAATTGGAACTGCAAGAACTGCCATTGTAAGTCAGTGTGATCACATCATATCACTCCTTAAGATCATTTTGTTTAGAGATGGAGTTCCTAATCCCAATTATTATTTGGTAAGTGAGAACTACCTGTATCTACAAAGAAAAAGACTTCTTTTCTGAAACTAGCATGGTTTTCTGCAAAACTACTTAAGAGATTATTTGTTCTTCCCAAGAAGGTACTTATCCACCTTCAGAGAAATTCCTTGTTATCTTTTGTAGCTAATGAATACTAATTATCTTTTGGAAATTTGTAAAAATGATGAACTAATAGAGTATGACTTGAAGGGAAAGAAATACAGTAGTAGGTAGCATAGATATTTAAGTAGATTCCCAGTATGGCATCTCTACTCTGAACTTGTGTAATGTTGTGTATATTTACATCTATCTTATCAATATTGTAAAGTCAAATGGTATCAACAAATCCAATGCAAATTCCAGTGTCAGATAATATTCCTGGAATGACATAATCAGTTCTGTAATTTTTTTTTACAGATTAACCCCCGTTTGGATGGGTGTATTCGTGGTTGGAACTTGTTAAATCAAGGAACCTCTGGTGTAAAAGACTTAATTCAAGAGAAGCAAAGCAAACATTGTTTAATAAATGTTGGAAAGGGATCTTACTACCCTGGCACTGGCATGGCAAAGTTTCACATTAGCTACAGTAAGCTTGCTTGTTTAACACAATTTCTATGCTATCCTCCAATCATAAAATCTGGACAGTATTGGTGCATGTTTACCTATATATGTGTATATATACATACATACTTACATAATCACAATCATAAGATCATAAAACTGTTAAATATATAGCTTGGCAAACATATCTGTCAAAATAAGCCTGATGAAGAGGGTTGTTTTTGCTTTCTTCTTATGTTAATAGGGAAAGTACCATTTTACATTGGGGCAAAGTATTCCATGGACTGGAGGTTGGAGCAACCATGGACCAGACACTTTTTCTGGTCCTTGCTCTCTTAGGTTCATTAACTGATTGTTTGACTTATTATATCCCACTGTTGACTTTTAGTAACAAGATAGATAGACTTTCTCTAGAATCCTTAGCTTTGTGGTAGATACGAATCTATAACATGCCTTCTCCATTCAAATATACAAGATGGGCAGATTCTATTTGGAACAGAAAGTCCCCAATATAGCCAGAATCCATCATACGTTTCATAGGTGACAGCACTTTGAATTTTATCAGGAGACCTATAGGTAACAGATCTATAGGAGACCTATACAATGACCAAAGAAGTGGTCAGTGGTTTTAGTTTGTTTAATTGGTTTTCTTTGTCAGTGCTTGAGCTGCAACATTTTGTTTCTGAATATTCTCCAAAGGCAGATCGAAACAGTAATCCAAACAGAAGGTGCTGAGGTCGCGACTTATTGTGCCTGAAGTATCTGGGTCCAAGAATGATAACATCTGGAGTTATTATTTCTTTTTACAAGATATCAGAAGTAGTTTGCTGTTGCCTGTTTCCTAGGGTTAAGAGAGTAACTGGCCCAAGGTTAGTTTCATAGCTACCTGGGATTAGAACTCATGGATTCCCAGTTTCTAGCTTGATACTTTAATTACTGCACCAAACTGACTGTTGCAGCTATATAAAATATGGAATCTTGCCTACAAGGTAGGTGTTTCTGTCCAAATATCCTTGTAGGTCATAGCAGAAGTATTTCAAAGCTATAGGCCTAAACTGTTGTCATGATCTATCTATCCAGGTTATTGGATGAAAGCTGTTTACGATGGAGCACCTCTTTTTTGCAAATATTGCAAATATATGAGCTGGCAAATTACAGAAATATTTCAAGAATTATATTGAGTCTGCTTATCAGTTTGATCAGGATAGAGAAATACATAAGGCAGCTCTTCCGGAAAAAAAATCGTATAAGTAGTGCTACAGAATATTTTTTAAAAATATGTTTCGGGAAAGAGTAAAATAATCTCTTTCAAAAGGTTTTTTTGCATGTGGGAAAGTTGAGAATAAATCATTATTTTGTAACTGGCTGATACATTTTTTGTCTTGCTTTCTGGTTTATTTTAAAATAAAACAGGTAACATCTCAAGCAACGCAGATGATTGGTTAGTAAATGTGGCAATGGCTATCCGTCCATCCACAGGCATTGGAGTAATATTTGCCTTGGTTTCAGGTGAAACAGTTCCTCTTGCTTTGTCTATTGTGGATTCCAATTTAACAAATGTACAGGTACTCTTTGCTCCCACTACATGCATGCCTGATGAAGACAATTAACCTAGTGTCTAGTACCTCCATGACACAGGAAAAAATAATTGGAAACTTTTTAGTCCCTTTGCCATGGCAATTTGATGCCACCCAGGTTCAGTAGAATTTTCCCTAGCTTAAGCCAGATAAGATATTGAGAGGTAATTATGTTTAGATGTGTGCATAATTAGTTTGATTTTGACAAGCATAAGTTAATCTTTTGCACCAACGCCAGGGAAATTGAGATACATTTCTCATTCCCTCCCCCTAGTCACATCATTCAAAATGTCCATAGGGCAATTCCTTGTTTGAAATAAATCTGTGGATCTCTATAAAGAAATCTTTTTCTGGTTTACATCTTTACTGTGTAGAATTTTCATGAAAAGATAATTAAAAGAAGCAGTGACTGCAGGATGGAGGTCAAAAAAGTTAAGGTGGCAGTTTCAGCAGCACAATTTGAAATCCTGGCATTTATTTATTTATGTATTATATTTATATGGCCATCTTGTAAAATGTGACTGCATGCAGGCATGCAACAAATTGGACAGGGCTTTGATCTTTCTACCATCTCGATTTTTTAATAAGACCATGAATGCTTCTGATTAAAAAAAGTAAGCCATCTGCTGTAAGATGATACATATTTCTGGAAACATGGTTCTTCATGTCAGAAATGATTTTGTTTACATTTAAAAAATAGTTTGAAAAATGTTGGTGCTAAATGTTAAAGCAGGAGATCAGGGCCGAAAACATTGTAAATTTGTATTTAATTATGATTTATTGAAATGCTACTAAGAAAGATGTTGATTTATTCAGCTATGAAACTTACATTAATTGAATTATTTTCACTAGTATTTAAATATTCATACTTCTAGTATTTGTTCTTGTCACTTAATTGAAATGCATTTTATGCATTATTTGGTGATGCTATTGCATTCATTAAATAGGCTTTTAAAGCTTTTCTGGGTATAGAAAAATGAAATAGAAACTGAAATCAATTATCCCCCTCTTATTTTGTTTCTGAATCCCAGGAAATCATTGTATCTATTCAGAATGTCATTGTTGCTCACTTAGAGTCAAGAAGTTTGTGTACCTCAAAAAGAGTGCAACTCAGACTCAAGATAAGTAGACAACAGCTTGAACTTACAGATGATTCACATTCAGTTATCACCTATTCAGGACACCAGCTCTCAGTCTTTGAAGAAGCAATTAATGAATCTGTTGATACCTACCTAGGGGGCATTCCTGGTAAGTCTTGTTCTTATTAACTTTCAGTAAATGCATATAGGATTACAGTCTTCTAGACATATGAAGATAACAAGCTTTAAAAGAATCCACTCCAACACTCATCAACTATGATGGGATGGTTTTCCATGAAATTCTGAAAAAATGCATAAAAATCAGCCTTGAAATGATAAAATTTCAGTTTTTCACCTAGACAATAAAGATATTTAATTGTGTGCATAGCTCAGCTTAGCCCTGGGAAAATCAATTAAGAAATAGTAGACTGAGTTGGTTCAACATAAGGCATGGATTTCATACTTTGTTTTGTAACACTTAGTGGTTATTATTAAAAGAAATTATTCCTTACACGAAGTTTAATAGATTGTGTCAGTGGAAAGATAAGCTAATAATTATAATACATTATCAGAGAGTGGAGCTGCACTAACACATCCACATTTTGGGCTTTCGACAACCCATTTGTAGTGGGTTTATCTAAAGAAAAGAGCCTTTTTGATTTCTTAGACTGAATTTCTAAACTAACTAAGAAACATAATCATCTACAGCATGATCTCCTATTTAAATACTACAGTATCTCAGATTTATAGGTAGGAATCAGTAGTAACAATTCTATTCTTCTATCAAATTAGTAAGTACATTACCAATACCATTAAGAGTTAATTCGAAATATAGATTCTCTATTTCAGAGGTAATATCACAATGTGATATCAAGAATGTTTTGAGATCAGTTTTATTACTGAGATGATAATTGTACTAAAATGATTACAAAATTCTTTCATTAAAACTGGATTTGACTCATATATCAAATATGATTTTTCTGTAAACATTTTTATCCTGTTAACTTGTTTTTTAATGTGTGAATTAGTATTAACTATTCTGTGTTTTATTCAGACGTTCCGGTTGAGGCAACTCCAATCACAGTTTTTTACAATGGCTGCATGGAGGTGAAAATTAATGATAGGGAGATGGATTTGGATGAAGCCATTTCCAAACACAATGACATTAGATCCCATTCTTGCCCACTACTGTTGCAACCGAGACCTGAAGTCATGGATTACCCTTCTGATATTTAAAATCTACAGGAAACCTCTGGTTGTTCTGCACAAAATGGATTGAACTGTAAATGCTGTTTTATTTCCAATAATCTGTTTTCTGAACATATACATTTCAAAAATATGTCCAACATGAATGGACAGAACCAAGGTTAACCTTCCATCAAGATAGCATTGCCGTTGTCATTTCAAGATTTTTAGTTTTTTAGTTATCATATTTTGTATTTTACATGCGTTTTGGAAGAATAAAAGCTGAAAACTTCTGTTTGCATTTGATTTATGTATTCTGGTTATAAAAATAGGATATTTCATTTTTTCTAAGGAAAACAATTAAGATCCTTTGGTCCTTTGAAAAGGATAGAGTAGGGAAGGTAGGGCAGGATAGGATATAAACTCTTGATGAACATCCATTTTCTTAAACTTGCAATAAGGGTAAATAGTGAAACTGACAAAGAAACAAAAAGAACACAGCATTTGTTCGAACAAATATGGATCTTAATTTATTATATTAAATAGATCTAATTTCAATATAACAGTGAACCTTTTCAGCACCGAGTGCCGGAACGGGAGCGCATGCACACATGCCGGAAACCACAAGATGCACGTGTCGAAAAGATGATCTTACAATTTCCAGTACTCCACCTGGTCTTTGTGCACACATGCGTGCCAGAAACCAGAAGACAAGGTGGCCAGTGTGCATGTCTGTGCTGGAAACCAGAAGATCATTTTCCTGGCACGCACATGTGCACCGGGCGGCTGCTCTTCTGGTTTCTGGCAGTCCCACACATGTGAAGACCAGATGGCCAGCATGCTGGAACCTAGAAGAGCAACAGTCAATGGCTCTCATGCCTGGAGAGACGGCTCTGTGTACCATTTCCAGCACGCGTGCTATAGGTTCACCATCACGGCTATATAAGCTTTTAGTTACAGCAGCTCTTGTTAAACAACTACCACTGTTTGCGCTGTGAGAAGGTATTGCTTTGCCATAAACTCTGTTGTATTCTCCCACGGTAAGCTCTCCACAGTCTGAATTAGTTTGTTGTTAACCTTTTTAGTCTTTATCTCAGTCTCCATACCAGCTGTAGCTGTACTCGTTTGTTAAAACAGCTGGCTGTCATTTTGCTCCCCTCCCTGCAGATCGGGAAAGTCTAGTATCTGCCAGATCTCTTTGCAGGTCCTGTTCTAACCTCTCAAGATTGTTGGAAATGGAGGGGGGGATAGTTTTACTTATAAATCTCTTGCCAGGAAAATGCTCCTCAATTTTTAGTTGTTTTGCATTCTTCACTTGTGGGAGAGATCCCAGGCTGGTGCCATAGCGCTCCTTTCTTTTCCCCATGCCTTATTAGTCCTCAGCAACCAAAACTTTGTCTGTGTTGTAGTCTATGCTGTTATCATCTCCAAAAAATATTATTTAAATAAAAAGGATCCAATGGGGATACTAAAAATTGATAAAATAAAATAAAATAAAACCAAGAGGAGCTGCTGCAAACACGCTCCAGCAGCAGCGGCCCCGCCCCCCTACCCCCAACTAATCAGGTACTGATGCATGCCTGGGAAGAATATTTTAGAGATCTATATACAAATCCCAACTATGTAACTAAGGAGAGCCAAATTAGTTTGGACAAAACCGCTTACTGGCCCCGTTACACCAGAAGAGATTTCCTGGTTAATCGGAACCCTCAAGGCTAATAAGACACCTGGTGCTGATAATGTCTTCCCAGAAATAATCAAAAAGAACACCAGTTGGTGGGCTCCACTTTTAGCATCTTAGTTTACATTTATAGATAAAATGGGATGTATGCCAAGAGATTGGGGATTAGCAATTATTATACCAATTTATAAAAAGGGTAATAGAAATGACCCATGCAATTATAGTCTTCTGAGCGTTATTAGTAAATTGTATGCCAAACTACAAGATTGGCTAATTTCAGAGGGGATAATCAAAGACGAACAAGCTGGTTTTAGAGAAGGAAGATCTACAGTGGATCATATCCTGGCATTTCACCATCTGGTTCAAAACTACACGTACAAAAAACAAATCCTCTCTTTTTGTGGTCTTCCTTGATTTTAAG
>WNWU01000016.1:18239046-18254331 GCA_012654045.1 Ptyas mucosa | reverse complement strand
CCACAACAAAACCATACAAACCAAATTCCTGCAAGCCATCTTAGCTGGACCCAAAGGAACTTCAAATGCCCAGTTAAGAATTGAGACAGGTATGCCTCAAATTCAGATATGAGCTTGGAAGATGATGATCATTCATTGGCTAAAAATGCATTTCTTTCCAGAGGGACTGTCTCGGTGAGTGTTGACTGACAACTTCCCCTCCCCCTTGAAACAAGCAATAGACCACAAGCTGGACTCTTATGGGCTCTCACTGGTATTCTTAATGTTCCTAGGCTTTGACAAAGCAAAGCAAGTAGTAATTAATAGAATGAAGGACATGGAGTTCCAAGAAGAACTAAATAGGTTGCCTCTCCACAGTAGGGACAGAATCAAACAGGGTGTGTGGGAATCGGGAAGATATCTAAATGATCTGATCTTCCCAAAACAAAGAATAGCTTTCTTCAGAGCCAGATTTAATATTTTCCCCTCAGCACTTCTCCAGTGTAGGTATAAGAGAACACCAACAGCAGAACAGGTATGTATACGTGGTAAAGGAGAAGTCGAAGATATCTCACATGTTTTATTGTACTGTAAGTTATATAGAGTTTATAGGTCAGTATATATATTCTCCCCTTACTAGAGAGATTCCCAGGGAAGGCAGACCACTTTTACGTAGGCTTTCTCTTCCAGGACTCAAACCCAGCTACCACGCGCGCAGTGGCAAAATTCTGTGTCGCTGCAATGTCCACAAGAAAAAAGTTGGTTACAGTATTATAGCTGTCAACTTCTGCCAATTTTTTGGAGATATCTATAACAATTTTTGGAAAAGTATATTAACTTATATACTTATCGGCTCTCCACTCACGTAAACTAGGGAGTGACCCTAATAGTTTGAGATCATGTATTTTCTTAACAGGGATGTTATTATTCACTATTAATGTCAGTATTATATTTTAATATATTGTATGTATATTGCTGGTCGATGACCATAATAAAGTTATATTCTATTCTATTGTTAAACAACTACTGCATTTCTCCTTACTGAGAAATGTAAACAAATGTTCAGTTTTGTAAAGAAATAATTACTACAGATCCAAACAGATAACTTTATATAATTTATTAAAAATAATACAAAGCAAAATATGATGAATAGGATATATACGATTTATTGGGTTGATTGAAAATCTATATGGATATTTACAATATCTTCTTATGAAACATCCCAGTACTGCACAGTTATTGAAAAAAGATGTTTCTACAAAACAGTTCAGTGTCATGTAAGATTTTGCAGACGAGAATTGCAACCTTCTAATTTTATTATCTCACAGCATAGCAAATATTTTTCTGATTGAATAAACATATTTTGTCAAGAGAAAGATGTATATCTGATTTGAAAAAAAGGCCAGCGCACAGAACTTGTGAGTCTTAACGGCTCCAAATTATTTGTACCTTCGAAAACATCTAAGATCATAATTTCCATTGATCGATTGATTGCAAATATTCTTACCTTTCTAGCTGTTTAGATAGTAGCTATTATTTGTCTACTTTCAGCAGTCATAGATTCATCTAAACAGCTGTCTGAACATTTGAAACCAAAGATAATTCACTGTTACAAAGTGGGGTAAAACTATTTTAAAAATCTCTAAATGTTTCCAGCTGTCAATTTCACCTGTGAACAAGTATAAAAAACGAATGTTTAATGGAATCATGGCAATCAAGGAATGTTTCAGAAGGCTGAGAAAAAACCTTCTAGGACTGCCTACAAATAGGTTTTATATATATATATATAAACATAATCCACAGATAACTGCAAGTGACCAGCTGACTGCCTAGGAGATTTGCAAAAGGAAATGTTTTCTTTGATTTCATCACAAGTCATTGTCTAAAACATGCAAAAGAAATCATTGATAAGCCTGAAACATTTTGGAATAAACTACTTCATACCAATGAATCAAAAACTGAACTCTGGCCAAAACTGCATAAGTTTAATATATAGAGTGGGGAGGATAAAATTTAAACAAAAAGCTCTTTCTTCAATGACTGTCAGTGTAAACCTGAGGACAGCTCTCTTGTGCTTTTGACATGCAATTAAGTGCATGCTTAAGTATACCTTCTTTTATCTACTAGTTGACTTCTGAAGTAATGTATGGCAATCCATTAATCTTAAAGTGCATTCTTCAAACCTACTAACACACTAATTCAAATATATATATATGACTAAGTCCCTATGGTTGTCAATAAGTCTTAGTATTAGAGAAAACATTCATTAATTCTGAAAAGTCAGCTAATGCTCTTGTACTTCATTCAAGTAAGAACATGAAAAAGATAATATGGAGATTCAAGAAATAATACATAAAGGCACTTGTTTTCATCTAAATGGCATGCTTTGCAAAAGTTGCTATGTTAAATTATAACTAGATGATTTACAAGTTGTTACTCAGCTTCTAAGAGAATGATGGAGACATACATGATTGCCTATACAGATGATTCTATCTACCAATTCATACTTCCTAGACTCTGGTACAAAGTTTATATCTTATTTATTTTATTTATTTTTTATTTTTATTTGATTTATATGCCGCCCTTCTCCGGAGACTCAGGGCGGCTTACAGTGTGTTAAGCAATAGCCTTCATACTTTTGTATATTTATACAAAGTCAGCTTATTGCCCCCACAAACCGGGTCCTCATTTTACCCACCTTAGAAAGGATGGAAGGCTGAGTCAACCTTGAGCCTGGTGGGATTCGAACTGCAGTAATTGCAGGCAGCAGATGTTAATAGATGTTAATAACAGGGTGCTTTAAACCACTGTACTACAGGCTCTATATCTAATGCATAATGCATAATGCATATCTAATGCAAATACCTTAATAAATATTACTAGTCCATATTATGAACAAAGGTTAGACTTTATACCATATTCTTTTTAGCTGAACTTAAAAAGTGCAAAATACTAATAAGGAACATTAGTAAATAAATATTAACTAGTGGGGTTCTGCATCCGTTGGTGATGATTTGGGGGTGGGTGGGTGCAGTGCCTGTGTTCTGGTCTTTCCTTTTCTTTTTTCAGCATCCTGCTGCTTCATCATTATTTTAAGCTCAAAAGGTTTCAAATGGAAGTCTCAAAAACAATGTCATGCTTTAATGAATACAGATCAGTACACTGCTGACACAAGATCTGAAGGACTTTTTGTAATTTGATTTTAAAATATACATAGATCTAGTATTAACTAAACATTGCATGTTTGCTAATTTATTAAGTGCATTTTTCCCTTTATAGAACCTGGAAAAATGAAGTAATACATTCCTTCATTTTTACAGAATACCTTAGATATATATCCAGGTGTGGTACCCAATTTCTCCCTACATTTGCTTCTATCTCAGACAGAATCACATATGAAAGTTAAGTTAGTAAGATTCAATGAGAATGTCAGAAATAATACACTAAAACCTGCCTTATAGCTTCTTGAGTTTTCTTCTACTTTATTCTCACGGTATTTGAAAATTTATCTTGGTGATGTTTTGAACTTTATCTAACTTATCTTGACAGATCTCAGAAAATCTATGCAGTGTTGAAGCTAGCTACTGCTTTGATGAACAACACCAGAAAACCAAGAAGCTATAGGTTAAGTTGAGATCTTGAAAAAACATCCTAAGAGACAGAATAGTAAATCATTTCCATACTGCTGCCAGAAAAATCAACATGCTTCTTCTCTACAAGATTACTACTATTGTTATCTGCTTTTCCATACCTCTGAGGCTCCTCTAGTGGTCTGCACTTATCACTTTGAACGGACCCATGGACCCTTTTCTAACAATGTTTCTTTTGGGATTTAATTGAAGCATGAGAAACCAGCAAAGCTGCAGCCCTGTAGACAGGATACTCACAAGTAAATATAGTCCTGAACTAATTCTTAACTGATAAGTGGAAATGTATAACCCTCCAGCTATGAAACATTCACTCAAATTCTCTTTGGCTTTGAAAGAAATTTGAAAAAACAAACAAAGCCTTTTCCTCCATAATATTGAATGAGAATTGGTCGAAAATAAGACTAAAGAATTTTCCTACATGACACTTTTTCAAGAGTCCATAAAGCAGGATTCAATGCCATTTGTTGAGACAGACTGGAATAGTGATGTCACTTTGACAGGAAAGCTGTATAAGTGTAAACCAGCTGCTAAAATTCTAACTTGATTATCACCAGGGATTTTTTTTTAAAAAAAGTTCTGCTTTGAACTTTTCACAATACACAACTGAGAGATATAAATCAAACCCCATGCAGTTTACAAGACAAGAAAAGAACAGCTGCTAAATAACTTTTAACATCTTAGTTGCAGTATGAGACAAATTACTTGATATAAGTTTCATGTGTCAATCTCGGTACAAGTGAACATTCCATTTACAGTATATAGTCTAGCTGGTTTTTCAATGCCATTTATAAGGACGAGAGAAAAACTTCTATCTTTTTGTTCTTAATAATATAGTTTATCCTTTGAACTCTTCTACCATATTGAGTTGGAATTCTTTGCTTGGTTCTGGGTTGGCTGGGACATAATTCAAGAGGACCTTTTTGAAGTGGAATTGCTCCAATCAATCTCTTTTTTTTATTTCAAAGGTTGAATTCCATACAAAATTACTTTGGCATAAGACTCGTTGAGTTTAGTCACAGGACCTTGAAATAAACATGAACAAGATCAATATTTGCATTTTTTTAAACTTTACTTAGGAAGAATATATCAGATATTTTGAGACATGGTTGACAATTATGGTTTGCCTGAAATACAGAATATTCTCATACATGAAATTAATTTCTCTGTTTAAAATGAATGAAAGCAAGATATTTTAAAGAGCCCAGGACTAGAATTCTCAAAAAGTTGCTACCCATTTCCACTACCACACATCACCCAGATACACACTTTCTTATTACTATCGGCTTCATCAATGGATTTTTTTTCATTGTTTTGATTCCTTGAAGTCAGTAGCCTACAATGAGAAAAAACATGAAATGATGAAGCAGTAGCATCAATATTTAAATAGGTTTTGCTGACATGAATAAAAACTATTGATTCCTGATTATTTTAAGTATTGAACTATATTTCAGATTGATATATCGATCCATGTGAAAAGGACCTAATCTCTCTTTAAAAGTGCCCCCCGAGATAATGCTTTTATTATTATTTTAACATATGAATTATCTATGGCTTTATATTTCAGGAAGTTCAGTTGTGTCCATAGGTTTATATGGATGGACAGATAGACAGCTAAGAAAGTCAAGGGTAACAGTTCAACCCAGAATTCATGACATACTTTTTATCCTTACACAATCACTAGAATCATACCCACTATTCAAAATTCTAGGCAAAGCTCTTAAAAAAACCTCTAAAAATTAAATTGTTCAGAAGCAAATAACACATGTGGTGAGCAACACCAAAACAGTTACAACAAAAAAGAAAGAAAAAGCTTTTGACTTGAGGAAGAAACACTTCCTGAAGTCTTGATTTAAGGAAGTTTTGACTTAATCTTGGAGAGAACTTCTTGAAAGGAAAGCAATTTAGAAATAGAGCCATTTCTCGAAAATGGAGTTCTCTCACACAATATTCTGGGCAGCTAGTTGAATTAGATGATTTAGGTGATCCCTTTCTACCACATAGCTTTATGAAGAGTTCTATCACCTTCCTCTTATATGAGATGAACTATAGATAAGTTGAAGAAAGTGAAGTCCCACTTCCAATATTGTTTAACAAATTGTCTCCATTACTGTTGTATTGGCCTTAGAAGATAAAATTGCACACAAAAATGCTAAGAGCACCATTCAATTTTCGGTTCATTTACTATCTTCATCTGGTTCCTTCTTAACAGGTATGAATAAAATACGGTGTAAACCTTCCGGGATAAGCATCTTGCCTTAGAGGAGATAGACATAATCTTAGTGGGGGTTTTTTGTTTTTTTTTGGAAAAGAATTCCATGATCTGTAAATGGCATGTTGATAGCATGTTCCAAGCCAGGCAAAACCAAGAAAAAGACGGGCTGGGTAAAGGCAAAAACTAAATTTAAATTAAATAATATTTACAATTGAACTAAATTAAAAACAGTTAGCATGATTCTTCCCAGTATATTTAAGAACTTGCCTTGTTTGGAATTCAGTGGCTCTCTAATCTATTGTTCAAATGAAGAGCTTAGCTGCACCTAACTACTATTACCTAATCAATATCAGGTAGCTTCATTAAGTTAACTATTAATCTTTTATGTTGACCCACTATTGAGCACAGTATCCATCTTTCTGAGACTAACCACTAGTTGCTTTTAGATGATCAATGGTAATGAAAATAGCAAGCTTGGTTTGTTGAGCAGCCTTAATTGTATCTGCTTAACTATCAAGTATAGAGAAGCTGAAATTTCACCCAAAGAAATGTAGAACGACTGTTAAATATATCTTTCTGTATTTCTGTCTACCATTGTCTACATATCATCGTCTATCTATCATCCTCAAATCAGTTTTCTATTTAGGAACAGGGAATAATAAAAATTTATGTTCCATTTTGCATATGGACATTAACATCTACTTAAGTAGATGTCCTGCACATAGCTGGTAAAAATGGCTACCTACACTGTTACTAATGATACATCAGGGAGCTATACAATCAGTAATTTAATTCCGTTATACAGCCATGCATATTTTAAAAATATGGTGTTGTGCATTTGGAAACCAGAAGATGGAGCTGGATGACTGTGATAATTCAATACAAACTGAAACTAATAATATAAAAATGGTAATGTCACTAAATAACTCCTCATCTATGTAGTGAAGCACATTTTCTTTTCAATATAAAATCAGAATATTGACATATTTGATAATGCAAACAGTTGTTTTGATTCAAATTAATTTGGGAATTCATCCAAGATTGCCTTCAGGCTCTTTAAGGTCACATCATTGAAAAGATGGTCTTCCCAAGTTCCACTATGAGAGCTAGTGAAAATCATACTTGTGACTAATCTCACTGGTGTTTGTACAGAATTTGCTTAAGAGCAAACAATTGGCACTATGAAATAATTAACTTCTGGAATTATTTGACATATTTTAACTTAAATCAATAGTTATTTCTTTTCCATCTGAATGGCAATGATTTAAAAAGTGCAGAAGAAATGTTGAGTAAATGTGCTTAGCAATATGCAGTTAGGTTGGTACAGTTTGCCAGCTGCAACCTTCATTGGGGGAAGAAGACCTGGCTTCACTTTAATGGAATCCTTTAGTTAGGATTCCAAAAAGATGGTTCAGAGTGTGTAGAGTTGCCACTATAACACCTATCTTCAACTCTTTAAGAACCTTTTGTCAAGGTTGCAGCAAATACATTGGTCCCTCAAACCAGGTGTGAAATTCAGCCGGTTCTATCCAGCTCAGGCGAACTGGTAGCAGCGGCTGTGGGAAGCTCCGCGTACCAGCACGGACGTCACGACGTTGCTTTTTTGTGATGATTTTAAGCCTTTGTGCATGTGCAGAAGGCTTTGCGCATGCGTGGACAACATGTGCACATTAGTATGCTACTATTTTTATCTATGATTTTTCATAGCTTTGTTTTGATAATATCCTACAAGATATCTTATAAGAATAAAAGTCATATGCTAATGACTCACAATTAATAGTATGGTTCAAATGTTTTTCAGTAATCTATTACATAGAATAATTGCTGATATGTCTTTTCCAGTTTTGATTTTTAGCAACATTCAGAGTATGTAATAATGCATGTAGGATAAGAACATCATTGATACCCTTTCTGGGCAACTTTTTGTGGAACATACCTCTTCTGGTGTAGGACATGGCCTGTGCTTGCTTTTGGACTGAGATTCCGTATTGTTCCCATCCTGTTGGCATTCTCTAAAGCCTTGAAGACTTGGTGGTTCTCTCAGGGTTAGGGTGAGATGGATGGGGTCCTTGTTTATCTTTGTTATCCTTGTTATTTTTACTTCCTGTCTGAATTTTGCATCTGGATCCCATCTTGTTTTGTAGTGTCTTATGTTATTATTTGTGAACTTTCCAGAGTCAGAGGCAGGCGGTGACTAAATTGAAATCAATCAACCTGTCAGATTCACTAGGTAGACTAGACCAAGAAATCAAGTCCAGGGGAAGGCTCAAATTACTTTAATTGAAATTAGCTAGAGTAACAGAAACTTGTAAGTCTATTGTGTTGTACAGTCTCCTTCTTATAGTTTAATTAATTATGGAGTCATGTTCATATGTTATCTGGACATTCTGAACTTACACATTTTCCCTCCACACACACACATACACACTATCTTGGTAACAGAGTGTGTACATCTCTGCTGAGATCATTTTTCTTACCCTGTACACAATGATCAATCAATCAATCAACTAATAAACCAATGCTATTATTGAGTGTTCTTATATGCTTGTTAGAAGCCATGTGTGCCAACATTGTATAAACGGAACAGAATACTTTTATTTCCATCATCTTCAAATTTTTTTCAGGATAGCTTGTCATTTTCAACAGATAGAGGTAGAAATAAGTGCCAACCTCTGTAGTTAAACATTTGCATTTGTTGCCTACTAAAATAGATGAATCCAGAAAAGGAGCTATTAATTTGTACTGGTGTAGGCTGGGTGAGAGTATGATAACTACCGAGTATAAATTGAAAGAATAAAAACAGACTACATTAGCAATTTCAGAATTTCATGCCAACTTTCTAATAATACGTGAATTTAGAATAGAATAGACTAATAGCGTTGGAAGGGTCCTTGGAGGTCTTCAATTCCAATCCCCTGCTTAGGCAGGAAACCCTACACCACTTCAGACAAATGGTTATCCAATATCTTCTTAAAAACTTCCAGTGTTGGAGCATTCACAATTCTGGAGGCAAGTTGTTCCACTGATTAATTGTTTTAACTGTCAGGAAATTTGTCCTTAGTTCTAAGTTGCTTCTCTCAATATGTTTATGGATAACAGATTACTCAGTTGAACCTTTCATCCCTTCAGTGAAGTAAGATATAGTCACATCAGCACCTATCTTCCTTTTACACATTTTAAATCTCTTATGCCCTCTTATAATGTACAAGTTCTGGCAAGTCCATCATTGTTCTGATGAGCTGACCGAATTATTTTTGGCTCCAACTGTGGTCCTGTCATGCGGTCCTGTCATGTGGTCAACAACCAGTTTATTGTTGAAGTTTGAAAAAGCCAACTGTGTCACTTCATTACAACAGAAACACAGGAAGACCTCTATTGGACCAAACCAAAAGTTTAACTAATTCATAATTCAGTGTCACATGGTGGGAATGATCTTGAAGGATGAGGTACTGCTTAGTAATCAATCAGATAAGAGGAGGAAAGAGTCCATGGTTTCTTAACAGTCAAAGGAAGAAATTTAGTAAGGAACTGGCCTAATTGATCAGGTTGTAAAAAGAGATGGTGGGATAATTGTACTTTCAGATTTACAGAGGACAGCGGATACATCCAGGAATTACACAAGTTAACAATGAAGGCAATGGCCTGTTCCCACAGACCTTATTCCAAAACTAGTCTTTATAATAGAAACTAACAGCTATCAAAACTAATCAAGACCTGATGACTTTACTAAGGGAAGATTAAAATACTATATGCTACAGGAAAGGTAGTTTGGGGGTAACATTTGCCCTCAAATGATACTTGTAAAAATCAGTACATTTTTCTCTTTTGTATGTGGAGACTGTGGGTGAAGGAAAGTCCACATATAGCAGATGTGGAGTCAGATTTATGATTTCATCAGCAATCTTTGCAGCTTTCTGGTCGTTTCATCTGTGTTTTAACTTCATGTGAAGGAACCTTTCATGAATTCTTCTGCCCATGTCATCTTTCCTCCTTTTCAACTCTTATTACCTTACAGAATGAAAGATATTGTCCAAAGGCAAATATGTGAAGTTATATAAATAAGGGTCTTGATGAAGGCAATAACTTACTTAGGCTAAGAGGCAGTTTATCTGTAAGAATCACTTCCCAGTGAGCAAATCAGTAAAAGGTTATTAACTTCATATTCTAAGCATCCCTGCCTTTGAAAACATTTAGCTGGTAACACTATAAACAGTAATTTTTCACTGAACAATCCTTTTGTGGGGGGGTCTAATCTCAACATTATGTTTTGTGATCTCAGCTGAGGATGGACTTTCTGCTGAGTGAAACCCAGGGGTGAAATGCTACTGGTTCGGGCCAGTTTGCCTGAACCGGTAGTAAAAAATGCTACAGGTTCGCTGAACAGAGTTTTTAAAAACTAGAATAATACTAAAATACATATGGAAAGGTTGAAAATGTAGCTTCAAAGGCCTTATTTATTTGCTCTGTTTTCCCCAAATTAAAAAGAAAAAGATTTGCTTTTTAGCCTTGGCCCTGTTGCTCTTTTCTTGCACTGTAGGATAGAAAGATTACAGATATAGCTCAACATATACTTTACTTATGCTTTTCGACAATGAATATATGCCTCTCAATACTTCTTATGGGTTTGGTTCTAGTCTTCATGTATTCTTTATTAAACATTAGATACATTTCAGAGAATGAACTACAGTATAACTATCAATTATTTTTGACAGTTTCTGCACAAGAAATGTATGTGCTAAGCAATGGTGAAATCCAAATTTTTTACTACCGGTTCTGTGGGTGTGGTTTGGTGGGCATGGCTTGGTAGGCATGGCAGGGGAAGGATACTGCAAAATCTCCATTCCCTCCCCACTCCTGGGGGAAGGATATTGCAAAATTTCCATTCCTACTCCACTCTGGGGCCAGCCAGGGGTGGTATTTGCTGGTTCTCTGAACTACTCAAAATTTCCACTTCCGCTTCTCCAGAACCTGTCAGAACCTGCTGGATTTCACTCCTGGTGCTAAGTCTCTGAGAGACAAAGTACACCCATTTCCATTCTTAGCCCCAAAATAGGCTGGGAAACAAATCAGGCTTGTCTGCTCTATCATCATAGATTACAACTCATAAAAATAATGCAGTCCTCAAATTTAAAAAAAAATTCTAGTGTTGACATATATTCAAATATGCAGGAGATGAACATGCATTTGATAACCCAATTTTGCAAAAATTGTATGCATTAACCAGCAGTATTCAAATCTGTCTCTGTGTTGATGCTATTTCTGGACTTTTGAGGTGACAATAAAGAAAATAAACAAGATGGCAATCTTTGAAAACTAAATCTCCTATGATTCTATAGATTTAAGATTAGTGAATAAAGCTTTCTGATACGATCTAAAATTGTCTTAAATAAAAACATAAGGAGATTACTTCATGTCTAGAAGTGCAGCAGAATTATTTTATACTTTGGTTTTAATAGTTGTATGGGAATAGAGGCATATTGAATTTGATTTTGCTCCTTGATATTAAACACGTTTGCCTGCAGAAAAAAATATTGATTTGTTAAAGAAAAGGGTAATGTATTTTAAAAGATTAACAACATAAGATTGCATAATACATTGAACTTAGTCTATACACCAATTTTTTTAAAAATAAAAAAGATGGAAATTAGCATAAATCCTGGAATACTCAGGGGAATATTGCCCCTTTATTGTTCCTTATAGGTAATAAGTCCCTGTTATATTTATTTATTTATTTTTATTAATTATATTTCTATACCGCCTTTCTCCCATAGGACTCAAGGTGGTGTACAACCAAGAAGAATATAGACATACAAACATCATAAAATTGCTAATTAAAATTATTACTTAGTTTGGTCAATTAAATAAAACCCAGAGTTAGATAACATTTTAAAAGATCATTCACATGTTCATATGTTTAGCCCTGCCTGTTGGAACAACAGGGTCTTGAGGGTCGGCGGAAAGCACGGAGATCAGGGATATTCCGTATCTCTGGGGGCAGTTCATTCCAAAGGGTTGGAGCCTTCACAGAGAAGCCCCCCCCCCAGGAGTTGCCAGTCAGCATGATTTGACTGACGGTACCCTGAGTAGTGTCTCCCTGTGAGAACGAACTGGTCGGTGGGAGGCTATTGGTGGCAAAAGACGGTCTCGTAGGTGGGCATGGCAGGGGAATGATTCTGCAAAATCTCCATACTCTCCCCACTCCAGGGAAAGCATACTGCAAAATCCCCATTCCCACCCCAGTCTGGGACCAGCCAGAAGTGGTATTTGCCAGTTCTCTGAATTACTCAAAATTTCCACTACCGCTTCTCCAGAACCTGTCAGAACATGCTGGATTTCACCCCTGCTGTAATGGAGTCTGCAAATAGTGACAGATGTTAAATGAAATGGCATTGCTTAAAGACGCTCACCCTTTGTTTTCCCTGATGCAGCCATTAAATGAACACATTGGTTGTTAAGCAGAGCACAGAGTGCCTCAGGGGAGGATACTTAGGACTGTTCCAAGGTCATCTGCCTCAGGTCTCCCAAGGCTTTCCTTTCTCCTAAATCACCCTGAGCTTTACTTGTTGCTATTGCAGTCCTTCATAGTTCTTCAGCTTCCTTTCCCCCGAGTGAGCAATGAGTTCAGGCTGTCTGGAGTTTGCAAGCATCCAGCAAGCAAGAGCACAGAAGTCACAATCTCCACTTTTTAGTCCAGCATTTAGAAATTAGCCTACTTTATAAGCTCTTGGTAGGTGAAATGATAATGGGTAGATTTTTCACCTGAAAGTCCATTCTACTTATTAACAGCTGAATTTCTGGAATAAAAAAAATAATCTTGTAATGCCCAATCCAATCTTTCAGTCTCAGACGGTTATTCAATTAAACATGATGAGTTAGTTGGCAGAGTATATGGAAAATTCCATATTTTGCAATTGAGATTGTTTTGGAGGAAACAGTACAGCAGGAGATTGCCAGATGATGCTATAAAATTCAAAGTTATTGTGCATGTCTGCCTGAATGACTTTCCCCACCAAAACACCCTCTTGGTGAATACCAGAGCATATTTCACAGCACTCTGGAATATCTGTAGGAGATCCCAGAGGTAGAAAGATTTAGTTCTTCCCTTTTCCCTTTTCTAATGTGCAAACTGTCAGCCTGGAAGTTTGAGAGTTTTAATAAGATCTGAAAACATGAAATAAATGAAAAGAACTTTAAACATGAAAGTCCACTGAGGCGCTTATAAGATCCCGCTGAAGAAAAGCGAATAATTCTCAAAGACTGTGAAAGGAGTTGGCAAGGGTTTTGTCCTTAAAGCAATGCAATGCTTGAATGTGTGATTTAGTTAAATCAGTCAAATGCCAGGCTTTCATCTTTTGAGCTCTGGTTTGCACCATTCTCCATGCATTAATTAGAAGGGCCTTGGCTATCAGCTCTTCATGCAATTAAACTTTCACATACACAAAGAGCAACCTTGGGTCATCACACACAAACAAAATGTTTAATGAAAAACAAAGACAGGCAGAACATCCCCGTATCCCCTACCCACATATGTGCACTATTAAACTACACTAAACTTTATATGCATAATATCTGACAGTGGAAACATGATTAAGTAAAACGAAGAAAGCATTGCTAAATCAATTACAGAACGAGACATGCAGACACTCCATTATATGTAGACGCTATACAGAGAAGGGGAAGTAGTCATGTGAACTTATACTTTAATGTGATTCACAGGGCTCCTAAGCAGAAATGGACCTGATTCAATGTTATTTCATGTCTGCGTGGAAAGCAAACGGAGTCCCTCCCTTGATCTCTGTCAGTCAATACAGCCACTATGAGTTCGAACCATTATGCTCGATCCTGGCTTCCTTCAGCTGCAATGGCAATGGATTTGGCGAATGAAAATTCTGATTTGGGGGCAAAGAGAAGACTATTTAATATAAGACTCAGTTCATTTCCTGAGATGATGTTTCAAATTAGAATATGTATTTTCATGCGAATAATCCTACCTTCAATTTGTGACATCCCTAAATTAGCCTGGAGAAAAATGGATCTTTGAAACTCTGGGAAACCTCTGTTGTCACTATAGACCAGGGGTAGATAATATATGGCTCTCCAGTTGCAACTAAAGCAAGATACTGGTACTATAGGCGTTTGACCTAATCCAGCCTCATTTTTCATATTTTCTTCTGTTCTTAATTAACAGGCTTAGCTGGTTCTCAACTGCTTAGGTTGTCTGAGCCTGTATAAATTTAATTCAGCAATGTTCAGACTCCAGAGGACTATACATTGACCACCCTGATATAGATTATCTTTTTAACCAAAAGAACCACTACTGTCTGATTTAGCATAAGGCAACTTCTTAAATGGAACCTACTGCTATTTCTTCTGTAACATATACAATACTATTAAAGACATGCAAAGCAGTGGTGGGCTGCTCCCGGTCCAGTCCGGTTCTATAGAACCGGTAGTAAAACCAGCGGAAGGCTCTGCCCACCCACCATGATGACATCATGAGTGATCTGCGCATGCACAGAAGCGTGCACGTTCTCATTGCAAACTGGTAGTAAAGGTAAGTAAAACCCACCCCTGATGCACCCCTCATGCAAAGATTTGGGGAGGGGGCAATTTTCACACAGATTCATCACTTTTATCACTTATCCCAAGCAAAGTAAGAGAAGAGCTGTTTTAACCTATGGTGGCAAGAAAAATAATAATCAGGTATAATAATTTCTTTAGTTACAAAAGGTGCTACCAAATACCACACATGGACTGGTGTAGGATTTAAATTAGGATGAGGTGGGGAAGGTGGCTGAGAGAAAAGGGAGAGAAGATAGGTTGGTTAAACACATATAGATTACACCTAAAATAGATTAACCCCAACAATGAGAATTAGGGAATAAAACTGAAGGTATAATTTGCAGGCAGTCCTAGTTTAGGACAATTCTAGTTTAACAGCT
Organism: Ptyas mucosa; assembly: GCA_012654045.1. Taxonomy (NCBI): domain Eukaryota; kingdom Metazoa; phylum Chordata; class Lepidosauria; order Squamata; family Colubridae; genus Ptyas; species Ptyas mucosa. The sequence goes on along the minus strand of WNWU01000016.1, from coordinate 18,239,548 downwards.
TCTAAGGAATGGAAACAGATTTTGAAGGTCATGTTTTTTATGTAGTGATTTTATACATTTTAAAGAGGAGTACTTCACTCTTCTGCTCACAATAGAATACCTTATGCCAGCAGGCTTGAAATTTTGGGTTTGGACAACCTAGAACTACCCTGCCTATGGTCTGACCTAAGCATAGTACACACAATTATCTGCTACAATGTTCTACCTATCAATGACTACTTCAGCTTTAACCACAATAATACACGGGCAAACAATAGATACAAACTCAAGGTAAACCACTCCAAACTCAGAAAATTGCAGAAAATATGACTGCAGCAACAGAGTGGTCAGTGCCTGGAATGCACTATCTGACTATGTTGTTACATCCTTAAACCCTCATAACTTTAATCTTAAATTGTCTATTGTGGACCTCACCCCATTCCTAAGAGGTCTGTAAGGGGCATGCATAAGCGCACCAGTGTTGCATTCGTCAATGCTATCTTTGTTTCCCGGAGGCTGAAGA
>WNWU01000016.1:18147292-18223128 GCA_012654045.1 Ptyas mucosa | reverse complement strand
TTGTTTCCAGTCTCTTCATGTTTGCCGGGCATCGATCGTAACCACATTAGTATTGTCCTTGTCATTGTTAGTATTATTATTCAATGTCAGCTAAATAAAGCAATGTTTATAGAGTTCATTCAGCTTCTTCAGGTTTTCTTTAAAAAGTTGGCCAGATTCTGGACAGTTTTATTGGAGTAATATGTAGAGCTGTATGCTTCCTTTTAACCTTTTTGCTATTAAGTCTTTTTGACTTTGGGGTGGTGGAGACAGAGGAAGGGAGAGGGGAGTTTTCTGTCTTCATCAGGGATCTCTGAAGTAAGGTAGTTCCATCCATCATCTGCCCCATGAGCACACTTGTAAGCAGGATGTGGCATCTTACACTAAAAAGATTTTTTTAAAAAAGGGATGGGAAAGAGAGAGGAAAGAACCTTAAAAGCTGAGAAACTCAGATTATTCTTTGTTCTTATGCATTAAAAATGAAAACTTTCCTGAAAGTATTCTTACAGCTGTTGATTCAGTCCCTTTCCTCTTTACAGTCCTTGACACATTTCTCTCTACCTTCTCTTTTGCCTTCTTGTCCTTTTTGGAGGGACAGGGATAAATTCTAGAAATTATCTCCATCTATCAATTATATAAAGATTTTATTTAGCTCCCTAAATTTAATCCCAGGATGATAAGGGTATTTTAAATTCAGTATAATATTATTTTGACCAACTATATGAAAGCAAAACAGTGACTTTGAAACCTTCAATGAAGCTACTGGTATTATTCTGCTTCTTCCAAATCAGGGTTGAAATCCAGCAGGTTCTGACAGATTCTGGAAAACCGGTAGCGGAAATTTTGAGCAGTTCGGAAAACCAGTAGCGGAAATTTTGATAGTTCGGAGAACCGGCAAATACCACATCTGGCTGGCCCCAGAGCGGGGTGGGAATGGAGATTTTGTAATATCCTTCCCCTGCCATGCCCACCAAGCCACACCCACTAAGCCACACCATGCCCACCAAGCCACACCCAGAGAACCGGTAGTAAAAAAAATTGGATTTCACCACTGTTCCAAATAGAATTGCCGTGGAAAGAATTTTGGAAAATGTCTCTTCCTGAATGGAAAAGGCCTGTCTTGTAAAAGAACTTTAGAACTGTATTGGCCTGAATGTTGCAATTTACTGTATGCAGGACCTGCACTTTAAACATTGTCTTAATAAAAGGAATGAAAGCATGAAGCAGTTTCCTTCAATCTTCTGTTATGAACAAATGTTATTTTTGTGCTTATATAGGCCATGCAATCTATGAGAAGGATTAAAAACCCAAACATCCGTAGGTTTACAGATTTTTAGTGAGACCAACCAAAAACAGCACAAACTGGTGTTCAATTTGTAACATTCTTCATGAGGAAATACATCACAAACACCAATGGGAGTTGCAAGAAAATTCTGTTTTTTTTTTCAGTCCCAATAGCTGCATTTCAAAGTCAGTATCAAGATGGAGACTGCAGACCAAAGGGATTAGTTAATTGTCATTTAGAATTTGGGGACAAAGTATTATTGCAATACCTCATAGCCCTGAAAGCACAAAGGTAATGAATCAGCAGTGGAGAACTAATGAATCAGCAGACGCCAGCATCTTCTAAAATATTCCTTGTCATGTGGCAGAATTGACTGTGTTAATATCACCGATAAATTCTCTTTTCATCATTGAGTGGGGATGAAAACAGTGAATACTTTCCTAAAGAGTACTTCAATGTTGATCTGTGCTGGACTTCCTAATTTTCTTTTAATAATATATTACATTTTTCTCTTTATGTGATTTCAGTACATTATATGTGCAGCAGAAAGGCCACAGTCAGATAAAAAAATCCTCATCATAATAAAATTATCTTCTAATTCTCCTTGGGTGTGTCTTAAAATGCAAGGCAGAGTGATATGTTACAATGTTATTGTTTTCAGCTCTTAATCACTCTTCATTCTCTAATTCACGTTTTTAACTTAATGAGCTTGGACTTTGAAGAATAGCTTGGGAAACAAGGTTTGTACTTTGAAATGTATAACTCACTAAAGTTGTACATTTAAAATATTCTCTAACAGTATTTCTTAATTTCAGTGACTTTAAGTCATATTGACTTCAGTTACCAGAATTCTGGATCCTAACCATAGGATCATTCTAAGAGAAGCAAGCTCCACTAGTATAATTCAGTTGACAATTCAAAACAGTATGAGAGGTTAATATAAAATTTGAGGGTGTCTTTTTTTGTGTGCTTTGAAACGATCCTCAATTACTAGCACAAGCGAGGAAAAAAGCTTAGCCTGAGACAGCTATCCAGTTTTAAATATATATATTTACACTTCTAAAATCCTTCCCTTTCTCAAAGAAATTCAGGATGATGTTATATAGCTGGCCAACATTTTTTAGAACAAGTCACTGATGTAGCTAGATCTATGTGATAGTATTTTAAGTTTTTATTTACTAAAAAAAACTAATTAGTGAATTGCAATGAACAAAATAATCCTTCAGTGATACTGCAATAAAGAAACCTATATGACAGTGACCCAAGGTCAGGTAACGTGACCCATGACTTTAAATTATTATGAACCTAGATTCCCTAGGTCCCAGTCAAACATTTTATCCATTATTGTAGTAATCTGTATAAGGCTGAATTAATAAGGTTTGGAAAAAATATACTATCTGCCATAACTTAATCTTGCACATTTATAGACAATATATTTGTGTGAGTGAAGTCATTTCCCCACTAGCTATTTACTGTATATAATCTTCTAGAGATATCCAAATATTATTGTGCCAAAATAAGAGTAACAAAAATAGGACAGGCTTTATATCATTTCTATAGTGGCTTGATGATAATGTAAGATACTAATGGAGATATGGGGTGTGTGTGTGTATGTGTGTCTTAGCTGTGTTTTAATATGGGAGCAATGGGACCGCGAGAACAATGTTGCTCAGAGATGCTAAACAGGCAACTTAAACAGATACTTTGATCCCAAATACACTTGTGAGAGAAATATGCAATCTATAACTTTAGTATAAGAAAAAAATCTTTAAAACAATTGCCCTCTGAATCCTTGCAGTCATAATAAAATTAGGTAATTCTTTGTGTACCTTTTAAAGACCAAAGTTCCCGAAGTTGCCATCTCTTAAAATTAAGGACAATGTTCCATTTTGTCAGGTCATGTCAGAGGTTTTGAGTATTTCAGACTAAGGAACTTGACAAAAACAATAATAATTCTCAAAACTCATGATCAAGAGGCTAAGAAATTGTGACAGATTAATTGGCAATACAGCAAAAAGTAACTTCTTTATTCTAAATGCAAATTAATGTTTTCAGGATACAAAACACAGAAAAAATTCACAATTATGTGAAAGATTAATGTTTTACTACACAAATCAGTCTGTTTGGCATTTTTCTTATTGTTGCCTGAAAATATTCAAAAAACCATTTTCTTCTCATGGCATTCTGAACAGTTTCTTTTGAAATACTTAGGGCTTTTATCTTTCAAATTGCAATGTTTGGTTTCTAAATGTCTTGATAATTTTGTAGATTCAGACTGTTCATATCCAAACTTGCAGACATCCAAGACACAGTCCATTTGATTTATCTTTCTTGCCAGTTCATGTAAAACTCAATTTGATAAAGCTCTGATCATATTACATTTTCTTACTACTGTTCGATATTAATTTGTCAAAACTTGTGCCATAACAAGAAGCAGTAGCCTTACCAACAGCACTAAACCGTGCTATGTTTTCATCTTTTTCTATACTGTTTGCAACTGTGCAGTTTTGTAACCAATGACTCATTTCTGGAAAAAATAATTATTATATCTAACCATCATAAAATAAAAGAAAAATAATATGTATGTACTGAGAGGTGCATCTTGAATGGGTGTTAACAGCACATTTTTTTTCCTATTTAAATTTCTGGTAGTGAAAATGAAAAAATGTTGGAAATGGAAATATATGAGCGGTTAGTGCTTAGTCCTTAGTTGTCTCAAAGCTTGGTTGTTTTCTTGCAAATGTTTCATTACTCAAACTAGGTAGCATCATTAGTGCTATTATGCACTGATGCACCATGGCTCCCTCATTTCAACCCTGAGCTACAAATATTCTCCTTTATTGATAGAAATACATTTAGAAGTTCAAGGTTATCATCCAGGGGATGGATAGGATGGCCATATATTTGCTTTGTTATTTTATTGAATATTTTCTTTGCAGTAACTCAGTTTGCAATTGGCACAATGGAAACAATTTGTTCGATCTGTTTCTAGCAATACATCTAAGTCATCACATTCCATAGAGCCTTCATGTTCTAATAAGCATTTATCCAGCCATAATGAGGAAAGTTTATATGAAAGATGTTAAGTTACACCCACTGGTCTGTACAAGAAAAATGGAAAAAATAGAGTAGTGCTGCTATTATCAATGGGATCTTTTATCCTTTCCCTAGAGAAGAAGAAACAGAAGTATTTGTTTTTATATACACGACCTTCTACATTTCAAATAACATAGTTGTCAAGAATTCATATTTGCTTCATTTAGAAGATAAATGGAATAACCAAGCTGTCTTTGTTTTTTGGAGAAAAAGTTATGTGATCAGATTAAATAACATAGATAAAGATAGATAAGGATAGATAGATATCTATTTTGTAGAATTTTACCTCACTGGCATAGAACATCTTTTTTCAATGAAGCATCCTATACATGTGATTGGACTGTAATTCCAAAAATACTTGGCTATCATGACATCAATTCTAATACATCTGAAGTTACCAGCTTGGAAAATTTGATGTAGGACTATGGAGAATAGTTTATGGCTATCTCAACAGCAGTATTGGTCCTTCTTTTCACAGAGGAATGACCCTATTTTGGGCATCTACAGCAAACTGAGATTATGTCAAAATGCTAATATGATGACATCACACAATCCTCCCCCCCCATGTACTTAATAACCTGAAACCTGATGCAAATTCATAAGTCACATTTTTGTCCCAAGATATCTGATACAATTTAATGCTGGGCCCAAGGAAGGAGTCAAATGTTTAATCATTCATGAATCCCTTCATGCCCACAAGAGATCTAAGTTAGCCCACTGTGATTTCCTTATTTACAGCCAAATTGCTTTAACCAATGGTAGTTTAGATTCCTATAGAGAGCTTAAGCTTGTAATAAATCTTTATACCAATTTGAACTTCCTGGATCTCCTGGCCCTTGACATTTAATCCCTCACACTCTTCCCCTTTAATAACTATAAATTTTAATAGCTTGTTTATTGTCTTGAAAAGATATTCCAGTCATTTGAAGATGTAGTTTTATGTTAGATAATTAATTTAATTAAGTAGCGGAATTATTGCTGTTTAATTATATTAAAAATACTTAATACCAGCTCTTAAATACTATTTCATTTCATGGGTTCCCATTAGAGTATAAAACATACTAGTCTAGCTGAATATGTTGAGATGACTGTGAACTGAGTGGCATGTTGGCAAAACCTTTATAGGCATCATAGATGCAATGTCTAACTCAGTACAATTTGTTGAGAAGCAGATTGATTCAGTTCAAAAAGTTATCTCAAATAAGTGTGTATGTAGTATTGTAAATGTACTTCATTCTAACTAAACAATAATGTCAGAGTTTTTGATAAACTACTACTAAGAATGCTAAAACAGCGTTCAAATTACAAGGAAAACATATTTTAGTTCAAAGCAATTAAAATGAAAGATTACTACATTAATAATTTTATGAGAGTTATTGCAGGTATAGTCACCCTATCTATGTGGTTGCTAGGAGTCGAAAAATGACTTGATAGCACATAGTTAATCAATCAATTGCAATGAAATTTAAATCAGGACGTTTCTTGTTCAGATCTTGCCTTCTGGATTCATTAGATGACTTCAAGGGAAGCTATTTTTTTAACACCTTCAGTCTCTATCTCATCTGTAGTGTTGACAGAATCAGGATTGTTAAACATGTGACAAAATATGAATGCCCTGTCCATATATTAAAGAGGAAACATGTAAAATGGGGAGTTTTTTTTTAAAAAAAGCCATAAATAATTTATGTCTGAATTGTATCATGAAGTAGTGAAAAGGAAAGTCTTTTGCAACATTTTATTCACGTGTCATCTGGTAATGTGTGGATCCTCCCCACATGCTGCGCACGCAACTGTACCATCTGCGCATGTGTGCAGCTTTCATGCATGCATACTAGCTCATGCCGCATGCACAATCTCACCATATGCGCATGCACACAGCTTTCACGTGTGCAATGCATGCACACAAATGCTGTCTGTGCATGTGCACACAATCTTGCATACATGCACAAACACACGCGCATGTGCAGGAGAGCTCCGAAGACCAGCTGGGTCCCCTGAATTGCACGCATGTGCACCAGAGGCCTGAACACCAGCTGGGGCGCACGTGCATGCACAGTTTCAGGTGAGCTTGGTGACGGCTCACGTGCCCAGAAAAATGGCTCTGCATGCCACAGGTTCGCCAACACGGCCCTAGATGTTTTGATCTAGGATTTATAATAAAAAAATAATAGTTCTATAGTTTTTCTTTATGTATCCAAACATAGCTTTCTTTTCTGCAATTTTTTTCTTCAAATATACCAGTTTCTTAGCCTATCTTTCCAGCGCAAGTTCTCAAGATCCTATATCATCTTTGTTACCCTCTTGAACTTATCAATATACTTCTGGAAAAGTGTCCAGAATTTCATACAAGTATAATCTCATTGCTGATGCAGTATCAGTTTGTTTGTTGACTTGTTGTCTGTAACAGCAACCAACTCCATTTTATATGCAGTGCTTCCAAGCAGTGGTGGGATTCAAGTGATTTAACAACTGGTTCTCTGCCCTAATGATTTCTTCCAACAACCAGTTTTCCAAACTGCTCAGAAAGTTAACAACCGGTTCTCCCGAAGTGGTGCGAACTGGCAGAATCCCACCACTGCTTCCAAGTCATTAACACTTCATATTGTATATGGCTCCTTGTATATTACTTTTTAGGAGATTTCAAGCCTATCCTTGTGAGTGGGGTTCTAGGCTTCCATCCAAGATTTTATTGTGGCACTACGATATATTTTTTTAAAACTGCACAAGCTGATTTCTTCTGTAGATAATGTGCTGGATTCGGATTAATGGAACATAGGTCCCATTAAAATTTGTAGGAAGATAAAATCTGAATCCAATTCAAAGAAGAAAGAAATTATATTTAACTATAAAATTCCAAATATACCAATAACTTACAACCTTTATAATATCTAAATTCAAATAAACCTGAAAATGAAAATATGTGCTTTATAGGCTTAAAATTCAAACTTTCTAAATTGATTTTGCCCATCATTTAAAGTTCTGTCCTTTGAGTCATAGTGTGATTCAAAATGCCCTGGGATTTACTGTACTCTACTCCAATACATTTAAGCCATTCAAGACTTATAAATAACTATTTGCATTAAAGCTAGAAATGAACAGAAGAAACTTGGTGTTGAATCTGATTGCAGGAAAAAATGTGGCCAAAAGTTTTTCCCACACTTCATTCTCCTATAGATTTCTGTCTTTTTGTAAAATATCGGTTGTGATATGGCCGTAATCAAACATGATCAGGAGAGGTTTACAGAAACAAGGAAGTACAAGAATTGAAAACAGGATATGAAAAGATTCCATTGCCAACTTCCTTCCAGAAACAATTATTTGTCTCTTTCATATCATAATTTTGTGAAATATTTTTAATATATTTATGGCTTCTCCCCTCCTTTATAAGTTTAGAATGAATCAACATAGCAATTTCTTCCTTTTTTTTTTTAAACCAAAAAAATGTGCAATTTTGACATAAAGGTTTAGCTATATTTATTCCAGGTCTATCAGGATTCTGGAATGAAATGGATTGATTAGGCAAATTAAACAAAATGTCATTTCAAAATGACATTTCAAAGGCATGCAATTTCTCAAATCAGTAAAATAAAAGCTCTGCGTTACGGATGACTAGGCTGATGGTTGCTTGTTGTTTCTTGGCAATAGTGTGGAAATGATTTCATACTGCTTTCTTACAGGGTGTTTGGTCAAGTTCCCACTCTAGCTTATAGTCTTGTGGTTTCCTAGTGGTCTCCCATCAAAGTATTGCCCAGGTTTGACCCCACTTTGCTTTTGGGCATTAGCCAACATTAGCAAGGGGCTGCCTCCATAGCAATTTGAGAATTGCCAAAAAAGCTGTTTTACTAATGAAAGAATTTTCTCTGCCAACTGGGCATTAAGAATTAGGCAGTTTGATGGTTATATATCTTTCATTAAAAAGTCAGGAAACAGCAAGCACAGAAAGCCTATTTGGGAAAATGGATCTAAGATATTTATAACATTTCTAATATCAATCATTTTCCTGACAATATAAAATAAACTGATAAATTTGGGGAGAGGTATGCATGTATGATTGTGTGTGTGTATGTGTGTGTAAATTTAACAGTATATTCACTTTCATATATCTACTGGTACTAACCATAAGGTTTACTGATTCCCTTCAAGAAATGCTTCATGGGATTATTTGTGATAAATGGCAAATATCCCTAATTACTCATATATTGTCTAAATGCCTCCAGAAACACCATTGGTAGATAGACATGTGCATTTATTTATTTATTAAATTTATATGCCACCTCTCTCATCATTAAAAGTGATTGTAGCTTACAGTGCAGTAAAATAGAAACATAAAATGTAAAATGTAATATAATTATATATAAATATATATAAAATATAATTATAAATATAAATATATATTTATAATTTAAAGGCAATCAAAAAGCAATCAACATTACAAGAATTAAATAAAGAAAAAGAATAAAAGCCCAAGGGCTCATGTGACGGGGCGCTTCCATGTGACATCTCTCCTGCATGAACTGCACTGGCTTCCTGTGGTCTTCTGTGTGTGCTTCAAGGTGTTGGTGACCACTTTTAAAGTGCTCCATGGCTTAGGGCCGGGGTATCTACAAGACCGCCTTCTGCCACCAATAGCCTCCCACCGGCCAGTTCACTCACACAGAGAGGGCCTCCTCAGGGTTCCGTTGGCCAGACAATGTCGGCTGATGACTCCCAGGGGGAGAGCCTTCTCTGTGGCAGCACCTGCCCTCTGGAACGACCTACCCCCAGAGATACGCATGATACCAGACCTCTGGACTTTTTGTCGGGCCCTGAAAATGCGTTTATCCACCTAGCTGGGCTGGCTTGATCCCATCCTCTCAGTTTTAATTGAAATTGGTTTTAAATTGGGTTGTTTTAAACTGTCGGGATGAAATTATTTAATGTCTTTTAAATTGTTTTTAAATTTTATATGTTATGTTTTATCTCAGCTGTTCACTGCCCTGAGTCCCGCAGGAGAAGGGTGGTATAAAAATCAAATAAATAAATAAAATAAATCATGCAGATCAGGGGTGGTGCCTTCTATCACTTTACCAATCACTTCCAATCCTGAAGAGTCTCTATTACCAAGTCAAGTTTTAAGGCCCTTCCTGAAGGGTAGGAGCAGACCTCACCTCTACTGGCAGGATATACCAAAAGGAGGTGACCACAGCAGAAAAAGGCTCTTCTTTTAGATCCTACTAGCTAGAATCCCTTGACTGATAGGATCCACAGTAGACTTCTTCTGCTGGAACATATGGGAGTAGCCAATCTCATTGGAGAATGATGGTTTTCAGATATCCTGCACTCATGCCATAAGGGTTTTAAAGGTAATAACATCAACATCTTGAATTGGACCTGAAAGTAGATTGGCAAGTAATGCAGCTTGCATAACAATGGTGTTACATGTGCTTACCTAGTCGCCTCCAAAACTGTCTGCATTCTGCATTCTGGACAAATTGTTGCTTCTAAATGATCTTCAAGGATAGCCCAATGTAGAGCACACTGCAATAATCCAGATGTCAGGTTATGAATGACTAAGCACAGGGCCTCATGATCCAAAAATGGGCACAACTCAATGAGTAAGAATTATGAGCCTAGAAGAACACCTCTGGATCCTGAGGCTCCACACACCTACAACTAGTCCATGTTAGGCTTCAGCTATTTTCTCCATCCAGGCTTTCACAGCCTGCAGGCAGAGTGATGGCATCACTTGGGTCACAGGAAGAAGATATACAGCTGAGTAAAACATGCATATTGATGATACTGTATTCTGTGGTGTTGTATGATCTTACCAATGGTTTTATGTAAATATTAAAAATGAACAGAGAGAATATCAAGCCCTTCAGCATGCCACAAAAGAATGACCATTGGCTGGACTTCATCGTTTATCAACACTGATTGGAATCAGCCTTGAAGAAAGGAGCAGAACCAGCAGAACTCTATAATTTCTTGCATTTTGTTATTTTTGTAAATACATTATATATATGTACTAATATATTAAATATATTTAATAATGCAGAATTAAAAGGGGTTAATGATACCTCTTGATTTAGCTCAGTTTGGCCATAATTGAAGCTACTAAGTTTTCATATTTATTAAGGTCACCCAAAGTGCTATCTTGACTAGAATTAACAATCAGCCATCTCCACTGTATCATATATTCCCTTTGAGCTTCTTCTTTTTTCATTCTGACAACTGAAACTATTTTTCTTTTTTTAAAAAAAAAAGATATCAAAAATAATGCTGATGCCAAAAAGGAGGGATTAAGTTATACCTTTGACCTTCAGAATGAAAACAGAAAAGCTAGATTAGATGTTGTAGAATCAAGGCATAAAGATTCTGCCTTTCAGTTCATCTAATTTATTTTCCCATTAATCTACCAAGATAACTTCCTTTGGCAATGTATGACAAATTTTATGATGGGAAAGGGAAAATTTATAAAAAACAAAACAAAACAAAGAAAGCTACTTCGTTCTATGCCTGCAGAGATCCAGCCCACCTCCCCATCTTTGTATGTACATTTTTTATTTATGTCAGTCTTTTCTTACCACCTTTTCTTTTTTCTGACATTTAATTAACCAGATGCCTCTGATGTCAAAACAAGCATAAAATATGGTTGCTTGCAAGGAATATGAACCTAATTAAGATGAAGTTTTGGACAAAACATAAGACAAGTTTTGAAATCTCATCAGGTTCTAATCCACTTTATAAAATGTTCCCAGATGTTTGTGAGCACCCAAGACCATCTTAGTATCTGCCAAAGCTAATGCTTATACTGAAAATTGTAATATTAATCATCTTTGGAACAACTGATTTTATTTAGAACATCAGCCTGTGCTTATTGTTGGCAAACGACCATTATTTTAACATAACATAGTGGTTAAAATTTGAACCACTATTTTGAAAACATTCAGACTAGGGTAAATAACAGTAATAAATAGTTTCAAGTCAAAGGTTTTTTTTTCTTAATAACTATTGAGGGTGGTTAGGACCTAAGAGTGCTCACTCCACCTTTTAACTTGTCTTTTATCCTTGCTTTCACCTATTTGACATTCAATTTTAATTCTGTTTTAACTGTATCTTTATGATGATTTTATGATCTTTTTGTCCGAAAACTGCCCCGAGTCACTAATATTGTGAGATGGACAGATGGAATTTGATTGACTAAATTAATAAACAAATTAGGTTTAGTTGGCATTGCTTTATTTCCTCCTACAAAAATAATTTTATGGAGAATGAAATATTCATATATTCAGGAATAATAAGAAATACTATGTATTTTCAAGTTTTATTCATGACATAGATATGGAATTAGACGAAGCAAAAGGAAAGACTGCAAAATGGGTGGGGGCCAGGAATGGACTTAAAGTAAAATTAAAGTAAAAATAATAGAAGCCTGATTTAGCTCAGCAGACTAAAAGCATAGTGATTAACACCAGCTGTCTGCAATTACTGTAAGTTCGAATCTCACCAGGCTCAAGGTTGACTCAGCCTTCCATCTTTTCTATGGTAGGGTTAAATGAGGACCCAGTTTGTGGGGGCAATAAGCTGACTTTGTATAAATATACAAAAATATGAAGGCTATTGCTTAATGCATTGTAAGCCTCCCTGAGTCTCCGGAGAAGGGCGGCATATAAATCAATTTTTTTAAAAAAATAGAAGAGGGAACTATAAATAAAATATAAGGGTTAAATGTAATATTGTAGAACTGAGAACAAGAAAAAAGAATACATGTTTGATTCCATTTGCTGAATTGTCTTTCTTAATATTATATATTAGTAAATAATATATAATGTAAAAGGAGGCGTTCTACCTTCGATGGAATATGTCCAAGCATTGATAGACTTTTTTTTAAAAAAAACTCATTTTCCAATTGTAAAATCTTTATTCATTAGAATATTTTTTTTCCTCTTAGCACATCAGTGAATTTTTCAATAAATCAATGGAAAGGAGAAAGTGTAATGCTAATAAATAATTACTTGACCATTTTGGGTGCATAGTCTTGTAAATTTGTGAGTCTATATTTAGGATACAATTTTTTTAAAAAATATTGTCATTAAAACTTTTATCTACAAATTATAAAACCTTTGAAACAGCAACAACAGTCTGAGAGGTCCTTAGAAAAATTGGGTCTGCAATATACATGTGTGTTTGTGTTTTCCATTTTCTGCTATTGCCAAATAAAGGTTGAACCTATTCCAACTTTAATAAGATAACACTTTTTCTGATATATCATTTGGTATTGATTTATAAAAATACAATTCTCCTACTTATATATTGCCTTCTTTAAGAGCCATGGTGGCACAGTGGTTAGAATGCAGCATTGCAGGCTAATTCTGCTGATTGCAGTTCAGCAGTTTGATTATACTGGCTCAAGAACCCAGCCTTCCATCTTTCTGTGATCGGCAAAATGAGGACCCAGATTGTTGGAGTAAATATGCTGACTCTATAAACTGCTTAGAGAGGGCTGTAAAGCACTGTGAAGCAGTATATAAGTTTAAGTGCTATTCCTATTGCTTTATTTACATTTGTATGATTAAAATAAATAACAGATTTAAAAAAAAATTAGATTTATAATCCATTGTATGTGAAGGCAGTCTACTTTGTGCTATATCCTCACTCTCCCACACACACACTAAAGAAACCACCCTATGAAATTGATTGGACTGATAGAAAGCTGATGGCCCAATGAGAATAGAGCAAAGCCTGAGTTTCTCCAGTGGCATTTGGTCTTTTACAATTTTGCAAACAGGTGTTTCATAATTTTAACGCATATTTATCCTTTGAAAACTAGACTGATGCATAGCCATAATATGTGAGGATATACAGTGTGTGTGTGTGTGTGTGTTTTAGAAAAAGATCAGGGAAATGCAAAAACTATATTGATATTAGGTGTGTTAACAATTAATTAGTAATATATTCCATCTATAAAATTAATTGATTTCCCCATCTACATATTCTTCATTCATTCAGACACAAACAATTCATCCTACTTTTTACCAGGAGAAGCAGGGGGAAAAAGAAGCAACAAAAATAATAATTTTACTGGGAAAGAAAAAATGAAAAAGTGGGAAAGAGGAAATTGGTCAGAAATTAAGAGGGTGATGATATAAAATAAAGGGGGGGGGGAGCTAATCCTTGTGAGAAACCAGTAGAAATTGAGGTTTCTATAGTCAGCTCATGAGCTGAGCAACTGGGAGTTAAAAAATTTCCACCAAGCTCATAGCTGCAACATAACTTTATGGACACAAAGATCTACTGAGCCTCATTTCTTAATAACTTTTGGAAATTGCTTATTAACAGCTTTTCACCTTTTAAGAACATTGATCAACAAATTGTATAATATGCTCTGGGTCCTTCCTTCCTTCCTAAAATTGTAAAAATATGCTTAAGAACATAAAACACTGTGTTGGCAGAGGAAAATGTGATTAGAACATTGATTTGGAAAGATATAAACAGACTAAAGGTTCAGATAGATTTGGAATAAGATTTTGAAATTAATCATACAAATCCTTCCCATAGGAAAATGGTGTTCTGAAATTTTAATAGAAAACATATAGGATGGGAATTTCAAAGCTGGATACTAAAGGGAGCCAGAATAAACTAATTAACCTATAATTAAAGGTTAACAAATCTTATATTTGATTTACTAACACAGTATGGAGCCAAATATTTGAACATTGGATATATTGGAGGATATTTGTGAGAAATTAATCTTAAAAGTGACTGCCATTATAGATAGATGTCTTTTAAAAGAGGTTATAAAAAACAAGACTGAGACTAATTGAAAATGGATTTAAAAGTGACAAGCTATAAGAATCATATACTGGATATACTGGATGTAACGATGAAACTGGTTGATGTTTTAATAATGAAAAGGATATACAAAATCAAAAGAGTAACTAGGATAACTTTCTTATGTTGGATTTATAAAAGAGAACTGGTAAAGTTCTAATGGATTTTGTGAAGAGGATAATAAAATGAAAAAAGAAGAAACTATATGAAATAATTTGAAAGGTTTGAATATCAAGACTGTTAAACATGAAAAGAAGGAATAGAAAGGTGGAATTTTGATCAAGATTAAAAATTAAAAATTAAAGATACATATCTTATTATTTCTAGTAACCCTTAATAGACTTTTGCTGCTTTGCTATTTTGCTGATCAGGACTGAGAATGCAACTATCTGTTTATAGAGAAGAGAAGAAATGGGACAAAGAGATTGTTTGCTATATTTTAAGATAATGTTACAGGTTGTTAAAATTGTTTATACTTGTGATAAAGAGGGAGGTTGCTTTTTTACCTATTTCTTTTCTTTTTTGTATTCTTATTTTTATTTCTATCCATATTTTTCTGCACTACTTTTCTTTTTGTGGTTGTTTTAGTTTTAAGCCATTTAACTATAATGTTTAAAGATAATAGTAAATACTGAAATAATAAAAATCAAATTATATGTTCATTTCTAATTATTTCAGTTGAAAAATATATACTCAGATCAAAGTTAATGGATTCTCACATTTTTCAAGTTGGTTGTGTTGCATAGTCCAACATGTTATTGCACTACTTGGAACAATTTTGTTCCCATCTTCAAAAGTTGAAAAATTGATTCAATCTTCTCTCTATCCAAAACTGCTAAATGCAGAATCTCCCCAACTACAGTTTGGTCTATCAGAGTGAATGAATAGTACATCAGAGAGGATGAACAAAGCAGTCCTTGACTGGCTATGCAAGACTGAAAAAGAATTCACAATTTAAGACAGGTGGAAAACTCTCACACATTCTGTCTTTTACAGGAATATCAGCAAAGTCATTCAGTTTCAATCCCTCAATCATTGTCTGCTTGTGCAGGCAAACATTGTAGCCAACCTACAATGTGTCATGATGAAGATCCCGTGATGTGATATATTGATCCTGGTATTGACTGCTGTGGACATTTATATGGCTCAAATGCAACAAGGTGGCAGCTGCATTTTAGTTGAGAAGTGGTTGAGAAGATATTGGTTAGGAATCTGGTTTGAAGCATCTAACAACATGCCTACTGTCCCTGTCCTAATGTCCCCTTTTATTCATATCCATTTCATGTATTCATAATCATGTTTATACTTATATCTGTTATCTAATACATGTTTGACAAATAAATAAATAAAATAAAATAAATAAAACTTTTTTAATCTAATGTAAGGACTAACCCTTCATGAGATAATATAGATCATTGACGATTTTCGTGTGAGCAGTACGTAATGAAGTGGTCTTAGATTTGTTTAAATGTATTTGGCGAATGAATAGCATTTGCTACATCTGAGATGGATGTAGACATTAAATAAATAGATATTTATTTTGGCATGTGTTTATTTAAATGACTTTGGCAAGTAAGCAGATTTAGACTTTAGCAATCATCTTAAAACTGTCCCTTTGTCTAGTCAATGAATCACACATAGGCACAGTAGATGGAGAGGGAAAAAAAAGCAATTGCTAGTCTGTACTTTTGCAGGAATAGTTTATTGCTTCCCAAATGCTGCTGAATCTCCTTTCAGCCAAATCAGCATGAGATAAAAATCCTGGGAGTTGAAGTTTCACAACATCTGGACAATCACATGTTATTGATCTTTCCCTTGGTCAATAAGATAAGGGATTAATAAAACATAGCCAAAGGGTTCAGTTATAAAACAGACTGGTGTTCTTCATTCTTTTCTTCAAAAGGCAAGCCAATGAGATTAACAGTATAGAAACCTCATTGGACTGTTCATAGGAGATCTAGAAGTAGCTACAGATTGAATGAGTCATTGCTTCTGCCTTTATAATATATAGCGTTGTAAGCATTAAACTGCATGTATCTGACTTATTACTGGTTCAAGAAAGGTCATGAAATAAGAGAATATCCTCCATTATTAAGTTGCTTATCAGTTCAGCTTTATGAAACTGCTTGGGTTGCTAGATGACAACTGAATATTCAATTGAAAGTATTTACTATATGCTTGCTATTTGCCTTAACTAAGCTTTGAAATATGATAAAAAGAATTTCATTTAAAAACACGCAATCTCTTACATAAGAGATTAAATATGAGTTATTAAATAGATGTTAGGATGGAGGAAAAGCAAGGGGAGGGAGATTTTGTATTTGGGGTTTTAAATCATGTTTTGAAATCCCTTCTCCTATTTTTCCTTTGACTTGCCAGCTACTAAGAGAGAAAACTACTTGTTTGAGGGAAGCCTACTGTGCACAGTGGGATTTGAGTCAATATAATAATCTCACATAAAACTGAATGCATGAGTGAAGTCAGATGTGCGTTTCACATATTAACATTATTTCTTCTATTTCAGGGCAACTTCTATAGATAAACGGGTGTAAAATCTCAACCATACAATACCACTGAGAAATTCTAAATGTGGAGCTAGATGTCCAAGCCCTGGAAATATTCTTGAGCATATGTAGGGGCAGAATTCGTTTTCTCTGAAAATTGTGTATTCCAGTTTTGCACAGTCTGACATTCTCTGTGTCCATGCTCAAAAGAATTACCCACCTGTAACAGAAAAAATATCCAGATCTCTTACCTTCTTTAATAATTCTACTTATGAGGAATGTTGCTATGGTTGAACTAAAATTCAGCTGTCAGTACAAGTCAACGTCTGCATATGGAATAAAGTAAGATATAATTTGACCATTAGATTTCAGAATAACTGGAGTCTCCTGTATGAAGGCCTAGTGGACATATTAAGAAGTCATGGCAAAGCTGATGAATTAAAACTCAAATTGGTCTCAGCTAGCTTTACCAATGGTGAAAAATATGAGGAAATATCATTCATCAGGATTTGGAGAACTAAATGCTTATTTTCCTAACCTGGGAGATGTATTGTATTTTTCCATTTCCACATTATAAACTTTTTCAGCCATTCTGTGACAACTTTTTAAAAAGTTTACATAGTTGGCAAAAGTTGTTGCAGGTGATGAATGGATGATATGAGGAATTTTGATCTAAACCTTTAACATTGTTTTTTCAATGGTGGGTACTTATGAACTCAAAGTATTTTCTGAAGCAGTTTGTCAGTAGTTAATATTTTGCCATTATTCATTTTCATCAGTCTGAAGTGAACTAAGACAACAATTCTGCTGTCTGAAATGATGTATGAACTCACTTTGGATATGCAAATGTTCAAATTTCAACAGTGAATCACACTACTGTGGTAACATGTCGAACAATTTGCAAAGGACTTAAGCAGTTGGCTACGCCTGTTTCCACTTTGTAAATCATTTCAAGTCCATGTTACCCTTGATTTAAAGGAGTAAATGCTAGACTTGATACTACTTAATCTGAAAATTAAAAATAGCTTCCAAGAATAAATAGAAAAAATGAAACAAAGAGTTAGACTAAAACCACCGTCAGATCATATAGTGATGGAGCCAAGAATAAGAATAAGAAATGGCATGATGATTTGTTAGGAAAGATGCTGAGTATGTGAAACAATATACGACGCTGATTAAGTACTCCAAATACTTTTGCACTCTCAAAACTTAGATCCAGACATTTGGGATCAATAATCATTTATATTTTATACTGCCATGGAAAATGGAAAATTTGGATTTGCAGGCAAGGAGTGGGAGAGAAAAGTTCATCATATCTCTTATTTATTTATTTGATTCACTTATGAAGTTATAGACCATCACATTCTGTCAGATTCTAATTGGTATTTACACTCTAGTACAGCAAATTTTTTTAGCAAATTTTCTTTTTAAGCAAATTTAAGACACGTTTGAGTTGAGAAATACTGCTCTAATATAGGCGTTACAATGGAGTTTTGGCCATAGCAGCAATTCAGAGTTGCAATTTCCAACATTCCCAGCCAGCTTTCCACAAGTAAAGTCAATAGAATCAAAGCAAAATCATTGCAGTTAAAAAAAAAAATAGTCAATTCCAATTTGGTCCTTTTTTTAAACAACAAAACTGGGACTGTCAGAATAACTGTCTCTAAGCAGTGCTGTCACGTGATGTGGAGTCAATGACTGTGGTGTTCCCAATCTCAACTGCTGTCATAACCAAAGGACTGTCTGTAGTTTAAAACTTGACCAGCAGCATAGGAAAATGAATAAAGGGGAGAGGGCTGATGGCTATGCTAAAATGCCTTCATAATGTAGTATCACCACTTTGCAAGTACCTCTCAAATCAGTAAGCTTTTAGTAGGAATATGGAATTACTGAATATGATGCCAGCATAGTTTTATCTTGAATTATTTCATATTATACATTTTTCCAATTTGTTTTGTAGAACACTGGCAACAAAATGGCTCCACCCTTCCCAGTTAAGCTAATTCAAAATAGTAGATCCATAATAATGGCATTATTTTTCATATGTTGATGTTCTCAGTTGCGTGGGACAGAAACTTGGAAGTATGAGAGAATAGGCAGTGCCAGACTTAGTAGAAAATGAGTACAAGATTCGAAGAGAACAAGTATGCTCTGAAATATTATGGACAGTAATATTATGGACAGTTTTCTTGTATGCACTAATCAAAGATGTCTAGATTCAACTGAGACTTCCTAGCTGGTGCTCCTCACTGTAGCCATTTAAATTTTAGCTTGAGGTGCACACATTCTTTCCATTATACATGGCTAGTGATGGCAGTCATGATAAATAGTCCTGGCACTGATAATAGATGAGCTGACAAGTATTTGCTGACATCCACTTAGGTTGATGCTGCTCCCATAACATTATTTTTTAAGAAAGATTATTTTGACTGAGGAAGTGGAGTGCCCGACTACATATATCCTTATATATCTCACTGTTTATATTTATTTATTTGTTTGTTTGTTTGTTTGTTTATTTATTTATTTGATTTAAACTGGCCCTCCATCCTGGTCCTCTAATATACACTGCTCAAAAAAATAAAGGGAACACAAGCAGAAGACATCCGAGATCTGAATGAATGAAATAGCCTTATTAAATACTTTGTTCGTTATGTTCCAGACAGGAGTGAATATTCCATCAACCAAACTTCTTCTTTGCTTCCAAAAATCAAAAATCTAAAAATAGAAGAAGATGAGATTACAGTTTCATTTGATATCAGAGGACTCTTTACATCCAAAGGTCGAAAACTAGTTAAAGAATCAATGGCAGTTGTATTATACAATACACCCTACCTACCCTAACGAAATATGCTACAATCAAAATGCCCAGAATCATGGAGCTCATAATCTTTGCCTCATTGTCTACAGTTAGTTTGATGGACAAACATGCCACCTAATCAGAGAAACATTCATGTTAGCACCACTTTCAGGGCTCATAGCATAAACTTAATGTAGTATCTAGAAAATATAGCACTCCCATACTTTTGTTGTATACATATGTACTGAGATGGCAATATGGAGATGGCACCTTTGTCATAATAGAAAAGACACTTGAAACATTTTAGAAATCATCATAGCAATAAAGTTCACAAAGGAAGGGGGGGGAAAGCAACAAACACTATCTTTCTTAAGTATTCCTGATCAGCAGAAGAAACAATGATAAAAACTATGGAAAAACAACCCTCACTAACAAAGTGCTATCTTATCAAAGTAACATCCAACCTCCTACAGGAGGAACTGTGTAAGAAGATCTAAAGCAAAACATCTTAAATAAACCGAAAGACCCAATAGCCAGGGGTGGGATTCAGAAATTTTAGCAACCGGGTCTCTCCCCAGTTGCTGGGCATGGTCATGGTGGGCATGGCCTACTCGGCTTCCTGCACCATGGGGGGGAAGGATGTTTTCACCCTCCCCAGACTCCAGAGACTTTCCTCAAGCCTCCCCTGGGCTTCGGAGGCCCTCCTGAGGCTGGAAACAGGCCCGGTTTTAGACTTCTGGTACTTCAGGTAGGCCTGTTTTTCACCCTTCCCAGGCTCTGGAGGCTTTCCTCGAGTCTCTGGGTGGGCGAAAACGGCCTCCCCTGGACTTATGTTTCTTTACCCTGGTGGGGCAGGTTGAGCAGGGTCAGCCAGTCTTTGCAACTAATAGTTCGATGAACCAGATTAAAATTAACATCCAGTTCGCCTGAACTGGTCTGAACCGGCTGAATCCCACCCCTGCCAATAGCCCCAAAAGAAAAAAAACAAACAAACAGGAAAAGTGAAAGAACTGTAGCATCCACTACATAGGACAAACAGGGAGAAGAATAGATCTGTATTTTGAACGGCTGCTCAGCCACTGAGTCTAATCTGCTGCTTAGTGCAGAAATCCCAATTAAAACTTTTTTTTACAAATGTCTATCCATCCTCTCTGCCAACAAAATATCCACTGAATGCAAATCCAGTAACTCATTAGATAATCATTCCAATGTTTAAACAATTCTTACTAAGGTAAACCGACTACTTCATTGCTTACTCACTTACAGTGCAAATGTAATTCAACTGAATTTGGATGTGGAAATCTAGCTGTTTTCTATAGATATTGTCCATTCTAAATAAATTGAAACATTACTGAATTTTCTTATTTTCAAAAACCAAATACTAACCTGCCATTTCTAATTCAAACTGAACATATAAACTTCGTGTGCTCCTGAGCATGGATCAAATTTCCAAATGTGTATGAAATTGATCCTATCAATAGAACATTTCTATATTTCAGGTGCCACAGTAGTAGTGTTATCAGTTATTAGGCCTGAGCTGTGATATCACATGTTTTATTCTCAAAATCCATTAAAAAATGCCAGCAATGTCATATCTTTTTTTTCAATAAATCTTCATTGACTCATCTTTGAGTTCCAGTGTTGAAATCCTTTGTGAATCTTATGGGTCTGGAATATATTTATGGGGCTTAACTTATCTGCAGCCAATTTTGCTTCCTCAGAATCTTACAATATTGTCAAAATCATGAATGCAAATTTAGAGAAACTATAAATAACTAATTTTGACAGAATACAAGATTGTAGCTTCAACATTTATTTGCAATAATATCTGGTTTCAGTATACCTGAATGTTTTAAATCTTTAACCTTTGGAGCTTGAATACTATCAGGAAAAGTTTTAAAAAGGGAGGTGGGGTGTGGCAGTTCTCCATTTATATTGCTGACCAAGAATCACACTGTATCATATATAGAGTTATGAGATTACTGTATGTAATTAAATATATTTGCCAGAATTCTATGGCAAATATAGTTAATATCTTAAATTACAATTAACATCCTCATTTATTTTAGTTCTATACTAATCATTTATTTAGTTTACGTTAATGTACATATTACACGTACATATCATGTACAACTTTATATTTAACACTTAACTTATTGTACCTCAGGTTTTAATACTGTTTGCATGCTTGTCTGAAAGTTATATTCCACATACCTGCAGGCTTCTGTTATGTCAGTGTACTTCACATAAGGTTAGTTTCATTTTCTGAATGAAATCAAATATAACTTGGGGAAAAGACAGGGAACAACTATTCTAATTTAACAGTAGCAATTTGATTCGAATGACAGTATTTGCTTACCTAGAAAAATAAGGGTTGCTTTTATTCTGCTACTCAAATATTGTACCAAGACCAATTTCAATATTGTTTTTTTCCATTTTCCATGCTGTCCACATCTTTGTTTTTTCTGTTAGACAGTTAGTAATGGTGACAATTGTCTCCACAAAATTGTCTCCATAAAAGCCATTCGAAGGAACCAGATAGCAAGTTTTTTTGGCAATGAAAGGAAAAAGGTTCCTAGCAATTGTAATTATTTTCTCAAAAATAAATAAATAAAAGATTGTAAGAGTAAAAGATCTGTGACTATTTTAAACGAGATTAATGCCAACGGCAGCATCCATTGTACTTGATCAATGTTTCTGTCTATTCATTTTACTTCTTAAGAAACATAATAAAATATAGTGCTTTGAACAGATGTTATCTGTAAAAAAACCCTCTGAATTTCCGAGAGAAGAAAATTATGTTATTTATGTAAAAGTACAATACTTTAATAGCCTTCTTTATCAATTTTTGTTAATTATGCTTCTGTAGCACATATTTATCCTTCTCTCCAAGCAGATTCCAGATGATAATTCTTTATGTCTCCTTTCCATTCTGTCTACCCAGAAATGATTAAGTCTTCTAATATTTTTTCAGACGGGGCTTCTATTTTTCATTCTAGTTTTGTTCTTGTTACTTTATTTATTTTATATTTTCTTCTATGTCTATTTTTTTATAAGCTCTTCTTTTGATATTACCCAAAAAAATCTTCTTAGTCTTTCTTTAAAAACATCCAATATAAGTTGCTTTTTATGATCTGTTTTTTGTTTTTGGCAGTCTCATACCATTTGCAGCCTAAATAAGATGGTGGATATATGTATGTATGTATGTATGTATGTATGTATGTATGTTTTCTGAGGTTTTTGTGGGTGTTTGTATGTAGGTCTTTGGTTATTTGGGTTTTCAACGAAGTTCGAGAAGTTCGAGAAGACATTTCGATGAAGTCCTAGAAGCATGAAGCCGAGAACACCAGCCTGAAGATGATGAATGAGACTTCGTCGAAACGTTGCCAAGACACTTCCAATTTTACATGGGAGAAAATCCGAATAACCAAAGACCTACATACAAATACCCGCGAAAACTTCAGAAAACACACACACACACACACACATATATATGTGTGTGTGTGTGTGTGTGTAAGTTTTCATGGGTATATATGTGTGTACAGTTAA
The DNA here is from genome assembly GCA_012654045.1 of Ptyas mucosa. Lineage (NCBI taxonomy): Eukaryota > Metazoa > Chordata > Lepidosauria > Squamata > Colubridae > Ptyas > Ptyas mucosa. The sequence goes on along the minus strand of WNWU01000016.1, from coordinate 18,200,108 downwards.
TATTTTGGGTTTCTTCCCGTGTAATTGTAGACATGTCCTTAAAAGGACAGTAGCAACGTTTCGACAAAATCACATTTGTCATCTTCTGACTGATGTTTTCGGTTTGGTTCTTATGGCCAAACTGTGTGATCGTAACTGACGTTTTTGTATGAAAAGAGGCAGAGGTGTATTCTGATTGGCTGATGATGTAGCTGTATTTTGATTGGGCGGATAAGTTATGCTAGAACTAGTGGCAACGCAGCCTTTTTGGTTAACCCTTGATTTATGGTTTATATTTTGTGTTAAGGTTCGTCTATCTATGAGAGCAGGTTTCCAAATAGTAGGCAGACGGAAAGTGTCATCACGTTTATTCATACAATATGGTCTTTTCTCTATTTCAATGGTCTCTCTGATTATTCTGCCATTGAGATGTTCTATTTTTGCAACTGTTTTTGTGTTATTAAAATTAATATTATGTCCTGTGGCATTTATGTGTTGTACTAATGATGATGTGTGGTCTTTCTTTTGTACTGAGTTTTTATGTTCCTCAATGCGCACACTCATTCTTCTGTTAGTCTGTCCAATGTATGTTGACGGGCAGGAAGCACACGGGATTTTGTATATGCCTTGGTATAGAATTAGACGTATAAATAGAATTAGAGGACACACACACACACACACACACACACACACACACACACATCTTTAGCCAGGTTCTTCCTACATATAAAGCCTATGAAAAGAAAAGAAAACACACACACACACACACATGCTTTTCTATCTAGCCAGGTTTCTACCTATGTAAACTATGATGTTCTGCCGCCCTGGTTCTGTGAAATCTCAATTCATAAGTGCTGGACTTTTTTCCTTGCAACTCTCTGTTGCACTCTGGGAGAGAGAGAGTTGCAAGGAACAGAGAGTTGCAAGGAAAAAAGCCCAGCACTTGTGAATTGGGATTTCACAGAACCAGGGCTGCAGAACATCATAGTTTACGTAGGTAGAAACCTGGCTAGATAGAAAAGCATATGAAGCCTACAAAAAAGAAAAAGAAACAAATATATACATACATACATACATACATACATACATACATACATATATATATATGATATTATAGATCAACACTTGTAAATTAATAAACTAATGTCAAAAAATAGTCTTCTTATTTTAATAACAACATGCTACTGAATGTGTGTTCACTTTTGTAAAGCTCTGTAACTTCTTGATTACTTATAAATAAACCTTCCAACTTGGCTTTATTTCTATGTGTAGGAAAGTCATTGGTAACTGAAAATATAAATGACAGAGAGGTGATGTTTCGCTTGACTGGGTTGCTGTGTTATTGCCAATTGAAACTTAGAGTACTGTGTTTGTGGCTCCAATGTGAGACCAAGCAATCCAACATGCAGCTATCACTTCTAGAATTTTCTATTCTAAAACAACCAGAAAATAGAATTAAGATGAAATAAAGTGAAATGAAAAAGTGCAAAAGCTCAACTCCTCTCCACACAAGCAAGATTCCAAGTATATGTGTGAACATGCATCTGAGGGCAGCAATATTTACTACATTATAAACCCCCATTATAATTTTATACATTTATTTTGAATGACACTTAAAAAGGACATTAAGATACTACTTAATATAACAAAACAATCTCATCAGGTAGTATGAAAAAGGAGAAAAATGCAATATATAATAACATTATATAAAATTCCTTTCTATGGAGTTAAAATTAATTTCAAAAAAAAGATGCCTAGATTCCTTGTTTATTGAACTTTATGAAAACAGAATAAGAATTACATCGTCTCTGACTATGTGAGTGAAAACACTTCCTAGTTTCAATATTCTATCAAATTACTTCTCCCTTGAGTCTCAGGAAAGGACTTCTCTAATCTGATGGAATATGATTCAATAATATAGTTAATAAAATCAATTTTATTTTAATAGGGAAACAATATGTAATATATTGGGATAGGAAATAAACAATTCATTTTATCCTGTATCCTGGAGAAGTTATATCTGACTTCTAAACTATAGGAAGTTCTGTTTTTATGATTGCTTTGCCAATACATTTCATTTGTATTTGCCAATTCTTCTTGATTAAAGTAGCATATTATTAGATTTCCTTTTTAATCTGATGTTAAAAAGTGTCTTAGCTGGTAACGTGATATCTTGAAATAAGCACTATTGTCAAGAGAGCAAAATATTTCATTTCTGAAAATGTTTGTTCTCAATGCAATCTATTTTATATTACAATCTGTATTGTGGGTGAATTATCTATAGCTGTGATGGTGAACCTATGGCACATGTGCCACAAGTGGCACACAGAGCCATCTAAGTGGGCATGCGAGCCGACGCCCAGGTCAGCTCCACCGCACATGCCTGCACACCTCCCGCCAGCTAGCTGATTTTTGGGTCTCTGCCAGGAGACATGCGCACATGTGTGGGGGTGGGTGGGTGGTCATGAATGCATGTGAGGGGATAGGGGAGTTGCATGCCCATGTGTGGGGTCGGGGGGTGGCACGCCCACCACACCCCTTTTTTTGTTCCAGGAGGCTTCAGGAAGGCCTATTAGCACCAAAGTGGGGCATGGGAGGGTGTGGTGCACCCCCCACTCCCGATTTTGGTGCTAACAGGCCTCCCTGAAGCCTCCTGAGACAAAAAAAATGGGATGTGGGAGAGTGCAGCGCTCCGCCCCCTTACGGCCTGTGTTTGGTCCCAGGAGGCTTCAGGGAGACCTGCTAGCACCAAAACGGGGCACGGAGGTGTGTGGCTTTTAGCACCTGAGGGAAAAAAGTCTCACCCTCACTGGTATAGAATATTCATAAGAGAATTCCAAACTAAGATATATTCTCCACATTGCGTATGCAATCTTCAGTATTGTACCCCTTAGATACTTGGCTCCTTTCATAGGCGTAAGTAGGTTAAAGGACTAATTTACAAAAGCTATTGCTATGGTATGTTACGCTTTAGGTTAAAGATTTTTAGCTGATTCTGATACAGATAAAAGATTGAATTCTGATGGATAGGTATCAGTAACTATCAACAAATATTCACTTTGGATCTTAAACAATGAATTGGTTGAAACCTAATATAGTATTACACACACACACGCACACATATATTATATATAGAGAGAAAATATATTCACATTCACTAGTTATTTGTGCTAGAAAGAAATACGATTGCCAGATCCATCTAAAGATAATTCTATTATTAGTTTTCATTATGCTCTATTTTGAATTCATTAAGGTCCTAGTTATATTTCGATTAGTATGGACTGAGTTTTATGCTCCCTAGATCCTTAAACTACAGCTAACAAACCCCAGGATGTTATACATAAGCTTTAGGATTAACTGTCCTCTTGATATTCATGTCCCAGCATATCCTTACAAAAAGTAGAATGCACAAGAGAACTAGTATACCCTAAACAGAAAAGGGATAGTAGAGATTGTTCTGATCTAAGCAGCATACATCTGAAAGGCTAATCCAAAATTAATTAGATTGGGGCTGCATAAAATTAATTTGGATTTCTAAACAGAATAACTGGAGTATGAGGATTATGTAGATAAAGAATGGATAATGTAGCTAATTTGTAGGTTGATAACATTTTAATAATGTCACAACGTGCAACTTTGCCTTAATAAAAACCATTTTGCTTTGTAAATATTTATGTGTGACAGAGATAAGGATTAAAGACACTGAAGGAAGGACAAAAGGAGCCAGATAACAAGTATGAAGATAAAGACTAGATAATATGCAAAAGGATGATGCTTTATTAACTTCAGATTGGTAAAGCTGAAAACAAATTTATAGCAAGACCACTGAATTCAATGAGGTATATTCCCAAGAAACACAACCAGCCTGGGGAATCAATATTCTTGACAACACTCATGCATAAGTAGGCAGGCAATTCTGGACCACCAACCTTGATTCTTTTTCCTGCTTTTCCATTGTTTCTTATTTGTCAGCTGTGTACCTCTGTCTGGGGAAGTAGAAACAGAAGGGTATCAGCTTCCAGTGTTTGAATTGTTATATACTGTACTTTTACTGGATTTGAAATAGGCTCAGAAAGAGGAAAAGCAAATGGCTGATCCCAGGGAAGGATCTTTAAAGACATGTCCTCTGAATACTCTTAGTAGTTTTCCTGCAAAAATCCAGAAAGTCAAATTAGTGGATGCAACCTAGGATTGACTCCCACATAAACTTATGTGGCCCATGGGAACATCCACATACTATATAATTTCCTGTAAACTTTTAAAGCAATATTAATATACAGAGAATTTACATAAAAATAATTATATTTCAACTAGTATAACGTATACTAAACTACATGATACATTTTTAAAAGGAAATTGCAGCCTGGTTTCCAGCCCAACATTAATTTCAAAAATAATATTGAAGTATCTTATTTGTAATGTTTGCATAATTCCATCACTCATAAATAATTTCATACATATTGGGAATCTATTGGAATTGGAATATTTAGTTTTCGGATTACAGTTCTCAAAATTGTAACATTAACAATAATAGGTTTATCAATTTACAAAACAAGGCTAGGGAAATGATAAACAATTTAAAATATAGACAACATTGCCTGTTGTATGAATTCTTTAAAATTCCACCTCAGATTTGTTGGTCTGCATATAGGATACCTACACTGATGAGAAAATTCTGAATTTATTCTGTGTAATGCAGAACACACTATTTTGGCCCAACATTCTGTATTGTTTTATGTCAGTGCATTATAGGCAGTCCTTGACTTACAACAGTTCATTTAGGTCATAAGTTGAGGACTGCCTGTAATCACTCTTGTCTGAATGAAAAAATTTAATATTAATGAAACTCAGGATTTCATTCCTTCACAATGACTCTCATACAGGAACAAAATATTAAAAATCTAATGAAAAGAATACAAAGTATTCCACCTGCAATTTGCATACCAAGCAAATAAATCAACAAATGATGCTGTTAATATGGCTCTGAACTACATCCTACAACATCTTGAATCTCCAAAGACCTACGCAAGGGTCCTCTTTGTAGACTTTAGTTCAGCATTCAATACCATTATTCCAGACATTATTCAGACTAAGCTAAATCAGCTAGAGGTACCTGAACACACTTGTAAATGGATCATAAGCTTCCTAAAAGACAGGAAGCAACAGGTAAAGCTATGCAGAATCATATAAGATACCTGTACAATTAGCACAGGGCCCCGCCCAAGGCTGTGTGCTCTCTCAACTTCTCTTCCCTCTATATACCAAATGACTGCATCTCTAACGATCCATCTGTTAAATTACTGAAGTTCGCAGATGACACAACAGTGATCGGTCTCATTCGAGACAATGATGAATCCACATACAGATGGGAGGTTGAACAACTAGCCTCGTGTTGCGACTGGAACAATCTGGAACTGAACAGACTCAAAACCGTAGAGATGGTGGACTTTAGGAGAAACTCTCCCACCGCTTACAATACTAGACAACACAGTATCAACAGTAGAGACCTTCAAATTTCTAAATTCTACCATATCTCAAGATCTAAAATGGACACCTAACATAAAAAAAATCATCAAAAAAGCACAACAAAGAATGTTCTTTCTGCGCCAACTCAGAAAGCTCAAACTGCCCAAGGAGCTGCTGATACAGCTCTACAGAGGAATTATTGAGTCTGTTATCTGCAGCTCTATAACAGCCTGGTTTGGTTCTGCAACCCAACAAGACACACACAGACTTCAGAGCATAATTAGAACTACAGAAAAAACAATTACTACCAACCTGCCTTCTATTGAGGATCTGTATACTGCACAAGTCAAAAAGAGGTCTGTGAAAATATTTACAGACTCCTTATATCCTGGACATAAACTGTTTCAAGTCCTACCCTCAAAACAACGTATAGAGCACTGCACACCAGAACAACTAGATGTTTTTTCCCGAACGCCATCACTCTGCTAAACAAATAATTCCCTCAACACTGTCAAACTAGTTACTAAGTCTACATTAATATTAATCTTCTCATCGTTCCTATTACCCATCTCCTCCCACTTATAACTGTATGACTGTAACCTTGTTGCTAGTATCCTTAAGATTTATATTGACTTTTCCCTATGACTATCATTAAGTGTTGTACCTTATGATTCTTGACGAATGTATCTTTTCTTTTATGTACTCTGAGGGCGTATGCACCAAGACAAATTCCTTGTGTGTCCAATCACACTTGGCCAATAAAGAATTCTATTCTATTCTATTCTAAAGTAGCAGTTTCATTTATTATTAATTTTAATGACCTACTGTTAATAATTGCGATGCTTGGCTGATTTGAACATTTGATCAGTTAAAGGCTACCCAAACCAACTTGCAACACAATTTTGATAACTTTTCATTCTGACCGAAATGCTCTCACTCATTAATTTGGGAATTGTTAAAAAACTAGACAGTTTAGAGAGTGCTGTAAAACAGAATGGAGCGGTATATAAGTCTAAGTACTTGCTATTGCTATGTATCAGGGAATAGCAGAAGATCGTTTCATCTCCAAATAGAAGTTCCTAAAATCTTGGAATCTTAGTCAAGGAAATAGAAATAAACCATAATCTGTGTCAGTATAAAACCATTTTTATATCCCTATGATCTTATGTTTAGATTTACTAAAACAGTGTATGATTTTTGCTAATAACTTAATTGGCATTAGAAAGGTTTATGATCACAAAACTGAATGTTCAAAATAAAGAAAAGTTTGCCTTTGAATACAAAGTGCTGCACGGGGAACAGGGAAAGATTGTAACTTATATGTTTTGACTGTTAGCTTCCTGGAACTATCTAACTCATCACTAATTGAAAACAAGATTATGTTACTTTTATGATTTTCTATTAATTCCCATAGCTCTGATTCTGCTGTTGCAGCTTGCATCCTTGTCGCTGTCTACTTTCTCAACATAAATATTTTCTAATAAAATTATTAGCATGTTGACCTGTCAGACTGGCAACAAACAATCTGCCTTTAATAGAAAGCTAGTAAAAATAGATAACTGTATTATATGAATATAAAATGTGTATTTCTTTCATACCGTCTCTTGAATACCTGGACAAATCATTAGATAATTACCGTAATAGCTCTCATTTTCTGTGCTTCCAATCAAAGATACCAGTTACATGTCTGAATGTTTTTAACAGCATGTCAAGTAAAAAATAAAAGGGGTAAAAAGATGATTAAAGTAACACATAACTATACATCCTTGAGTATGTTTAATGAACGCTGAATGGGCATGCTTTGTAAATTATTTGGAAATTTAAATGACTTTGATTGCAGCCCCCCTTTTTTTCTATTCATTAAAACAGACCAACTGTTTTCAGGCTTCCAGGGAAATGAGAAAAATGGGACAGCCACTATAAGAGTCACATTAATTTAAATGAGCAGCTTCTTAAAACCTCTGCTGAAGCCTGGAGCCTGAGGCCTGGCTTTGAACTTCTAGCAAAGATAAGCAGCATTATTGTTCAATGTGCCAGCTATACAGTGATTGTTTTCCCCAATTCATTTTCTCCATAGTTGTTTTATTATTATTATTATTATTGTTGTTGTTGTTGTTGTTGTTGTTGTTATTATTGTTATTATTATTATTATCCAAGAGCCTTGGATAGTACAGTGGTCTAAAGCACCCTGTTATTAACATCAGCTGTCTGCAATTATTGCAGGTTCGAATCTCACCAAGGCTCAAGGTTGACTCAGCCTTCCATCCTTTCTAAGGTAGGTAAATTGAGGAGCCAGTTTGTGGGGGCAAAAAGCTGACTTTGTATAAATATACAAAAGTATGAAGGCTATTGCTTAGCGCATTGTAAGCCGCCCTGAGTCTCTGGAGAAGGGCGGTATATAAATCAAATTTAAAAAAAATATTATTATTATTATTATTATTATTATTATTATTATCTTCTTAATATCAGGCTCAAAGAACTGAGTTTCTTGTTAGCACATAAAATATTTATTAAGATCAAATAAACAGCTTCACAGTAAGGATACACTTCTATCACAAAATTAGAAACTGCACAAATTCCTGAAATACGGATCTTTTTATCAGTATTAAATGGCGATTTCCCTCCATTTTATCCCATAACAATCTTGTGAAGAAGCTGGCTTGAGGGAGAATGACCAAGACCAAAGTTATGCAGTGACTTTTCATGACTCAGATTGGACTTGATCTCATGATGCTTTCTCCAACAATGTACCAACTGCACCACATAGTTCTACCCTACAATTGATGTTTCATTTCATTTGACATCATTACTTAGGAGACCTATGTATGCAATTGTTCACATTGATCCAATCAACCTTTATATATAAGTGGCCTACAACTGTTGATCATTACACAGTATAGCTTTAGAGATAACCTCATCAGAGCTACCCACCCACCCACATATACACCTATATATTCACATATATATTATATGCAGAATAAATAAAGTAGCATTTAATAATACATAATTGTGATCTGCACAAGCAACTGTTGAACTTTTGTTTATCCCATTATCTTCTGATATGCAGTTGCTAGGACTACATGAAGAAGTATCTTTTCTGCTTCAGTGATGAAGCCATAGAAATGTCTATCCTGGGAGGTCTAGCTTATCTCATCCTTAATAACATTTTAACATTTTGATTGAATAAAAAGAGGTGGGTTTTATCAGGAAACAGATGGATTCAGCAAAAGAAAAAGAATAAAATTGCTAATGTATAATTTACTAATAGGTTTGTCTATATATTAATAAAATCATAGTGAGAGTGAATACATGGCTAACCATTCTAGTAATATATAGATACACATACAGTATGCATACATATGTACACATAACATTTCAGTTTCTCCTTCCCTATTTTTGTGGTTAACTTATTATACCTCTATTTGATTCTTTTGGTTGTTGTTTGGCAAGCTTCAATTATATTTATTTGTTTAGAATGCAGCTGGAATCAGCACAGCTGTTTTTATTTAAATGACACGCAAGGCATCATTAATACCACCATTCACTCTTTTGGGGATATATAGTGTTTGTATGTGAAGAAATTTGCAATAGCAGGTGTCAGGGAACAAATTTAGGGCTTTACCACCAGCAGATCTCTGGTGAAAGTACAAAAATGTTCAGAAAACTAAAAAATAGACCAAATGTCAATAGTTTTGCTGACAGGGTATGGTTGGGCCCAGCTGGGCTGAGCGAATCCACCTCAGGAGCTTACTTTTGGAAAACATCTATTTATCAGTTATCAGTGACTAGATGGCTGGCTGGGCATGTAGACAGTTACAGAGGCTTATTTTATTATAGATTTAAGTATACATGATTGATATGATATGATTTCTTGAAATAAGTGCTTCATAAGGCAATTATATCATTTAAAAATAAGTAGCTGCATTATGGCCAGATAATATAAACTATAATCTCTGTCTTCCTTGAGCAGTGTGATATTGAGAAAGCATCGGGTTAAGCCTGGGCGATGGGGACCAATTTTAAATTTTATTGCAGTAATAGCACAAGGAGAAAAATGCTTTTTTCCCATGATACCGAGGTATTAGGCTAACTCTAAATATGATTGACTATAATGTAATGCAATGAAATAATCTAAGTTTTACATGAGGAAGTGAGGATAAATAGCTATTTAGAAATGTGCACCAAGGGCTTGAGCATTCAGAAATGATGAATCTAAACAATTACTATAGATTGTTCACTAATTTTTGTTTGTTTGTTTACTTTAGCAATTTACAGGGCTGCCTATCTTAACAAATAACTCTTGGTAGATTCCATTATTATGTACACTGAGAGCATATGCAGCAAAGAAAATTCCTTGTATGTCCAATCACACTTGGCCAATAAAAAATTCTATTCTATCATCTATCATCTGTCTAAGATGGTAGATGGCCTTTTCCAGTGGACTTATATGTTAGGAGGGGGGAGAGACTTGAGCTGTTAGGCACTGCACATAATAGGGGCCTAGAGCAAGGACTCTCTTCCCCAACTAGCATGGCTGGAATAGGCAACAAAGGAAAAGAAACATTGTGAAACAGTGTCCTCCACTCCCGGTGCAGAGCTCGTTCGGTTATATATCATGGTAAATGCTATCAAAAGCCATGGAGAAATCCAGAAGGAAAGACTTCCTTATCATTTAGATAATTAACCTGACCAATCCATTACTTAAATACAGATCATCCTTTATATTTTAGATATCTTGGGAGGAAAAAACAGAAAAAGAAGAAATAAAATTCTTTTCATATTTGAACGGCAAAAGTAGTTTATACAAAGATATGTATCGTTTCTTCTTAGATATAAATAAAAGTGTATAAAATATATAAAAGGAGGAAATACAAGTAGAACTAGAATGATAGTCAACTTAAGGGACTGTGGCAATAACAATGGCACTTAGACTTAAATACCACTTTACAGCTCTCTCTAAGCAATTTACAGAGCCAGCTTATTGTCCCCAACAATCTGGGCCCTCATTTTGCTGATCTTGGAAGGATGGATGCCTGAGTTAACCTTGAGCTGGTCAGGATCAAATTCCTGGCAGTGAGCAGTGAGGTAGCCTGCAACATTGAATTCTAACCACTGCATCATCTTGGCTATAATAAATGCTACACCAGAAAAAGAAGTTTTTCACCTTTTCTTTTGTCCCAATGAATTAAAGAACTATAGCACTATAGTGCTCCTTTTATATATTCAAGTGCTATTATCCATACACTATAAAATAAAGTCCTTCTGTTTCATAATGTCAAATTGTCCTGATCAGAAAGGAATTAAGTGACCAATGAAAATAAGCTTTTGTTTCAATGCCTAGCAAATTGTAAGATATAAAAGTTTAGAGTCCTATGTAAATCTCTATCACACAGATAACAGAATAGGAAGGTGATGGAGAAAAAAAAATCTATTGCAGACTGCCTAGTCCCGTGATGGTGAACCTATGGCACGAGTGCCACAGGTGGCACACAGAGCCATATCTGTGGGCATACGAGTGCTCAGCTCCAATGCGCATCTGTGAGCCGATCAGCTGATTTTTGGGCCTTTTGGGCCCATCGGAAGTCAGGAAACGGGCCATTTCTGGCCTTCAGATGGCCTCTGGGGGGGATGGGAAAGGCCATTTTTGCCTCCCCAGGCTCCAAGAAAGCCTCTGGAACCTGGGGAGGTTGAAAAACAGGCTACCGGGCCCACCGGTAACCTTTTTGCTGTTGTGTGCCAAAAGGGGAGTGCCGAGGGGGAGGGTGTCACATGCACATACATGGGGGGCGGAGCACAGGGGAGCATTGAATTATGGGTGTGGACACATGTGCCTGCGACCTCCCGCACTCCCCCCACTTTTGGCACATGACAGCAAAAGGTTAGCCATCACTGGCCTAGTCAATACACTATGTGTATTGTTTGTTTTCAGTTAGAGAGTTTTACAATATTATTTGCATTTTATAAAACAGTACTTTCAGTTGTTGTCAAAAAATGAAATTTTCAGTCTTTCTATTTAATTTTTCATCATTAATCTATGTTACTGTTTATATATGAAAAATAGTAATCTTAATTAACAATGACCCACATGGGAAAAAATTTCCACATTTAGGGCAAGATGTCCTATTTAAAACAACAAAAACACCCTACATCAAATCTGGTGTTTATCAGCTAATTTCATTTTGAAATTTTTGATTATGGATCATTTTAGCTTCACGGACAGGATTTCTCTTTAATAGAACAAGTGGTTTAAGTGTTTCATATTTTAGTATTTCTGATACAAATTAATAATTCAGTCAACCTATTGGTTTACTCTGATTGGTTTCTGTAGAGAAACTATAATCCTCAGAAAGAATGACAGATGCTGGAATCTGTAGCTATATAACTTTTGAAAAATCACAAGTCCTCTGTCTTTAGTTAATAGATATCATGAAAGTTTTCAAGTAAATGTAATACTCCTTGCATCATGAAAAGTACACTGACACTTGTACGATAATGGAATGGAATGGAATGGAATGGAATGGACTGGACTGGACTGGACTGGACTGGACTGGACTGGACTGGACTGGACTAGACTAGACTAGACTAGACTAGACTAGACTAGACTAGACTAGACTAGACTAGAATAGAATAGAATAGAATAGAATAGAATAGAATAGAATAGAATAGAATAGAATCATAAGCTGGAAAGGACCTTGCAGGTCTTCTATTCCAATCCCCAGTCATGATTGTCCAATCTTTTCTTGAAAAGCTCCAACGTTCTAGGCTGAATCTCTTTAGTGAGTTTCCATCAATTGCTTCTTGTCCTACCCCCAGGAACTTTAAGGAATAAGCCGATTCCCTGTCTATATGGCAGCTCTTCACATACTGGAAAACAGCTGTTATGTCACTCCTGATTCTTCTCTTTTTAAGGCCTTTGCTATACTTTGTTCCCTTAACTGTTCCTTTACAATTTATCCTGGAGACTCCTTATCATCATAGTGAACTTTAGTGAAAGAAAATAAATCAAAACTATTCTTCCTACATTTTGCAATTTAGTACTGCTAGAAGTCTTTACATTGTGATAATGATGGACAAATCAATATTTTTTATTGAATTACCCTAGGATTTTTGAAAACAGAACAATATTTCAATAAAATTGAATATAAATAAATGATACAACTTGAATGTTGTCAATGTATAACATTTTAATATTAGTTATAATATTAAAGGATAACATCAAATTACAGACATAACATTCATAATTTCTTAATTCTAAACATTAAGAAAATAACATTTATTATTACTCATCAACAGAAGTGTTTTAATTTTAAAGGCTGGTTTCACAAAAATAATGGATGGTTTTATGTAACAGAAATTCTTGGTTTACTTGAAAAGGTAACTAAGCAAAGTCAGAAAGAAGTTGACAGTAGTCAACTTTCCTGCTCAACCTGGAAACTCAAGGCTCCATTCTAGCTGATTTTGTTGCTAGAAATCCTATTACAGTACTAAAAAACAAACAAACACCCAAAACAGGAGTTCATCTGTATCTTTCACCTGCACTCAGCTAAAGAGACAATCTTTTAGTTTTCATTCCACAGAATTGCATTTTGACCATGAAATCGTTCAAGGGTAGGTTATTTTTTTATAACATATTCATTATATCCACAAGAGGGCTATGATGCTGAGGAATACTGATATTCCTAGATTTCAAGTAACTTTTTTTAATCGTCCTTAAAACTTGAATAATACTTAAGAAAACCCCGAGCCCTTGGTTTTTAGCTAAAGACACCTTGGAGAATGCTTCAAAGGGCCTAATGATAAATATACATGGGATATATAACTATCACATTTGTTCCATGTGTTTTTATTATCTGCTGTTGAGAAACTTGGGGATAGCACTAAATGATACTTCTGCTGTATAAAATGAAAGCCAACAGGAAAACCAATTCATTTACTGCTATTAATAAACAGATCTGAAAAAAAGTCTAGAAAAGTAATTTATTTTAAAAGGCACCTGAGAAAAATATATTTTTTTTGAAATACTCCATTTTTTTGTACATCTGCAAAATAATTGGGAAACAGTTGCAAACTCTGTTTTATGCATTAACACTGGCGTATTCAGCTGCTGCAAGAACCCAGTTCCTTAAGTATATGTACATAAAGAATCTGACAGTTTGACACTATTTCTTTCTATTTCTGATATGTGGGCTTAGTAGTATGTTATACCGTATAAAAAGCAGATACAGTGGACTAGTGCGAAAGACAAGTAACAAACTTTTATCATCATATGATCAGGCTGAGTCCTAAATCTAAACAACCTAAATTCTAACAGAACTTTTTTTTTTTTCATCCTATCATGTTCAATTCCTGGAGACTGCCTAGATGACTCCCTGCAATTTTCTTCCAGAAGTGTTTTGCAATTGTCTCCTTTCTATGGCTGAGACAAAGTGACTGGTGTAACTACTGCCTCAAGCTGGTTCTCTTCATTATTGATGAATTGGTGAATATTAGGAGGTTTGAACACTGGAGTTGGAAATGACTTGTCCTATAAGTTGACAAAAACTGTTACTTAAAAAAAGAGGGAAGGTGAAAAGCAAGGATAAAATTCTGAAGAACAAAATGTGTTCTGAAAAATGTCATGCTGTTGTTTCTTTTTGTTTCAGCCTTAAGAGCTAAAAAGATGATTGGTAGCTGAACCATAAAACAGCCTTTGAATGACAGGCTTATAAGGCTAACAATTTACTATCACTTAAGTGGAAACAGTTTAACTGTTACATAAAAAGCTATAGATCAAATTGCTTATTGTGACAATGTATATTAGAATATTTTTAGAAATTAAATTGCATGTTAAATTAACTTTTTATTACTTGTAATAATAATACTGTATGTTGTATACTACCAATAAAACCATGTACGAACCATTAAAGACTGTAATACTTTTGGAAATCCACTGCACAACTGTGTAACCTTCTCAACAGTTTTTGGAGAACGTTAAGGTTAGAGAAGAGCACTTCCATTTCCCAGCTATCTTTTCTGACCATTATTCTGATTACTCTAAAGGATGACAATGATAGCTTGTAGATTTATTAAGTCTGAACCAAAAGAATAGCTACTACAAAAATTTGGGAATTCAATGTATATAAAAAAGACAGCTATGTCATTCTCATCCTCAACAAGAACATAAGCATCGGTATGTTTAATTTACATCAATAAATCTCATTATCTCAAATACATTGATGTAGTTATGACAGGAATATTAGCTCAGTTATAGCATTTATTTTGTACTCAGTTCTTATTTCTTTCTTTGTCATTCTCATTTACCTCTAATATGATTAAGCACATCAGAAATATGTCTAATAAAGGATATCCACATACAGTATACATATATGCTTATTCAGAAATATAGACCATACGTTGAACTTTCCATGTATATATATATATATACACATATACTTTGGCAAGTAGCAATTCTTCATTGTACCATACTGGAAAAATAAATATTTAGATGAGAGAAAACTGGCTATTACCACAACTGTATGTTACACTGGGAATGTTAAAAAATCATGGAAAAAGACAATGACAAACCACTCCAATACAATCCAAGAACAACTGAAATAGTTTCTTTTTTTAAAAAAAAAATCTACATGGAGGTGGTTTTTATTTCTACAATTTCAAGACATCATATTGCCAAAAACAACTGTATTCCCAGGCATAACCTATGGTTGTGACACTGAGAAGACTGAAAAAAAATTGAAAGATTTAAATTGTTTTGCTGGAGCAAAAATGTTAAAAGTAACTTGGATAGAAAGAACAAATTATTTAGTACTAGATTAAACAAAACCAGAACCATTATTAAAGAAACTAAGGCTTAAACAGTTAGAAACATAACCCTTATACTTCAAATAAGTAAAGGCAGAAGAAAAAGAGGTTTGTAAAAGGTAATATGGTTATAAGGATTCAAAGAACTAGTTACTGACTGATAGTTTTAATAAGTTTATCCATTAAATCATGTAGAATGAGAGGTGTGATAATATTTTCCCCAACCATATTGCTTTTGTATCTATACAACTTATTTATATCCTTTGATATTCTTGTTCCAAAAATGGCAATGTTTCAGATAAAATGCAGTGATAATTCTGTTGAATATTTGATTAGATTTATTTCAGTCATAATGCAGTGTTACATTTATTTCCTTTTTAAGATATGCTAAAGAAATATTTGCTTTACTACTTGCATTGAACTTGGCAAATCATGTGTAGGTATAAAGGTGTGAATTGGGTTGTAAAGGATGTTTGAAGTTCACAGCTCTTTAGTTTTTTTCCTTACATCTAAGGAAAAGGTGTCTGGAATGTGTGGGTGTGTACTTTTGTGTGTCTTTATTCATTTGCAGACTTATTTCTTCCCCTGAACAAATCATTCTTTTAGAAGTTTAGTTGAACGTTTATTAAACCTTCAATAAAACGTTCAGTTGAAAAAACATTGGAAAATATATTACATACCATTTGTAGATAAAATTTTAAAAGGATATATATTGAAAAGTACCAAAAATGTAACAAATCTACCAACTGTACAATCTTCCTCCGAAGAGTATGCATTTGAATTTAAGATATAAAGAGATGGGAATATATGGAGGCATTTAAATTCTGAACAAAAGTCTTGTGATTTGAGGTCTGGGTATTGGTCCTGAGCTTTTTAATAATCTTAGCACTGTTGCAGTTGTGAACTACGAGTGCAATGTAGAGCTTTCAGATTGTGTTTAAAAATAAAAAGACTGGTAGTTTGAGCTGGTGTGTTGACTTTTGGGATGAGAATACAGGTAGTCCTTGAGTTATAATCATTCATTCACTGCAACTGTTCAAAATTAACAATGATATTGAAAAAATTAACTATAATACTTTTATAGTTGTTGTGGCATCCCTATGATCACATAATCAAAATTCAGGCACTTATTACCACAGTGGTACTTCCAATTTCTCCATCCACCTATCTCAAACCTCTCCCCCTCTCTGCACTTTTGGCTGCCCTGTACTCTTGTTGTGGGACAGTAAGCAGCTACAGAACT
This sequence comes from Ptyas mucosa, assembly GCA_012654045.1. Classification (NCBI taxonomy): domain Eukaryota; kingdom Metazoa; phylum Chordata; class Lepidosauria; order Squamata; family Colubridae; genus Ptyas; species Ptyas mucosa. The sequence continues at coordinate 18,183,622 of WNWU01000016.1, read as the reverse complement.
ATGCACGTCAGCAACATCTTACCATGCCCCAGGAAGTTTTAGCAGGCATGAGCAAGCATTTATTCACCCGGCTGCCTTCCTTTCTCCAACTCACATGACTCTCCAACCCATGCCAATAAGTGAGCCATCAAGCACTCCTTTGTTCCACAGGAAGTGCCAACAAACATTCATTCACTTCAGCTGCCTTCTGTCCTAAATCTCCCACTCTTTCACCATTTACATCCAGTGCCTTACTGCCTTTGCTGTGTCCTTTTTCGGACCCAGATTAAAACATTGCCTACACATTGCTAAAGCTTCGCAGTCTTCCCCCCCCAAAAAAAAGCTTCAAAGAAAATGCAGTTTTACCTACTTCAGAAATGGGGATGGGAAGTTTTTGAAGATAGCGAATGAGGAACAACCTCTTTTACTTTATTATGAAGCTTTTATTATGATGGCTGTGAAAGTTGGACCATAAGAAAGGATGGACGCGCCAAAGAATTGAGACCTTTGAACTATGGTGCTGGAGAAGACTCCTGCGAGTCCCTTGGACTTCAAAGCGATCAAACCAGTCAGTCCTAGAGGAGATCAACCCTGACTGCTCTATAGAAGGCCAGATCCTGAAGATGAAACTCAAATATTTTGGCCACTTAATGAGAAGGAAGGACTCCCTGGAGAAGAGCCTAATGCTGGGAAAGATTGAAGGCAAAAGAAGAAGGGAACGACCAGTGGGGGGGTTTCAAATGTTTTTACTACCGGTTCTGTGGGTGTGGCTTTTTGGATGTGGCATGGCTTTGTCGGTATGGCTTTGTGGGCATGGCAGGAGAAGGATACTGTAAAATGTCCATTCCCACCCCAGTCCAGGGGAAGGTTACTGCAAAATCCCCATTTCCTCCCGATCAGCCAGGACTCAGAGGATAGATGGGAATGGGGCCAGTAAGAGGTGGTATTTACCAGTTCTCCAAACTACTCAAAATTTTCACTACCTGTTCTCCAGAACTAGTCAGAACCTGCTGAAACCCACCTCTGGGGACAACAGAGAATGAAGTGGCTGGATGGGGTCACTGAAGCACTAGGCATGAGCTTAAATGGACTGCAGAGGATGGTAGAGGACAGGAAGGCCTGGAGGAACGTTGTCCATAGGATTGCGAAGGGTCGGACATGACTTTGCAACAAACAACAAATGATGCTGTTTGACCATAATATGTTTTATATAAAGAACTGTAATGGATTTCTTAATTGAGCAGCAGAGACATTCTAAAAACAGATTTTAAACTTTCCATTGCTGTTTCTGTTATTTTCTACAGAAACTTTTAAAAGTTTCATTATTATTATTTTTTTTAAAAGTTCCCTCTGGCCAATATTTTTTTCTGTAAAAAGTTGTGGAGTTGTAACCAGCTGATCAGCTAATGAGTCTTAGATTATAAAGCAACAGAGTGTTATTTCTGAAATATATGGCTTAAGTAACTCAAGGCAGACATTTTTTTTCTCTGAGTCAGTTAAACATTTTAAACTTTTAAAGTATGCTGAGATGTACACAACAGTATTTCTCACTTCTATTTCCCTTGAATCTTTGAACAGCTAAAGAAGCTCACTAATAATAGTAATAAATAAACTATAATAATAAATAAATAAGTTAAATAATAATAATAAACTACTAACAGCTAAAGAGGCTCACTAATAATTTTAATTAATTTTCTTGAAATCTAAATTTCAAGAGCCTTGGATAGTACAGTGGTCTAAAGCCCTGTTATTAACATCAGCTGCCTGCAATTATTGCAGGTTCGAATCTCACCAAGGCTCAAGGTTGACTCAGCCTTCCATCCTTTCTAAGGTAGGTAAATTGAGGACCCAGTTTGTGGGGGCAATAAGCTGACTTTGTAAATATACAAAAGTATGAAGGCTATTGCTTAGTGCATTGTAAGCCGCCCTGAGTCTCCGGAGAAGGGCGGCATATAAATCAAATTAAAATAAATAAATAAATCAGAATGTCCAGCATGTCTAGGGTGCTCATTAATCTTTATACATTCCCTGTTCCAAAAGTGATCATCTTTCATTAAATCAGATTATGAATTAATGTAAAATAATATAGCATGCATTTATGTGTAGTGTGTATTATACTGAGGTTGCAAAATGTATATATCCATTTTCCTAATCCACTTGCAATTTATATTATGTAAGGAAATGCTTTGGTGTTCTTTTTGTAAGCAGTTGTTGCTAGAAACAAATTTCTTGTTAGTGGATAGAACTCCACTGACGCAATAATAACTTGAAAATTGAACAATTGTGTAAATATTATTATAGCGCAATGTGATAGCAGGAGGGAAGGCTATCTCATCCCTTGAACCAGGGAAGTAAATTGAATTCAATTAAGTTTGAAACTTTGAATTGCAGGTGAATAGGTTTCCTAGTTTATAAGGAAGTGTTAGGGTAAGAACAGTTTTCAAAACTCTTCAATAATACACTAGGCTCATAAAATAAATATTCCACTTACAAACATCAAGATGATACATGTTCTCTTAATAAAATTGTCTCTATTAACTGAAGCTGCAGCTCTGTTACCAATCTTGTAATACTAAAATAATTAGTTCAGGATTGTCAGCTTGATTCCCTTCCCTGCTTTATTGCTTTCTATTGTATTCCTTAGTCTTATGAGCCTGATTTTGGTTGGATTTAATTCTAGAACAAACACAAGTAGTGCCTCACAAAAGAAGTATTGGCCACTCTTTACTGTACAAAATGTAAACTGTTTTGTGCAAACCTGAGAAACATGAGATCAAATCAAATAAATTTTTGTGACCTAATTTCAAATATGGGGACATATGATAGTAAAGAAAATATTCAGTTTCTCATTTCTATTTGGCATTGACTGATTTTGTGCTATCAGCTCTGTGTTTACCTCAATCAATTTTCTTCAAGAAGATCTGCCCCCTCTTTATATTTTTCAACTGTGAACATATTCCAGTAGTAATTGACTCCTTCTACATTGCCACTGATCATCCTCATTTTCATTTTTCTCCCACCTTTCCTAGTCCTAATCTCACCCTAATGAAAATCTAAATGGCAAACTATTCCTGAAGTTTGCCATTTATTCCTTGCTAAGAAAACCGCAGAGATTAGCCCAGGTAGTTACCAAGAGTCAAATCTGACTCCTGAAGACACAAAGGCAAAAAAATTAAATTAAATTAAAATAAAATAAAGAATAAATTTGTATTCCTGGTAGGAAGAAGGTAAAGTGAAGAATAGCATGACATGGGAATTGTGGGTAAATTAAATATTAATATTATCACTGGGGTGAATATTAAAGGTGAATGGTAGGTGAATGGAATAAAATTTATGCAATTATTTCTAGTTTATTCTTGGGGTTAAGATTGGGAACACAATTGTACTTAAACTAAGTTGATGTGGTTTCCTTGAAATTTTTGTTACATTAAGCAACACATTAAGGCTGAGTGAGTTTTTAGGATTAGTGATAATCTCAGAATTGTATTAAAAATTGAATTGAAATTTTCAGTCTATTTTAGGGTACAAATCTTCATTTAGATTAAGATAAATTGAAGATTGTGGTTCATATTATGTCACAATTTCAATTAAATCCAGTATTAGAATTGACATTAGGGTGAGCATTTAAGGATAGTGGAAAGCTATGCCTGAATTGTTTATTAAAGATCATTATTTCATTTTTTAAATAAATACTAAAATATGATTTAATGGTTGAAAATTCAAAGTAAATGAAATGTTGACATCACCACTGAGATCATTTCTAAGATTAGTGCTAAACATTTAGCATTGCAATTTATATTTCATTCTTGGGATTAAGATAAGGAAATAAATTTGTATCTACATTAGGTCAAAATTATATATTTAGGGTCTATTTGTGGAGGTTTTTGAGACTGTTTGTTTTATTAATTATTAGCAGAAGACTGAGGTAATTTTTAAGGATAATCATAATGCAAAATTTATGTTACAATTTGTATTCCATTTTCTGTTTTGGATTACATCATAAATATATATTTAGAATAGAGTAAGATTAAATTAGCATTCAGCTATCTTCAGGACTCTAGTGAAGTTAAAGATTGGCCCTTAGGACTCAGTCTAATATTACAATAATACAAACTATTTGTATTATTTGGTTTGGAAATTACCTTTAGGGCATTAAATTGTATGGCAAATAGGTTTAAGTATAGGTTTTGGTTCTGTAATAATTTCAGTTAAACTACATTTTAACATTAGTACTGGGCTGATTTTTCAAGGTGGTTGGGAATTTCAGCATTTATGTTACATTTGATGAATCATTTGGAGGTAGGGTAGAGATTTTATTTTCATTGGCAGAAGGGTGAAATTAGGTCAGGGCTCTGATTCCCCAAGGACTCTATAAAAATCAGTGTTAGCCTTAGCAATGGAGTGTGTTTCTAGATTTAGTGGTTTCCTCATATTTATGTTACAGTCAAATACCAAGATGGGTTAGTACCTGAATTTGAAAATTAATTGATATCAGGGGAAGTTATGCTAGCATTAAGATTCCTTGAAGATGGTGTTTATTTAGAAGGTAAGATCAGTATTGGCACATCTTTTACAAGTTTGTAATCGCCTGAAATGGTTTTTCATTTAGCTGCTGGGGTCATAGTAAACTTTTACTGGTTTTAGTATAGCCTTTATTGTCATTGTACATCATATATACAATGAAATTGGTTATAAAAAGATTATAACTTTATAAAAAGTTATATAATTAGTAATAGAAATTAGATCCCTTCAACATAACATAACATAACATAACATAACATAACATAACATAACATAACATAACATAACAAACATGAACTGTTTTTTTGTGTTTTTTTTAGTTCTACAGTAATTTTGTGTTTATATTTCTGTTAAAATGTCATTTTTAGATTCCTAATAATGTCTAAATTTATATTGGCTTTAAGAAAAAGTTAGGATTAGCTTTCTGATCCCTAATCTAATTATGCAATTAAATTGTAGACAATAGCAACAAAAAGGAAGAAGGAACAGCCCCAGTATGAATAAGGATTCTAACACTACTGCTATGCATAAAAATATATCCTACCCCTAACCTGAATTATTACTCTGAGATAGTTATTGTTTAGAATTTCAGATGAATGCTGATAATACTTAATTTAACTACTATTCTCAAAGCATTCTTACCATAACAGGAATAAATATTTATACCCAGTAGTGAAATTCAAAATTTTTTACTACTGGTTCTGTGGGTATGGTTTGGTGGGTGTGACAGGGAAAGGGTACTGCAAAATCTCCATTCTCACCCCACTCCAGGGGAACAATACTGCAAAATCCCCATTCCTTCCCCACTCTGGAGCCAGCCAGAGGTGGTATTTGCTGTTCTCCGAACTACTCAAAATTTCCACTACCGGTTCTCCAGAACCTGTCAGAACCTGCTGAATTTCACCCCTGTTTATACCCAGTCCTAACTCCTGCATGAAATAATTGCAACTTAAATCCAAGTCAACCAGTTGCCTCAATGGAATTCCAAGAGTATTCAAACAGGAGAAGCTATTCAGTTCCAATGAAATTCCATTGTAATTCAATGGGGTAAAGGATAGAGGAAGGCTAGCAAAATAAACGGGGAAGGTATAACCAGTTTTTGCAATTGTGCACGCTTAGGCTTAGTTATTTGCTGAAGTATAAAAAGACACAGGAACAAGGATATTGTGTCAAGGTCTTTATATAAAAGCTGGATTTTCAAAAGCAATTTTAAGGATCAAGACTCAATCATGCATATGTTTCAAGGAACAGTAGCTTGTATATCAGATGACAAGGAAAAACTGAAAGAATCTTTAAAAAAGATGCTCAAATGAGTAGCGATTATGAAGAAAAATCACATGTAAACTCTCTAGTTTTCTGCCTCATATTTTGCATTATCTGCCATATCTTGTCCTGTACAAGGGCTGGCCAACTCCTGGAAGCTAAAAGGTAAATATTCCCCTCAATATGTGTTAGTCATTTCTGATTCTAGGGGGTGGTGCTCATCTCTGTTTCAAAGCTGAAGAGCCAGCGCTGTCTGAAGTCGTCTCCATGGTCATGTGGCTGGCATGACTAAACGCCAAAGGTGCACCACCAAAGGTGGTCCCTATTTTTCTACTTGCATTTTTTTACATGCTTTTGAACTGCCAGGTTGGCAGAAGCTGGGACAAGTAACAAATAATGGAGCTCACCCATTATGTGGCACTAGGGATTTGAACCGCTGAACTGCCAACCTTTCGATCGACAAGCTCAGCGTTATAGCCACTGAGCCACCACGTCCCATATCCTGGAAGCTATCCAGTTTTAAATAAATTTTTGTTCCTACTTGCAGTTAAACAACCTTCCTTCCTTCCTTGAACCTGCCTTCCTTCTACCCTCGCTCCTCCCCGTTGTAATATATCGTATCTATTTTCAAAATAGGACAATCTAGGTTCATGACAATCTAATTCAGAAATAATAATAATAATAAAAAGAACTGTGCTCACTCCAAGGTAGTTAAATGCAGGCATCAGCATCTTGTACATGTTTGCATAGATGTAAGGCATTCAACTTATCTCTTCTGTATGTCAGCCAGACATTATGATGGAAATATGTGGCAGTATCTCTGTTCCTCAGACAGCCTTGGTCTACACTGGGATTATTGCATATGAAAGAGATTTGACTTTTCCATGTATATCATTTTCTCAATCACCCTCCTTCTAACACTGCTGTTAAATTCGATCTTTTGAATAGGAATTACGTGGAAATGCACAATTTTCTTACTAGGTGAAATAACAGCCTTGGGAGAAAGAGAGGAAAGGGTTTAAACCTCTCTCTCCTATGCAAGAAGCTTCCCTTGATTTTTCTCAGCTTCTGGCACAGAGTAACGTATTATATGCATTCATTTACATCTTTGCTACCAAAATACTTTTATCATATTTAACACATGATGTTCTTTAATTTACATTAGATCTCAGTTATTTATATAACCCTGAAATTATGTATTCCAGGGGATGCAATAGCGCAGTGGCTTAATGCCACTGGAACTGCTGGCCAGAAATGGTCTGCACTCCAGCAATTTGAGCCTGGTTCCATGAGATGGGGTGAGATCCTGCCACTCACTCCTTGGTTGCTGTCCACCCAGCAGTTCGAGAGGATGCAGTAATGCAAGTGGATAAATGAGTACCATTCAGTGGGGAAAAAGTTAGCTGTGTTCATGTGTGCAGAGAGCAGAAGCCAGCACTGGACCTGGCTGGATGTAAGGCAATACAACACAAGATGAGGCAAAGCAAGACCAGAGGAGGAGCCTGGAACAGCCAGAGATCCAAGCACCGCTAGTTAGCTGGTGTAAGCTAGTTCGACCCCTGTGGCGCACCAAGGATAAGCATGCAAGCCGAATAGAACGAACCAGCAATTTAGGCTATCAGGACTGCATTGTGTCTAGCATTTGTAGATTTCCCTGACATTGTATGCCATACATTAAATAAATAAATATGTATTCTAAATATTTTTTTCTATGATAAATATTTGTAACAAATCAATTTTTATTAAAGACTATTGTTTTGTAAAAAATACTTTTATAACTAAAGAAACAAAGTTCAGATATATTTTTCAGCGGAGACATTTGCAAAGAGGCTGCAGGAAAATTTGTTCATTATGAAAAATGTGAAATTAGGTACTTTAAAACATTAAGAGCTTTATCATTCCATTCAAAGCTGCTTTTGTACAATTGAAATCTGAAAGCTTAGTTTACTATTAGATCATCACAGCTGCTGTTGTATCCTGCAAAACAGATGTTCCATAGGGAGAGCAGTGCTAATTTTCACTCACATTTAGTTAGTACAAGTCACTTTCTTGGCAGTTGTTTAACCAAAGAATTTGTATCCGTTGCACAGGTGCAATTATACATTATTTGTGGTTGAAATATAGGAAAAGCAGGCGAACAAGCAAGTCTAGGAGAAATGTTACTTTACCATCAAACATTGAATGTGAATTTAAAACAGGTATTTCCATTAGGAATAACTGCATACCAAATTAACCTGAATACAGTAAGTGGTATTATTGATTACCTGTTAAATTCTTAAAAAGAAAGAGTCCTTGACGTGTTACATTCTGTCTTCACTAGTTCCTGTTAAATCCTTCTCATCATTGATTCTGTTAAAAACATTTCTAACTCAGTGTTGCTCAAAAAATAATCAGTTACCGACAGTTCCAACAATTGAGAGTGGCTTTGCTTTGAGGTTCCATTTTCTTTTGCATCCTTCTAACAGCATATGGATTCCATATGAAATACTTAATTGCTCTGAGAGTTTTGTATTCACAGGAAAACACCCTCATCAACCCATCATAGCCCCTGTGTTATGTTTCCAATTGGAGAATTCTTTTTCTAATTAAACTATGACACATCTCATATTAAAATGTCCAAAATTAGTCAAGGGAGAATAAATTCAATTCCATTAATTGAGCATCTCATGTTTTAGGATGGTGTTGTATGTTATTTCATTATTTCCTTTCATGAAAGCATTTCCTTCTCTTAATGCCAAGGAAAAGTTGTAAAATAAAGAATATTTACTTTTCAAGAATCTGATATGGAATACGACTAATATCACTCTTCTGATCATTTTCTTTACTGTATTTTATTTTTTCTTTAGAGCTTTAGTCTTCTTTAAGATTTCGAAACAAGAGATTCGAAAGCTTGCGAACAAAATAAAAATAAGGTATTTTCTCTTCTTTTTTTTTTTTTACTTTTACATTTTTTATACACAACCATGTGAAATCACGGCTGCCAGTTCTTTAGCTCAGGTTGGCCTTCATTTGAATGAAGTTCTCCTCAAGAACTGAGGATGTTGCAATGTTTTAGCATAATATGTGTAGATCCAGTTAGTGGAAACCTTTGTAACTGACAGATGGAAATTTTGTCAATATACAGATTTCATACGGTTTATGTTGTCAGAACTCAATGTTCTCATAGCTACTGGGACCAATGCCAGTTTGTGCCATCACATCATTATGGGTGGTTGCCTAGTCAGCCAGAAGTTTAGTCTGGATTTGGCATTTTTATCCACCTATTGAGTTCTTCCCAAGGCCTTAGGATAGATATATGTCTACTCCTATTAGATTAAATTAGGCAGGTATTGTTTAATAATATTAAAAGTATCAATAAAGCAGGGTATACGTAGCTCAGATTTGAATTGTGAAACCTTTGGTGTTCTCTGAGTTTGGTTGTTTGCTTGCAGACATATCATTATCCAACTACGTAACATTGTCAGTGCTAGAAGGGTTTGCTCTCTGATAGTAATCTAGGAACTACCAAGGGGAAAACAAGATCCTCTCCCCAGCGCTGACCAAGCTACTATATAGAGATAAAATATAAATAAATATACTTAGGATAGATAGATGGTGCTATTTGAATGCTGTTAAAACTAACAACAAGTAATGCTGTCAAACAAGTTCCAAGTAATGCTGTCTTTTGCAATTGACTGATGTGGTTTTTATCAGTGTCAATGGCTTTCAAGTGGTGTTCCAAATGTTTTGGGATTGCACCCAAGATGCCTGTCATTACTGCATTTTGTTATCTTCTCCAGTTCTTTTTCTCCTATTTTGCTGCCTCGAGGCACTGCCATGTCCACTATCCAGATAGTTTTGTCTTTCTAATTGACAACTGTTAAGACTGGGATGTAATGTGGTATTATTATTATTATTGTTGTTATTATTATAGTCCATAGAGTCAACTCTGAATCCTGGTGACTACAAATCTATGCAGTTTTCTTGGCATCATTTTTGAAAGTGGCTTGCCAATCCCTTCTTCCTAGAGTGGCTAGTTAATAATGGGTCTAAGTCAGAGGTGGATTGTACTTACCTTTACTACCGATTTGCAGTGGGCCGCACACGCACTGCTCTGTGCAAGCACAGAAGTGTTTTGGTGATGTCGGATCAGTGGATGGGGCCTCCTGCCGGTTTTACTACCGGTTCTATAGAACCAGTGCGAACCAGGGGCAACCCACCAGTGGCCTAAGTACACCTAGTGGGATTTTGTGCCTAAGGCAGGGCTTGAATTTAGGTGTCAATGTTTCAAATCCTGTGTTTTTCACTATTATAGCAGGCTAGCTACATGTATGTTGAGATGATTTTAATCCCTCTTCAAAACCAATTAGTATACGAATATAATATTTCTGACACAGAAATGTCATTTCCCCAGCAAAATGAAGGTGAGAATTATATAATTCCATACCTTATTGAATCATTTAGTATCAATGAAGTCACTTCATTGCAAATTATTGCATCAAAAGCTATCAACCTTAGATTTGAGGTATTTTTTTTTTAAAAAAATCAGGGTGTTTCTGCAGCATTTCCTTGCTTTATAAAAAATGTACAAAGCACCTATATTTGGCACATTTTGTTTATTACAATTCCATCGTGTTATTTTGTAAGTTTAAATCTTTTCTAGTAAGATCATTTATAGATCCTGAAAATAAGAAAACCAATTAGGATTTTAACTGATTGATTTAGCAGTTCTGTAAAACCTGGGATATTGAGGGGTGCCATCTGACTGAAAGGAAAAAAAATCTTCCTCGCTTATCTTTGTGCTTGTTTTTCCCCCCTATATCTCAAATCTCAGGCAACACCAAAAGGAAAAGTGACAAGGTTTTGATAATGAATATATATAGGAGAGTTTAAAGTTAAAGGCTTTAAATTAAAAACATCTCCTTGTCAATAAAGCTAGATCATTCGGCTTGCGAAGACATTATGTTAAATAAGGACAAGAAAGAATGACAAACTTTGTATTTCCTGCATTTACAGCCAGATACACTTGGTAGTCTCCAGGGTAAGAGTTACCAAACAAACTTTTAAATAATCCAGGAGGATTTATTTATAAATTGAAATAAAAGTGGCTTAGCCGTTTACATTCATTTAAATTGCAGATATAACTGTTGGCATATTTATTTTCATTCTCTATGGTAAGGTTAGGAGGTTCCAAATCAGAAATCTTCATTGCTCAATTATCGCAACTATCTCAACATATTGGTAGTCTGAGAAGAGGGAATTCAATGCAGGAGGTATATATTCTTAGAGAGTTCTTGAATCCAATGTAAGTCTTTTTGGTCCTATGTTAAGCTCCTGAGCAATGCTTTTAAAATTCAAGGAGGAAAAACTTGTCTTCTGACATCTGCTTCCTCTGTAAATTCTCCTAGTAATCCTCAGTTTTATCTGTTTTCAGAACTAACACAGTTACTATAGTCATCCAAAAAAACCATACTTAAGAATACACTCCATCAAGAATTATTTATTCTGTTAAGCAAAAATGATATTTTTCCCAAGTCTACAAAAATAGCTAATATGGGGGTCAGATATTCTAACTTTATTAAATAATTATAAGAAACCTAACAATTTTGCAATTGATTTCTCACGGTTAAACCTTTGTCTGTTTTGTGGTTTATAGTGGTGGAGGCAGCTTTGTATGCTCCAAAATGAGCATGTGTTTCAATGAATTTGGGGAACACATCAGGGTAGGTTCTACTTACCTTTACTACCGGTTCGCATTGTGTCTGCACATGGTCTTCTGCACGTGCACAGTTCAACTTTGATGATGTCCAGGTCAGCGGGCGGAGCCTCCCAACGGTTTTACTACCAGTTCTTGCGAACCGGTCCGAACCGGGGGCAACCCACCACTGGAACACATAACTTGGACGCAAACTAGCAACCAATGCAGCTCTTGGAGCAGAGTAAACATTACGCTTCTATTAGAACTTTACTCATTGCTAGTTTGCTTCCAAGTTCAATTCAAAATGCTGGTTATGATCTATAAAGCCCTACATGCCATAAGGTTGTGTTATCTGAGGAACCAGTTCTCCCTGCTTACATCTATCCATTCCATCAGATCTAGCAGAAGGAGCATGTTATGAGTCCCATCAACAAAGAAGTTTTTTTCTGATAGAATACAGAAAGAGAACCTTTCTGGAACATTACCTTGCTCTCCCGCCCCCGAGGTTCAACTGTCTTGTTGGAAGTCCCTAAAGACATGGCTGTGCCATCAGGCCTGAGGATGTCTTGGACATAGGAATGGCTGTATTGATCAATACTCTCCTATGTTTTATGTTTTCTGGTTAATTTGTTTTTGTTTTAATTTTTATTTATACGAGCTTGTTGTGTGAGCTACCCAGGATCATGTATAAATAGCTATATAAAATGAATGAGAATGAATGAATGAAATGAATGAATGAATGAATGGAAAGTCTGGAGAAAAGGTTATTTGTATCAGGAAAACAATAGGTAGAAAGAGATTGCTATGAGCATACACTTCACATCAGGAGTGAAATGCTCCTGGTTTGGACCGGATCACCTGATCCGGTAGCGATGGTGGCAGGTGGTTCGGCGAACTAGTAGCAAAAATCCCTGCGCCTCCGCCCATGCCCAGCTGAGCTGAGCGATCATCAGAGGCCTTTTTTTTCTTTTTAAAAGCATTTTTTCTACAACCTCTTTGGCTGAAAAAATGCTTTTAAAAACCTCTGACAATCCCAGCTGAGTTGCCTGATTGTCAGAGGCTTTTAAAAGCATTTTTTTTTCAATCTCTTTGGCCAAAGAGGTTGTAGAAAAAATGTTTTTAAAAGAAAAAAAGGCTCTGATGATCAGGCAACTCAGATGGGATCGTCAGAGACTTTTAAAAGCATTTGTTTTTTTACAACTTCTTCAGCTGAAGAGGTAGAAAAAATGGTTTTAAAAGTAAAAAAAAAAAGTTGGCTATGCCCACTCAGTCACATTACCCCCACCACCCCCAAGCCATACCCACAGAACCGGTAATTTTACATTTTACATTTCACCACTGCTTCATATACTGCCTACAGCTACAGTAACTTATTTGTAAACTGTAGAAAATATTTCCTACTTCAATTCTAATTTAATCCTAAAGGAACAATTTTGATAAATACATCTCAAAGAGTCCTGACAGGTTTAAAACTTCCTATCCATTCTGTATTCTGAAGTAGATGCAGGGAGTTTACATAAGGAGCTTTCCTGCAGAGGATTAAAAAGCTGTATGTTTGGAGAAATTCAGCATATAGAAAACCTGGCATTTAAAAATCTAGGCACCTTCTTCATGCTTTCTGTGAGCCAATGGACCTTTGACTGCTCTTTTCTCAGCCTTAAAACACTTGCCACTTATCACATGTATTCTGATAAAATGATCTGGGACCCTCATCATGCCAAATTCTACTTTTATACTGCTTTACAGATTTTTATTTCAGTTTTCATCTAATAACTTTTAATGCAAAGTTAAAACTAAATGTGATGCATAATGTAATGTAAAACTAAAATTTGCATCTGAAGATGTTTTGTTTGAAAATTTCTATATATCTCCTAGAATATCAAAGGATTGCAACAGAAATAGAAAGGAAAGGAAAGGAAAGGAAAGGAAAGGAAAGGAAAGGAAAGGAAAGACAAATATAAATTTAGGCTGTGTCAATGTAAATAGAAGTTCCAAATTATAGCATAATAGATTTGCTTTATTTTGCTTTGTCTTCAGTACTATGCCAAGGAATACCTTTCTGAGAATCAATGTAATCCTTTAACAAGAATTAAATATTTAAAGTCAGAATAATTCAGACAGTGATAACAATCAAAGGTGCTGAATGTGCTAAGCATTGAGAAGACTGAAAGTCAGTGTTTTATCCCAATCTGTGGAATAGTGGTGTGATAGTTTCCAATGGAAAATTAGAAAACGGAAAAAAATCAACAACCCTCCCTAACAATAAGAGCAGTTTGACAATGGAATAAATTAGCCAGGAAGATTTGATGGACATTAGATCTATGTAAATAGATGCTAAATAGCTATCTGCCTGGGTTATATCTAACTACCCCACGACTACTGGAGACTCAAATATGAGAACAAGGAAATTATTTAATTAAAGTGATCCCTGACTGTTATGCTAGAAGATTGAACCTGTAAAGTGGACATAAAGAGGTTTTTAATAACTCCTGGGACTATTTAAACAGAACTAATTGATTTCCTATGGAATGCAAAGAACAATGATCAGTGTACTTCTTCAATGGCAATTTTAGGTCTGAATAAATGGTCTTGGACTACTGGACAAAAGTGCGATTTTTCTAAAAAACAAAAACAAAATAAGATGCTTCATCAGGAAGAAATGAATGGAACTGTGAAGGAGATGGCATTGATTTTCCAAAGCACAAAGGACATCATGGAGAAAGGATTTAAAGAGATTATGGAAAAAATGGAAAATACTATACGAGGGATGATGAATTAAGATCTAGATGCTCAGAAAAGGAAGGAGCTAACACAAGAAATGGAGGAAAAGATAGAACCAAAGAACCAAAAGAAGACAAGGAGGAGATAATGAAAATAATAGTGATTGATGAATTAAAAGGGAGAAAATATTTTAAGAGACTTGAAAATGGAATTGGAAATACAGGAAGATACTCTTGAACAGGAGATAGGGGTTTGGGCAGATACTTTGGAAGCTAGGCAATGGAAGAGGGTAGAGATGGGAGAAATACTTAGATTGAAAAGAAGTAGATACAGACAGATATAAAGATCCAAGACAGGAATATGGAAGGCAAGTCAAAAAAAAGCATAGCAACTAAAGTACTGAAGCGGGCAAGAGATGATGATTAGAAAGGAAAGGGTTTCTCTTTTTTCTTTGATGTTTTGATTTGCTTTTCTTTTTCTCTTTCTTTCCCTTCTTTTTTAGAATGGTGTCATGATTAGAAGTTAGGTAGAAATAAGAGAAGGGGAAAATATTTGTATACACATACCTTTATATAATGGAATAAAAGTAACAATAAAATGGGAAAACTAGAGATTGAATGATGGTATTATTTAGTATATTTTAATAATATTGTGGTTGGCATTGTAATAATATATTGAAACACTGAGCAATTAAATAATGAAAGAATATACTTTAATATAAACATGTGTATTACTATCAGAATTATATAGATTTTATGACTGTAAAGAATATGATTAGAATAATTTTGTATGTCTAAATAATATTGGGATTGGTATTAGAATTGTGTATTGAAACATTAAATAATAAAATAATGAATGATTGTATCTTAATACAAATAGATGTAAAGAGTGAAATATGGGAGGTAAGTTAAAAATGAATAGGATTCAAAGCACCAAAGTGGGCAATAGATGTTGGATTGAAAGAAAACATATTTTAATAAAAGGGTGACATGATTAGAAGTTAGAATAGAGAGAGAAATAAGAGAAAGGGGGAATATTAAGTGTATACGTTTTTACATAATAAAATAAAAGCAATAACAAGAGGGAAGTTTAGAAATTGAATGGCAGTATTATTATGTACGAGCAAATAGTAGGGTGAGTGGCATTAGAATAATATATTAAAATATGGAATAATTAAATAATTAAATGCAGCTTAATATAAAGGTGTATTATTATTATTAGGAATATATAAATTGGTTGAATGTAATAACTATGCGTAATTCTACTACTTTTATTTGTATTAGAATGTATGACATCCAGGTGCCACACTGTTCACGCGTTGATATGTATATGTAAAATTAAATTAAAAACTTATTTTAAAAAAGAATTCAAATAGACAAGCACCTGCCACACAATATCCCTGATTGACAAAAAAAAAAAGAGAGAGAGAGAGAAAGAGAGAGAAGTCTGGATAGGGAACATTGCTGGAGACAGGAGAATGGGGGGGGGGGGGATTGGAGAAAATCACAAAATACAAATAGTTCTGCAAACAGAAATAGAACACCTGTGACAAATAAAAACAAAGATAGTACTTATAGTAATAGTCACCTGGGTGTAGTCCCAAAACAACTGGAACACCACTTGAACACTATTGGCATTGATAAAACCATCATCAGTCAATTGCCAAAGGCAGCTTTACTTGTAACAGTTCATATCCATGAGAATACCTATAGCAGTGATGGCTAACTTTTTGCCGTCACGTGCCAAAAGTGGGGGGACTGCGGGAAGGTCGTGTGCGTGCGTGCCCACACCCATAATTCAATACACACACACCCCGTGCATGTACGCATGACTCCCCACACTCCCCCTGTTTTTGGCATGCAATGGCCTGGTGGGCCTGCTTTTTGTGCTCCCCAGGCTCCAGAGGCTTTCTAGGAGCCTGGGAAGGGCAAAAACAGCCTTCCCCACTCCCCCGGAGGCCCTCTGGAGGCCGGAATTGGCCCATTTTCCAACTTCCGGTGGGCTCAAAAGGCCCAAAAATCAGCTGGCTGGCACACGCATGCATGCTGGAACTGAGCTAGGGCAACACTCACGTGCCTTCAGAAATGGCTCCGCGTGCCACCTGTGGCACACGTGCCATAGGTTCGCCACCACGGACCTATAGTTTAGGAAGAACTTGATAACTGGACAAAAATGCCAAATCCAGTTTAAATTTCTGGATAATAATTTATCACAATGCATATGCCCTAGTAGTCAGCCTTGATCTTTTTTTAACGATGCTAGATTTTTGGCATTGATAGCTTCAGATTACAACGTAATTAAATCAGCTTTACAAGCTAATGTTGCTGTGAAGAAAAACATAGTGAACTATGCTTCATTTTCAGGATTTCAACCTTTCAACCACAGACAATTTCTGGCTTCTTCCTTCATTTGACATTTCGGTTAAATGCGATACTTAAAAGTAAGCTTTGGCTTTTGTAACATAAGCAGTGTCTATTTCTTTTCACTTTTGCTTTTTGGCAGACAGAAAACTATGCTTTCATCTATGCTTTCAAGAAAAGAAAAAAATACAAATGTGTTTCTCTGTAATTTTGTAAGATCAGCCGTTGCTTCTTGTTTCCAGACTGCTATGTGCAATCAGATACTTGCTATATTTACTAGTGACTAATGTAGTCAATGTGCAGTTTCCACTTGGGGTAAACACTGATGGGATATTATTGGCAATAATTTTTGTATTTCTCTGCCCCTTTCTTTGTTGTGTTTGCTATTTAATGAGGAGTTGTGAGATGTAGAGTTTTTTGGGGGGAGGGAGGATGAAGAAAAAACAATGCCTTCCAATGGTTTATTTTTTTATTGCCTGGAATTTCTCATTGATCTTATTAGTGAGCTTCGGAAGGTGTGTCTGTTTATTGCTGTGCATGCTGTGAGTCACTTTTCCCCTTTGAATCCAGAGTACTATATAGCCCTCCTAGGTATATCGATGTGATTTGCTTATGGTATAGCTGTGCCAGTTGTTCAACATGTACTTGAACGCACTCGATTTGTGCTTTCCAGTTTGAAGTTTTCCTTATATAAAAGCAAAGTTAACAAGAATGAATGCAAAAGTTAGAGACAGTGGTGGTATTCAGACGGTTCTATCTGGTTCGGACGAATCGATAGCGGCAACTGTGGGAAGCTCTGCCCACCCGTCTGAACGTCATCACGTCCCGTTTTTTACGATCTGCACATGCGCGCTCGCGCCCACATTTGCGAACGGGTAATGAAGGTAAGTGAATTCCACCCTTGATTATAGTGGTCATTTGTTAAAGCATTTTGATGAAAAATATGATTTGTTTTGGTTTCTAGTTCAAAATAATAAATCAAGATCACACCAAGAATGACATAGCATTTTTGGATGTTGTTCAAATAATCTTATCCCATTTAACAAATGACTTGTAATTTATATTAAGCAATCATCTATGTCCAAAACAAAGTGTGTGTGTGTGTGTGTGTGTGTGTGTGTGTGTGTGTAAATAAATAAATATTTATGAGGAGAATATTGATTGGATGATTAACAAATAACCAATATATGTAGATATGCACTGAAGCAAAAATCTTATTTGCCAGTTTCCATGACTTTCCCCCTTTACTTAACAACAAAGGAATCTGACAAATGGACACAAGCCCATCAATTTCAGGAGAAAGAGAATGGCAGAAATTGCTTTGGGGAGTACTTCAACTTGCCACCACATGAGAAGTAAATGTTAATTCCAAATGGACACATGGTGCCTCTCCCAGAGGGCCCAGAATGAGAATTGTTCTTGGCAAAACATCAGACTTTGTCATTCCAATAAAGCTACTGGAAGCAAAATATAGATTGGATTATTTTCTAAGAAGGATGCAGGCTAATTAGCCTTCATTTGTGCACCTGCCACTCCATAATCTATCTTTTAGCAATTATCAGAATTTCTGCATGAATGGAAGGAAGCTCAAGGTTTTTTTTTTATCTTCTTAAATTGTTTTTCATCCTTCAGGGTGATTGGGGGAGGTGTGGGTAGGGAAAGGATGTCTGCAGTATCTCCTGATTTCTCTTCTGCAGAATTTTTCAGTTACTATTGCCATAAAAACCTACTCTATAAGATCCCAAAATTACAAGTGAATTAATCTGAGTTTGGCTGCATTAATTTTGTCATTATTTGTGGTTAGATAAATTGACAGAAAAGAATTGGGTAAAGATCCTCTGCCAGGAAAGCTGTAAAACATCTAAATTTTTATGAAGAATCCCTACATCTGCTTATCCATCCAATACAGTTCCTGTACCTAGCAAATTGTAATGCTACTTGATAAATTTATCTGCTGTCCCTAACCCTTACCTTTCATTTCCAGCATGTCTGATAATACCTTATGCCAAAAGATGAAGAGAAATCTACTAAGACTTCTTCATTACTAATGAATCTTTCCAATTCACATTCCAAACTACTATCAGAATATGAAGTTTGTGTTGAATTAATATTTACAGTCTTAGACAACCTTATGATAGCCATTCTTGTACCACTGCGTCTGAACTATAATGCTGGTGCCTTAGTCCATGATTTAAATAACCTTTATCATAAGATACACAAGGTAGCTGAGAGCTAAGGACAATTCAGCATTTTTCCAGTATCTTACAATAATGAGAGGTATTACCCAAAGGTGTTAGTCCTAGCGTTGTATTTCAATTGGGAAAGAAAAGGAAAACTAAATTACCTTTTTCCTGTGGGGAACAGTTTTTCCTACCCCATTTTATTCTTGGAAAAATGAGATACTTGCATAAGTTGGTAAAAGGGATACAAAACCAACTATAGAAGACTGGAAACTATTCCTGTTTTGAGTCAAATAATGAGTGCCTCTTAATGCATCTACCACATCACCGTAAATCCTTACATATAATACAGTGCACTAAAATGATAGATTGTTACTACTGTGAGTTCAAAGAACATGGGACAGATTAGATGTCATCAACTTCTATCTATCTAGGGATCTAGATGCAAATGGCAAGGAGTTTTTTTTTAAAGTAGCCCTTAGATCCCCTCGACAATTTAAATGTGTTTAGTCAAGAAAATTGTATATGGATTTTTGCCAGAAATCTTCATATAGATGAGACATATCTCATTAATTGTGTCTGTAATTGACATAACTTGCATTTAAGGGCCAATGATTGGAAATCTATTGTTCCCCTAAGTCTTATTATGTAAATCTTGACTTTCTTTTTTTGATATCATTGCCTAGTTCTCTATTCAGGAACTCATTTCGATGTTTGAAGGATTATAACTATACTTTCCACAAAAGTATTTGACCCCCTTTGAATTCTGAATTTTTGCAGATTTTGCCACTTAATATTATAAGAACGTTACGTTGATTCTGGTAATAAATAAAAGAAGCCTGCATGAACAAATAACAGATGAACTTTTTGTTTGTTTTCTTTGTTTAATAAATAATCCAATGCAAAATATGCCAGCATACAAAAGTAACTACACTCTTAGATTCAGTAAGATTTATTACCCATACCTGCAATAATTACAACTAAATGATTTCTGTAATCTTGTAAATGATTCCTGTAATCAACCTCTCACAGTACTATATAGGAATTTTGCCCATTGCTCGTGATTCATTGCTTTTTCTCAGTAAGCTTGTGGAGCAGTGGTGTAACATGGGTCATCCTATGGAATC
This sequence comes from Ptyas mucosa, assembly GCA_012654045.1. Taxonomy (NCBI): domain Eukaryota; kingdom Metazoa; phylum Chordata; class Lepidosauria; order Squamata; family Colubridae; genus Ptyas; species Ptyas mucosa. Next base: position 18,163,794 of record WNWU01000016.1, on the reverse strand, counting down.
AAGAACTGCCAGCACTTCAACTCTGCACTAGTTGTAGGTTCCAAATACTCTTCAAGGATAGCCCAATGTAAAGTGCATTGCAGTAGTCCAGACATGAAATGACCAGGACTCAAATGATTGAGCACAGGAACTCCACAACTAGTGTATCAACTGAAATTATTCAAAGACTCTTCTAGCCACAACTGTCACCTGCTCTTCAAGCACAGTGCAAGTTCAGGAGAACCCCAAGTTGCAACTGTAACTGTCTGAGATAGTTCAACCCCAACAGAACTAAGTTAGGTAAAGTCTTGAAGCTCCATGCACCCAAAGCCATTTGATCTTGCCAGGGTTCAGCTTATTGTTCCCTCATTCAAGCCACCACAGCCTTCAGGGACCGCAAGAGGGTGACATCAGCATGATTTGAATGGAGAGAGCCTAAGCTCTGCCCTGTCTCTATAGTGAAAACATCACAATGATTAGTTGGAGATTTACATAGAACAGGAGTGGTTAAAATTTGCCTTTGTTTTTCAATGAAGTCTTGATAGAACTAGCTCAAATAGACAGACTAGAGGGATATAATTCATCTATCTTAAGTGTTCGTTGTGAACTCAACTCATGTATTTGGGTAACTGATTTGTGCTATAGTTTTACTCATCTTTTTCTACTAGCATTTCATTTAATATAATGCAAGTATTCAAAATGGAGTTACTTCACGAGGTCATCAGAAAATTGTAGAAATAATTTTCTACACTTAACACATCTACACTATACTTAGACAGAAATAATTTCGTACAGCTCTTTAAAGAAAGTTACTGTGGCATTTCTATTTGAACCAAAGAAGATGATTTCAATAGAATTCTAATAATTTCATTAATTATTGCCCTTAAACAATGGCTTTCACATAAAAAAAAGAAAAATCATCAGCAGATCAGAGGGAAATGTACAAGAAAAAAAATAGTTTCTTTTTAAATCTTTTGCAAGGCAGAATTTATTTAAACAAAATATACCATGCTTACATGTAGAACCTTTCCACTTACAATTGAACTGTGCATAAAATAACTAAATAACTATATAAATGCAACATTAACACGATTTGATAACACTCACAACACTAAACACTCTGAATAAATATCTATTCTGGTCAATTGGTAACACCTCCCTATTTCTTTAGACCATATTATTGTACTTTTCTCCATCCAACATAAAAGATGACTCAGTGGGTCGTTTTCTGTGCCAGGCTGCTTAATAATTTACATCTAATCTGATAGTTTGAATGGAAAAACCCACAAAACATAAAAACACTTTAGTAGTTCTTATTATTGGATTCCATATAGGTCAAGCCAAAGCTTTAATAAAAGCACAGTTAGCTGCATAGTAGAAATGAACACAAATTGCATTGGAGGTCTTGCCAAAAACCCATCATATTCTTGAGAAATGTTATTGTTCTTTCAAATCTACATGCCAAGCAAACAATGTTTGTTTTTTGTTACTTTTGGCAAGGGAACTACCACACTGTTAGTTTATTGTTCAAACTGAGCTAGCAAGATTGTATTTTATTTAACATAAACATATATTCAGAAGCATATGCAATGGATATTGAGACTACCCAGGATTGGTAGAATTATTATTCTACCAATTATTGTTTTATTTCTGATGTTATATTGGTCTAAGAAAGATAGCCATTCTACTTGTTGAAAGACAGTGCCCCCCCAATACTTAAATGTATTGTTCAAAGAAACAGAATGAATTTCAAATGAATTAGTTTTATTTTGTTTGGCTAATAATCTTTTTTTAACCTTAGTTGTTTTTTTTACCCTTTTTTAAAAAGATGTATTAAAAAATGTGCAGAACTGTAGTAAAATTTAAGGTAATTCTTACTACTAAGGCATGTCTCTGTTTTCCAATTACTGAAATCAGATGTTTACACTAACACTAGAAGACCTCAAAGTTTCCTTCTAACTTTGTTATTCTACATTCTATGTTCTCCTAACATTGTGCTGAATATCCCACATAATAATACAGTATTTGGATATTTAACAAGAATAGTACCTGTCTAATAAAACCTTCAAACTATTAAATGCCAAATATATAAAAACACCATTAAAATTAAAATTAAAATCAGCAGTGTTTCTATTGTCTTATGCCCTCCTGGAAAAGCCAACTTTTAATAATTTTGTGGGGAAAAAATTAGCAGAGAAGTGTCTATCCAGATGTCGATAGGCAAAATATTCCAAAGTAGTAGGTCTGCCATTGAGCTATCCTAATTCAGGATTTCCATTGACAAGAGATGGTTCCAAAGGTAACCTAGATTCAAGCATGGGTTATAACCAGAATTTGAGAACCTATTGATAACAACACAGTGTTCACAATGTAAGTAAAGCTGTAAAGTTGCTGAAGCTACTTGTACCCAGCAGCATGCATGCCATTGCATTTCAAACCAAATTTGACTGCAGAACCCGTTGGCTACATTTTCTAATAAACTTATGCCAATATAAGCCATGATTGTTACCTCTCTGCTACCACAAACTAGCATCTTATTTTGATAGAATAGCTACAAACTTCATATGACAGAAATGTCATCATGTAGCCTACATATCTTTTACAAATCCATATTTTTAACAAATAGCAATGGCACTTAGACTTATATACCACTTCATAGTGCTTTACAGCCCTCTCTAAGTAATTTAACGAGTCAGCATATTGTCCCCAACAATCTGGGACCTCATTTTACCAACCTTGGAAAGATGGAAGTCTAAGTCAACCTTGAGCTGGTCAGAATTGAACTTCTGGAATGAGCAGTGAGTTAGCCTGCAGTACGGCACCACGGTTCTGCTCATCCAAAACCAGAATTAATTAAACCTTGAAACAATTTATTACCCAAGGATTGATACTATCCTACAGGCATATTGTGTTAGCTTGAAAATGAGATTCTTCTCCAAAATACTCATTCTCTATGATATCAAGGAAACTGATATCCAAGGAGCGGGATGTAGCTGTTCCTGTTATATATTCCATTATTCCTGGATATTTGTCCCTTCTTTCTGCCAATAGTATACTCCAGCTTGTTTTGTCCATGCAGTTCTCAATACCATTTTTTCTGCTGCTTCAGAGCATGTCCCAATCTTTTGGAAATGCACAGGATGACCATTTGAATAAATAAAGAAAACTGATGCTTCACATCCTTTATCACTGGGAATCTGATAAACATAGTCTTCATTTAAGGCACAATATATGTGCTGATACCAAATAAGTTAAGCCATGGTGGCAAATTCATCCAGTAAAAATCGAGGCCATAATACTGTGACAAATTCTGTGGCTCAGTATGTTAGATATCAATGACTATGATAACATACAATTTTAAGTAACTTTTCAGGAAATTGAACAAATTTAAACTGGGTATTCTTCCCAGAAAGTTAGATTTCTGTAGCTCAGGAACTCAGACCAATTAAGGAAGGTGCCTCAGTCTTAATTAGTATTCGCGTCAAGCGGAAAGAATTATAATTATTCCTCTTGCTAAACTTCTGAAACTTGTAAGCAGGATCTATTCTATCACATATTATTCTGCACGGTAAGCTGCTTTTTGCCAATTGCAATGCTATATCAAAGGACTTTCTAGTACAGGCACATAGCTTCAGTAATAATTTCAACCTTCTCCTTTTCTTTCCCCTCGTCTTCTGATATAACATGCTTTGGGATGAAGTACGGAAAATCCATAAGGGATAAATTGAACTTGCATATTTTTAAGAAGGGAACTGGAGATTGTAAGCCAAGCTCTTCTTGGTAATAATGGTATTAACTAGCATGGAATGACAAGGCCTATTATTTTTTTCCTGATTCCACTTCTCAGGTACGAGCAGCAGAACTTTAATCTTCTTGTTTTTTTTAGTCAACTGTGAAAGACATGGCTTAGAATCAAATGTGAAACCATTCCTAAGAACTTGGACAAAATAGCAGGTATTCAATGATAATAGTTGCATTTCTCCAGTCATCAAACAACTGCTATGAATTAAGCTTTCATGTACATACGATTTATAGAAATCCATATGTGTTGGCAGCATGAATTCAAGATTATCAGTAATTCACAACTGTTTATATATACATTTGTGTGTTATTGTCCTTGAAAGAGCCCATGGGGATGAACAGGAAATAATCATTAATTAGGATAGTTTAGCAGTTTATTAACTTTAGCTTCATGAATTTAGGAAGTTAAAAACTTGGAAAGCCTTAAGAGAAAGAGTTTTCAATTGTTTCCTTAAGTACAATATAGTATCACAATGTACCATATCCAATGCTAGGTCTTTTCTTTGTAGATAATTAGTATTTTGGTGGGGGTACATGTAATTGTTAATGAAATGAAAGTACAGCTTGAAAAGGTGAACAACATACTGAAAAAACTTTATTATACATTTTAAAGTACAAGTCTTTACTATCTGATTGACCATGTGCACCTAATGCATAGGTATTCATAATATATAGCTGTTCTGCTAAAAATATTTGCATGTAGAAATTTAATGTATTGATTTCTTGTCTTACAGTTGTATCTGTATGAATTATGTCTTCAATGAATGCCGTATATTTTCTTTAGATAATAGAAACAAGTTAAGACATTGTATGTACTAATATACATGTTCCAGAAGATGCTGAAACATAGAAGGATTTTATGACTGAACACTGGGAAAATTGACATATATTAGAATAAGACTGGTCTATTTGCATAGCTCACTTGAAATAGATTCACTGAAATCCATTAATTAATTAATTTTTTAAAAAAATGTTTTTATTTATATGCCACCCTTCTCCGGAGACTCAGGGCAGCTTACAATGCATTAAGCAATAGCCTTCATACTTTTGTATATTTTATACAAAGTCAGCTTATTGCCCCCACAAACTGGGTCCTCATTTTACCCACCTTAGAAAGGATGGAAGGCTGAGTCAACCTTGAGCCTGGTGAGAATTGAACTCGCAGTAATTGCAGGCAGCTGGATGTTAAATGCTGCCTTAGTAGGAGGCATTAGCCTCCTACGCCACTCAGGCTCCTAGCTGGCATATTTTTTGATTCTATATAATTTTTTGTCCACTGAATCCAAAGATCAAATAATTTCAGTTAACTTCCCTTTGGGGAGATATAAACTTATGTCCCATGCATGTATTGCCTAACTATTAAGCATTGTCATTAAATGGTTTAGAATGCACCAAGAAAATATAGTCTTCAAGTCAAGGGAAGTAATAGTTCCATTTTGTGCAGGAATGACCTTAAGTACAATTTTAGAAGGATTGAAACAAACTAGAGTAGATGGGAGGAAAGGTAAACTTACATCTGGTATGTAAACTTTGGGAAAACTGGGAATCCTAGGTTCAGAAAATGACAGCCAGATGAGGATGATGTATTATTCTTCATGTATCTGAAGTGGACTAGCCATACCCTGTTGTCCATTGTCTCAGATGGAATGACACAGAGCCATGGTCTTACGATACAGGAAAGCAAATTCCTAGGCAAACCTTCCTATCACTAGTAGGTGAAGTGAGAGAGTAGAAAAAGTTACTTAGAGATGGAAGAGAGTCCTCTTCACTAGATGTTTCAAGCAGAGATGCAATAGATATTCACCACAAATGCTTTCAATTGGGTTTCTTCTCTGAAGGGACTATATGACTTAGATGATCCTTTGAGTATTGTATGTTTATCATACATTGAAAATAGTCAATATTTCAATAAAGTATATTGAGATACTGTAATTATGAGTATACAAATGTCAGATTTGTTTTTGTATTTAACTATTTATATACAATAATATAATATATTTAACTCATCTCATAGGATTGTTGTTGTGCAGAGGAGGGTGTGTTGGATATGGTGACTGCCTTGAGTTATTTGTAAAAACAATAAAAGTGGGATTCAAATGAATAAGCAAAGTATTAATTTATCATTAATGTGTCTTCTGTTTTCTTTTTATGACATTCTTTAGTTTAACTTCTCCTATTTTGCCAAAATAGAGACAAGGGTAAAAATATTTATCCTGATGTTGTTTGTGAAACACTAGGGGACGATATTTCAAAACCATATTTGATCAACAAGAAGTGTGCATACCTCTGCAACTGGTGGATGGTACAAATCAATGGAATGAATCATCAGATCTCAGAGCCAGCAAACCATTTTAGTTAAGTCTTTATAAAACAGCAATGACTTGCACCTGTTAGCAAAGATGTCTGTCATCTTTTTGCCCAGTTTGTTCCACAGGAACATGGCATTTAGCCAAGGTAAAACAGGTCAACAAAGATTTTATTGTCCGGAGTGTCCTAAAATAATGAATGTTCCCTTCTTTCAAAGGAGGTGAAAACTTAAGCTGCCACTTTTTTTTTTAACTTTTACTTGTCAAGCAGCTGTGTTTTTAAAACCAAAACAAACCACAAGCATCCTACTTCTCATTACATATTTTAGTTCTGGTTTTAAAAAGCCAAAAAAATAATAATAATAATACTGATTTAACTTACATGACTGACTATGAATTATGTTTCATCAGTCCAATGTACCCAATCTTTTATATATATATATTGCTTTCCATGTCTTATTAATAAAAAAATTCTCCTCAGTGGCAGTAAAACTATTTCCCAGAGACTCAACTAACAGTAGAGAAAGGAACAAAGCTAATTAAATACAGGTTCTGGTTTGTTGATCCAGCCAACAAGCCACTCATGATTGCAACAGATGTTTCTCCTTCTTGGGCCAAAGGAAACTTTGAAAGGTTTTCCTCCCCTATGGGGACAGATGCCAGAACAGTCAAGCAATAGGAAGTTTATAATTTGTACACAAGTGTACATAATGCAAGAGAAATGAGGAAGTTGATTTATGTATGTGTGGGTGTTAATGTAAATGGACAAATTCTGCTATAGGTTTACAGATGTGAGTCAGTTCAATTTGCCTAGGAATGAACTCGTTGGAGCTTAGAAGTACATTAAGAAAAAAGATCAACATAATTAAAGAATTATACATGCATAATTATATATACAATATAATCACTACTACTTTAGACATAATATTCTGTTTGATACTATTTTATAAGCATTCTATCCAGGAGAAGAAATTTTACTAGTTTATTACAAACAGATAGACAAAGCTGGGAAAGTATTATACCAGGCTATTACATTTCATAATAAGAAGTTGCATCTGGCACAGAATGCATTTCTTCTTTTGCCCAGCAGCACTGAATATATTATCCGATATAGTGGAGAGGATATGGAATTAAAAACAAGATAAAGAAAACATTCACATCATGTCTTTTCAAGCTTTTTATTAGTAGTGATCAGAGCACGGATCTGTATTTTTTTCTATATAATGAAATGACATGTATCACTGTTTTTCTATTTGTTTATCCTCTAGTGGTTGTGTTTATGTGTATCTGTGTACTGGGAAAAATGAGATGAGCCACATATGTCTGATCCAAATCATGTGACACAGTAGTGGGTTCCACTTAGCTTTGCTACTGGTTTGGAATTGGGAGCGTGCTTGTGTGTGCACTTGCTTTGTTCGCACCTGGCACTTCTGCGCATGTGCAGAACCTTCTGCACATGCGCAGAGCATCCATGATGACATCCAAGCAGGTGGGCGGAGCCTGCCACCACCACTACTACCGGTTCGCCCAAACCGGAGCGAACCAGTAGAAACCCACCACTGATGTGACAGAAAGAACGGGGAGTGGGGGTTTAGAACATGATATTTGCCAACCTGCAACGTCATACTGTTGCTTTCTTAGAGATACATTGTTTCACTATCTCTCTCCACCCCCATCCCCCCACACACAGACTTTTTAAAAAATCTGGTCCAATTTTGAACTTGATCTCTCTCTTTGTGGCATTGATCACCCTACCAGGTATTTCTTTCAGGAGCATTTGTCATCATAGCAATTTGGTCCCATTCTGTTTTGACTTTGAAGAGTTATCATGCTAAAGACCAGAAAGACAGAGTTCTGAGCAACTTTACATAATTTCTTTACAATATTTCATGGGGTTGGAAAAAATAACAAAAATATGTTGAAATCTATTTCCTAATCCCTGCATCCTACAGAAAAGAAGAGTATAATGCTTGAAGCAAAATGCAACGTTCAGTGAAATTGATACATGAGGAAAACATGAGACTTTCTGAACATTTTACATTTAGCCATAATGTATAAGCTAAGCAGTGTTTTTGCTCCATGAAGGCATTCAACATGTTTTGTCCAGTGCTGAGAGCTTGCTTGTATCAAACTGCTTCAATATGCCCGACTCTTCATTGGTGTGTTTAGGATTCTCTCTGATGATGATTCTTGTTTTCAACTCTGTACTCGATTTGTCCAGATGAAGAAAATAAGCATCTTGAAGTACTCCATAAATATATATAAACAGGCCAATAAAATAATTGAAAGACCAACAAATATATTTTACAATTTGAGCCCACCCCCCCCAAAAAAACTACTCAGATATTCACAAAAACAAGCAAAATGTGTATTCTTTCTCACTTAAGAAAATTAACAGGATCAGGACTAATGCCCATGTGGTTCAAGGTTATTTGATGTACAGTTTTTAAACTGGCACATTAAAGAAGATTACAAACATAGACTGTAGGACCATAACTTTCTCCACCAGCATTTAAATTTGTTGAGCAACTGTGAAAGAAGACTGCTGGATTTTGTGGGCCATGGATCCAATTGAACAGAGCTTATGTTCTTCAATTATACTGCCTGTAATCATTATTTCAATTATGCATTTTCACAAAACTTGAAAACTCTTGAAATATTTCACACACCACTCAGCAACACATACTACAGCTGGGAAGGGACTTCAATTTCTTTTCTTTTGTTTTGCAGAACTGTGGAGAGAAAGAAGGGAGACCATGGATGAAAGTGAGTGGTTTGCTTAAAGTCAGAGAAGTTCACAAATGTAAAATGTTTTGTTGGAAAATTGCTGCATACCCTGAAAGGCAGACTAAATGTATTTTAAACATAAATATTTGAATTATGGATTTTCTGCCTCATTGTTCTCACTTGCAGTCATTGTGGCATGTCCATTCTCAAACAAGGAAGATTAATTCTATTCATCATCTATAGCTTGTGATTTATATGTATAGATTCAAAAGGGAGGCAACTATAAGCTGTTTTTTCTTCCAACAGTTACCATATGAGTTTTAGTGACAGTTTCCTTTTTATCTTTTACTCGGGATTTTTTCATTTACTTTGATGGCGTATCCTTACAACATCACAGCCATATTATTGTAAGGTCCAGGCTTTTCAATGTCTATTTCTTTCATTCTTTTCAAGCTAAAATTGTGGTCGCTTCAGCTCAATGGAAGTGGGATCAAACAGGTTTTTATATATTAAAAAGAAGAGATGAAACACAATTGAACACAATGTAACATAAAACCCTTACATAGTTTTACTTTTTAGTTATTATTGAAATCAAAAGAAGCACATTATCACAAAATAAGGATTAGTAGTAAGAAAGGTTATTTCAATTCTAGTAGATATGGAAAGCAGAAAATATGATTTAGGAAATTGCCTGTTTCAACATGCATGAAGTAAATTGCCTGTAGATTGAGTCATAAATTGAATAAAATTATTCACTCAAAGATCTTTTGTTATCTGGTCTGTTTTTTTCTAGGGGATCCTTGCAGTATTCTTCCTAGTATATCTTTGGAAATGTTACATAAATATTTGATCTAAGTATAAATTTAATTGTCTTGCAAAATAGAGTGTATATTAGTTTAGTAGCCTTGCATTGGCTGAGAATTTTGGAATCTGCAGATCATATGTATCTGAAAATTGAAGGCTATGCTACACCATGCTATGAGGTATTAAAAGTTTGCTTGACTTGAGAATCTGATTTCAGATCAGCTTACCACTTTGTGTTCAGGTGATCAGGTTGAAATGGCTCTTCGTTCATTTTTTTGTGTTCTGTCTTCTATCAGGATATTCACACATATTATGTATCACCATCCATATTAATTTTATTTTTGGTATCTTATATAAATGATAGTTACTTTAAATAATTGCTAAATCTTGTTATATTGCCTGGTGATTTTAAAAGGTGATAACTGCTTGACTAACTAAGATAAAGGTAAAGGTTCCCCTCGTACATATGTGCTAGCCATTCCCAACTCTAGGGGGTGGTGTTCATTTCCATTTCAAAGCCGAAGAGCCAGCACTGTTACCGTCCCACCAAAGGTGGTCCCTATTTTTCTGCTTGCATTTTTATGTGCTTTCGAAATGCTAGATTGGCAGAAACTGGGACAAGTAATGGTTGTAGTTACATTTGGATTAGACTTTACAAGTTACATGCCATATTTTATTGTGGTATAGTATAAATGTTCCAACACGTTTAAAACAGGTGATTTATGTAAGTTCAGTATCATAGTTTAGTTTTAACAGAGACAGGTTCTTTTCAATTTTAGGTTAATATGATTTTGTATTAATTCTTGCTTAGTTTTATAGCAGTTTTATAGATTTTAGTCATATTTGTATTGCATATGTTGGTCACGGACTCAATGAACTTGTTCTTTCTCTTCTGAGGAAGTATGCTCTAAGTTTGCTTACCTCTGTTACACATCACTACAGTGTCTTTTTTAAAACAATACATAGTAATAGTATTCTACTATTCTACAAGTTATTCTACTTTTCTTAATTAACAATAAAACAGCTGAACCAACACTGGCATACCAACAAAGTGTGATATACACACTGCAAAAACCCAGAAGGAGTATTTCATTGTTGCCATCTGGTAGATCTCACAAACAACACATGGAGTACAAAGCAAGTTGAGAACTATAGGGAACCTTCAGCCTCATTATGGTTTTATTCAACCTAATAAAAATAGAAACCACTCACATTAAAGGGCATTTCTTAAAAGCTACTCCTTGACAGAAACCAAGGAAGATCTAGGTTCAAAATGCATTACACCTTTAAAACAAAATATACCATTAAAACATGATTTTAAATCAAGTTTCATATGTATATTTATATGTGTATATAAAGGTACAGAAAAATATTTCCCCTGTTTGGTCATGTCTGACTCTAGGGGGCAGTGCTCTTTTCCATTTTTTAGCCAAGGAAGTCTGCATTGTCTGAAGACATTTTCCATGGTTATGTGGCCAGCATGACTATACATTGCCATTACCTTGTCACCACAGTTACCCACTTGCATTTTCTTTTGAATTGCTAGGTTGGCAGGAGCTGGGGCAACTAATGAGAGCTCATCCAGTCATGCAATGCTCTGTCTCAAACCCAGGCTGTCAGCTTTCCAGATGAAAAGTCCAGTGTCTTTAATGCTGAGCCATCATATCCCACATCGTTATGGCTATGGTTATGGCTATGGCTGTGTTGTGCTGTGTTGCATTATATTATAATTGTACACCACCTGGAAACTCTGTCTGAGGGAGATAACCAGTTAAGAAATATGAAATATAAATAAAGATTTCATGCTCAGAGGAAAGGCAGGCAATAAATCAGAATTAATATGAAATATATAAGTGAAATGTACAATGCCACCTGTGCTTTTTCAATATTATTATGCCTATTCTTAATGAATTTTCATAACTTTTTGGTTGAACAAAATGTGTCCCATTCTGCATGTGTTTTATTGGCTGATATTTGAATGGCAGCATTAATTCTGTAAAATTAAAATTTCCATGGAGAAATGTCTTGTCATGAAATTATGTATTGTAGAACTACCCTAGTACATTTTCTTTATAGTACAAAGGTGATAAGCATGATTTCTTGAGATTAATGCGGATGATTTTCTAAAATAATATTAAAGTAATGTGACATTATATCAGGTTTAATAAGCAAGAACTTACAATAGATAAATGCCAATACTGGGAAAATATTAAATAATTCTTAATGAAAACGTGACAACACTGATAACATAATTTACCACTCTTTCTGCTTTACATCAACAACCTATGCGATCATGTTATAAGCAGCTGCGTCTTTTTCGCTGATGATGTAAAATTATTTAACATCACTGGCAATGCTGTTGCCCTACAAAGCAACTTTGACTATGTGTCAGAATGGTCGCGCAATTGGCAACTCCAAATTTCAACTGATAAATGTTCTGTCCTACACATTGGCAATAAAAATCAGAACACCAAATACAAGTTGGACAGAAGCAATCTCATAGATGCCCCTCACTCTGTCAAGGATTTAGGAGTACTCATATCAAATGATCTAAGCCCCAGAGGTCATTGTAACAGCATTGCTAAAAAGGCATTAAGATTTGTTAACCTAATTTTACGAAGTTTCTTCTCCAGTAATATTGTATTGCTAACTAAGGCATACAAAACTTTTGCCAGACCAATTCTTGAATACAGCTCGTCCGCCTGGAACCCACACTGTATTATGGACATTAATATGATTGAGTGGGTTCAGAGGTATTTCACGAGAATTGTACTCCACTCTTCTAGTCACAATAGAATTCCCTATGCCACCAGGCTTAAAATTTTGGGCTTGGACAATCTGGAATTGCGCCACCTGCGGTCCAATTTAAGCATAGTTCACAAAATTGTCTGCTACAATGTCTTGCCCATCAATGACTTCTTCAATTTCAACACAATAGTACACAGGCAAACAATCAATACAAACTCAAAATAAATCGCTTCAAATGCACTTGCAGGAAATACGATTTCAGCAACAGTGGTCAACACCTGGAATGGTCTACCTGATTCTATTGTCACAGCCTCAAACCATCACAGTTTCAATCTCAAACTGTTTACTGTGGACCTCACTCCATTCTTAAGAGGTCCATAAAGGGGGCATGCATAAGCGCATCAGCGTGCCTACCGTTCCTGTCTTACTGTCCCCATTTATTTGTATTTACTTCCTTTGTTTAAGTTTATATTCTTGTTATTTTGTACATGTTTGACAAATAAATAAATAAAAAATAAACAAACAAACAAATAAGTAAGTAAATAAATAAATAAATAATCCTGGCTTGGCATATTGCTATATAATTGGGTTATCATTAGGATTCATAAGAACCACAATATTTTAAAAATACTACAAATACTAATACATTATTTACTAGTGGGTTAAAAAATGTTTTGAATTGAAACAGCTTTCTAACGTTAGTGACATACTGTAGTCTCAGAATCATTTCAAACTTGGAATTCTTGTGATTTGAATGGTTGTAGATACAGAAGAGTCAATAAAACCAGAACAACCAATTTCAGACTCAAATAATGATTTACATTTTAAACCAATTTGTACACATTAATGGGAAACATAATTGGTGAAAGGACAGAAAATAATATTAAAAATAAACATTACTGATAATGTTGCTTCTTTTCCCCCCTCAATCTGGCATGCTATGTCTAATGAGCAATTCTCCCTCATGTTTTTTTTAAACCATTTACACAAATAAATGGGAACATATTATTAGGATGTTTTACACCAACATGTTAGTTTTACTCACAAAAAAGTAAGAAAGTTTTTCCAGGAAGGCAAGAAGGCTTTTTCATGAAGATTATGGATACTTGGGTAAGAGATTGACTTTGAAGGAAGATGGTTACAAATCAAGAGACTGTTCATGTGCTTGTTATTAAAAATGACTTATGGATATTTCATTTAATTTATTTTTCAATGAGGATGAAGTCCCTCTGGATGTCTTTGAGTAGACCTAAGACCATTCATCAAAAAACATTCAGAAGTTAATTAAGATTTTCATTTCCACTTACAGAGTGAATGCAACAGACAAGTAAGATCCTTGGAAGACATGCTGTGGCTCCTAAGAATGCTGTTATTGTTCTCTATGGACTTATTTTCAGGAAAAGAGATATTTTTCTCAGCCAAAGTAGCCTCCCACTTCCATCTCATCTGCACCTGCAGTACAGAAAAAAGACGAAATCCAGGAAAATTGAATGAAGTACAGAGTTAACAACTTGTATAGTTCAATACACAATAAAAGAATACTGGGGGCTAAAAAAAAAGTTTAACGACAACACAGAATATTACTATCTAGGGACTTTATTAGTAGATTTGAAACATCTGGATAGTTTTTTAGCATCTGGTTCAGTCTTTTTCACCATTTTTATTTGGCTTGGGTTAAGCAAATGATGGCAGTGAAAACAAATGGAATCTCTTCCATTGGTTTGGAAAATTGCCAGGAAGACATTCTATAGGTTGCTTCATGTAACCTAGAAGTTATTAGACTCTGGATCAAAAAGATTTCACACTCTCTAGAGAGCAGGTGTGATTGTACACATGTATTTGTTTTGTCATTCGATTGCAAGCTGGCTACTCAACTGAGGGCACAGACATAATCATCAAACTATGATTGAAATCTTTTAGAAGTTTATAAAAATATTGGGTATCTTTTATAAAAAAGAAGGGTATTTCTTTTTAACTATTTTCAGTTATAAGAAATTATTGTGTGATATAATTGAAGAACCAGCATGCGTGAAACGATTCAAACAACCCGGCTGGCATATTAAGGTTGTACTTGTCAGTGACCATAATAAAGTATTCATTTATATTGAAAATGAGAGCTCCGCGCAGAGTCAGTCAATGAGACAATTGCATCAAAGCTTATTCCTCAGCTCATATTTGCATGCCATAATTAATTTTTTTAGTATAAAAGTCAGTTGTCCACATAAATATTTTGCATTAGATGAATAAGAAAATAACTTATATTGTCTTCAATAGAAAGTCAGTCTCCTCCAGAAAAGTAGTTACCTCACTCTGTTCCTGAATGTCTCTGCTTTTCTAAATATTTTTTTCAGGTACAAATTGTAACTGATTCACATGCCTTTATTGCTTCTGAAATATTTTTTCTGACGCCATTGTCTTATTTGTAATACATTAAAGATACATTCCACTCATAAGAATATGAAGAAGAAGAATATCAACAATCACTGTACAATTACTGTATTGGGCAGTAAATTTATAACCACTTCAATAGCCCCAGCAACTTGAGATGTACCACAATAAATAAGCTAATAACAATAAAACAATTCATTAAATAACCATAAAATAATCATGGAACCTAAACTTAGAGGGAGGACTTCTTCTCTTGGAGATATGCCTACCTGGATTCTGTGTCTCTCCAGCCATGACTCCAAGGGAGACAAAATGGGATGACAGCAATCATCCACAAGTTATCTGTTTTCAGAAGTTCTTCTATGTAGATAACTGGGTGTGACATTCACTGGTAGAAGTTGAACTCTTGGGAACTGATGGGATTGTTGTTGTTGTGCTGCCCTTCATGCTTCACAGCATCTCCCCTATCTGCCAGATTGCATTGCTAGATTAGTGGCTGAAATTTTGAATGTTATGGTCCATGGGGATTTCAATTTGCCACCCACTAATAGTGAACTCAGGACAATATAGGATTTCACCATGGAAACCATGAAACATATCCCAGGTCATTACAGACCCAATATATATCAGGGGTTGCACATTGGCATTGGTTTTTGTCTCAGTGCATTGAGTTGTGATTTGGTTTACTTAGCTATTTGCCTATTGCCATAGTTGGACCATAAGAAAGGATGAGCGTCAAAGAATTGAGGCCTTTGAACTATGGTGCTGGAGAAGACTCCTGCGAGTCCCTTGGACTGCAAGGCGATCAAACTGGTCAGTCCTAGAGGAGATCAACCCTGACTGCTCTTTACAAGGCCAAATCCTGAAGATGAAACTCAAATACTTTGGCCACCTAATGAGAAGGAAGGACTCACTGGAGAAGAGTCTAAGCTGGGAAAGATTGAGGGCAGAAGAAGAAAGGGATGACAGAGAATGAGGTGGCTGGATGGAATCACTGAAGCAGTCGGCGTGAGCTTAAATGGACTCCAGAGGATGGTAGAGGACAGGAAGGCCTGGAGGAACATTGTCCATGGGGTTGTGTTGGGTTGGACACGACTTCGCAACTAACAACAACAAATCTGTTGGTTGTGAAAGGAATTGTTCGGGGGGAGGCTTATTTTATGTGCTCAAAAGCCTGATGGGGCTTATTATCAGGGGATGTCTTATTTTCGGGGAAACAGAGTACTATAAACACAACAGGGATAATATTGACAATATTGATAAAAGTAGTAGCAACTATGTTGCTTTCAATGGTAAATATTTTTTGTTGTAATTTGGCTCCACGCATATTTTTTCTGTCCACTTCAGAAGAGGCATGATTTTGAACTGGGGATAATTCTTGACCTGAAAAATTGTTAGTCCTCTACCTTAGATATTCTTCAAGGACCCCATCATGTCCTATGTTAATTAGCTTACAATGGAATCTCTGGTTTATCATCTAATCAAAGAAAGCCAGAAACTACTTCAACTATTATTGATTCCACTTACTCCCCTCCCCCACAAACACTATTGCTTATTCTTCAGATGACATATAGTTATGTTGAAGAATCAATTTCAGTGT
The DNA here is from genome assembly GCA_012654045.1 of Ptyas mucosa. NCBI lineage: Eukaryota > Metazoa > Chordata > Lepidosauria > Squamata > Colubridae > Ptyas > Ptyas mucosa. Next base: position 18,147,441 of record WNWU01000016.1, on the reverse strand, counting down.
GCAATTGTGCAATGAATCTAAAGCTTTTAAAATGCTAGCAATGGGGTTATTAACTCTTTCTCTATGTGTCACACCTCTCTCTCTCTCTCTCTCTCTCTTCTATCTATCTATCTATCTATCTATCTATCTATCTATCTATCTATCTATCT
>WNWU01000016.1:18071279-18147282 GCA_012654045.1 Ptyas mucosa | reverse complement strand
TCTATCTATCTATCTATCTATCTATCTATCTATCTATCTATCTATCTCTATCCATCCATCCATCCATCCATCAATTTTTCTATCCATCTATCATAATCTTCCTGCCTCCCTCCTTCCCTCTCTCCTGATCTGAACTAATCAATTGCTCGCTGCATTCTTAAATAGATACTTGGCAGTTCACAACATGTAACAGAATAATATAGAGTAATAAAAACTGCAGAAAATACAGAAAAATCTACACCCAAGAAACTTCTATACACTATTCCAATTTTAAAGTTTGGACTGCTGGAGTGAGATCTGTATATTTAGCAATAATGTCTATAAAACTAGCTCATAAATGCATGTTTTCTCATATCTGGACATAGACTATAGAACCAATAATTAAACAAATGTGACGCCAATGCCAAATAGCTGAATTGGAAGGAATTGGTGCTGGCATTTTTGAGTATATGCTGAACTTCTCCATTTATTTGAGCATATGATTTCAAGTGTTTAGCTTTTACATTTGGATAAAGGGATTATCCTGTGAGCAATGTCTGACAACCACCGTACATGGTTTATTTGCTTTAAAACATCTGTCGGATCTGCTGAGGTTCAAAATCGATAAAAAAAAATTAAAAACCACCATCCAACAATATACAACACTGGAAAGTAATTTGCTTGAAGACAAATTTTCCTGAATGGGGAGGAATTAAAGGAGGCCATAAGTTATTTTAAAACAACACATGCTATTTAGATGTCTGAAACAACAAAAATCCATTCCCTTAAAACTATTTGTATCGGTGTTGCAAAAAAAAAAAAATTACAAATGCGAAAGGAAGAAAAACAAGAGAAAAAAGAGTAAGAGGCTAAATTAATACTCAGCTGAAAGATTTGTTATTGTTGTTGTTGCTACTTCTTTAATATGACAGAAACACCTAGGACTTGAGATTTAAGTAATACAGATGGGAGAAATTTAAAAAAAAAGCTTAAAGGAGAGCGTTGAAAACATTGTTTTCTTAACTTAAATAAATGGTACATATGCAAAGAATTTGGGTGACACTGGCTCTTCTTGGGTTTTATTTTTTTTAATCCCTGGAAAAATAAGATATGGTGTTGATGCACATGAGGACCTTCACAGGAAATGACTGCATAACCAGATGGAAGATATTCTCTCCCTGATCTTTAGAAGAAAACAGAGTAAGGAATCACAGCTTTCTTTCACAATGAGCATTATGTAAAATAGCCATTGGGTAAATAACTCTCTTCCAATTTTTAAATTCAATTCTATTATTATCCTTTGATTTTTTTAAAAAAACAAATGCTTATATGATTTAAACGTTACTTAGCATATTTTAATTTGTGAAGGAATTGATGAGTAGCTTGGAGGAACATACTATCCACCAAAGGAGGAGATGAGCAATATTGAAGAGTTTCTTTCAGCTTTTTCCCATAACACTAGCTCCATGACAGTAAATCAAGAAGGTTTTCAAAGTAAAGCAAGTTAAAGGAACTTTCCCTTTGCTTTTAGAAGGAAGGAAAGTACATTGCTTTATAAAGCAGTTCAAGGGACTTGCAACCTTCCTCAAAAGCAAACATTCCTTTGAAATTTCATACAGGTCTAAATATTATACTACTCAGTAGTCAAAGTTTTCTAGTGATTTCTACACCGAAAATCATATTTTAATAAGAGTTTTAATAAACAGATAGCAATATAATTAAATAAATTAAACATACGAAAGTGTAAAAAATGCAGATATAACCCAAGCAAAAATGTCAGAAACTAAGCAGTGTCAGAGATGGCTAATGTTTAGATAGCAGATTAGAAGAAAATGTCACGACTATAGACCCATTGGGAAATTTAAATAAAATGAAATGAAATGAAATAAAATAAAATAAAATCGTGGAAGAAGCAGCAGTGCTTCTGTTTGTCAGAAGAAAATATTCCACAATGACAGGTAGTCCTCGCCTTACAACACAGTTGGGATCGGAACTTATGTCACTAAACTTTGTTTGTTAAGCGAGTTTCGTTCAATTTTACATCCTTTTTGTTGTAGTCATTAACGATCCATTATGACTGTTGAGTCATATTGTTGTTAAACATATTCACTTCCTTCATTGACTTTGCTTGTTGGAAGCTCCATGAAAGGATTATAAATACTGAGCACATGACCCAAGGATGTTGCAACCATAGCAAATCCATACCGGTTATCAAACACATTTGATCTCATTACCATGGGGATGCTGCCACGATTATGCAAGGACTTCTTGTAAGTCACTTATTTCAGCACTCTTACTGTATAATTTTGAATAGTCATTAAATGAATGATTGTAAGTCAAGGACTACCTGTAGAAGGTTACTACTGAACAAGCCTTTTATTTGGTACAGTGACAAATAAACAGAACATATAAGATGTACACAATCATCCTTTGTTTCTTTATGCCTATCTGTGGCATACCATTTGTTTATATTTTGATGACGGTGTAGCACAGTAATAAAACTTCAGCTTAGCATGCAGAGCATTTCAAATTTGTTCCCATGCAACTGCAACTTAGGCTAGCAAAGATGCCTGCAATTCCAGTGTTGAAATTTGTTATCTGATTCAGTTAGTTCCTGTTTATATTTTGGCAAGATTTTGAATATATATATATATTCCATAAAGTCATTAAATTAGCACATATGTATTCTCCAATTCCTCAGTTTTATATTTGGCTTGTTCTACTGCTGGGATCCATTTCTAAATTCCAGAGTCCTTTAGCATAAAAGGTATATAGATTCTATATACAAGGGAAACTTGCCAATTGCACCAGCTTTATACCATCATCATTTTCCACTTTGTTGCCAAACTTATATGAAAAATAGAGGAAGCTGTCAGTGGGAATGGTGATAACACCATATATTTATTCTATTTCTTAAGCTTTCCAAATGCAACGAACTCTTGGAAATCTGCCTAGAATTACACAGTGCAGCAAGGAAGGCTAAAAGTTACAGTTTTCAATTTCTTCTGATTTGAATGATTGCACCATAAGCAACTGCCATCTAGATTTTCCAGGAATCTTGAGATCATCATCTGTTAAGACAGCATCATGGCTCACATATTTCCAGTTCTGCTAATTTTAACTAGACTGGGATTTCAGAAAAGAAAAAAAGTAACAATGACCATTTCTGAGGAAATTAAGTTTAGTTATAATTAATGCTAGGATATGACACAATTTTTAATGTATTTGTTCCCACTCTTAGTTATGATATTTTATTCAATCCATTCTTCTAGGTATAAATGTCAATGAAATATTTGATCTTTCATTGATGGGAGGACCTATGTACTGTAGATTTCAGGGCATATATATTCACAATACACTACATCAGTGTTGGCAGATGATCTTCTGGTTTCTGGTGTGCGGATGCACGCCGGCCACCTGGTCTTCCAGTTTCTGGCACACATGCACACATGAAGACCAGCTGTCCAGTGCACATGCACTGGCTCTGCCTGGCCTTTTGTGGGTCTTTGTACCCTAAACAGGGAGAGAGTTGGGCAGGAAATGCCACCTCCCTCTGCTGGAAAGCCGGAAACCCTTCCCAGCCTTGGAGGTAAGGGCCGTCAGCATTCCCAGGACTCAGGTTGTGGGGCCAGCAGGCAGGAGAGCTTTGCCGCAACTCTGGCTGGGATGAAGCACTCTCCAGCCCACCACCGACAACAAGCCAGCACAGCTTCCCCTTCCCAGCCATTTCCCGGCCGATGTGCCTCTTACCCCTCACTGGCATCTCCATGTATGAGCAGTTGCGCTCTCCTCCGGCTCTCCTGGAGCAGCTCACCTCCCCGATGGTGGCTCCTCATCCTTTTCGTCCTGGCTGCTCCAGCATCCCAGCTGGAAATGGCAGTGCAAGAACCGTTGCTGCTCTCTCGCCCCTTGCGGTAGCTGCCCAGCCAGCAAGGATGGCTGCCCAGCCAGCAAGGATGGCTGCCCAGCCAGCAAACACTGCCCCGCTGCCCTGTGCACCTGAGCCAGCCAGGTGCTCTGGACCATGGATGCGCATTGGTGCCACAGGCTGGAGGGCTGGGGCTGTGGAAAAAACCCACTCGAGTGGGAAGGGAGGGAAGCCCTGGCCCTTCCTGGTTCCAGCCACCTGGTCCTCACGTGTGCGGGAATACCGGAAGAGCAGCTGTCCAGTGCACATGTACACATCGGGAAGATTACCTTCTGGTTTCCAGTGAGTGCATGGCACTGGCCAACTGGTCTTCACGTGTGCATGCGTGCAAGAAACCAGAAGACCAGATGGCTGGCACGTGCATGTACACCTGGTGGTTGTTCTTCAGTTTCTGCTGCTTCTGTGCATGTGAAGACAAGCTGGCCAGGGTGCCAGAACCCAGAAGAGCAACGGGCAATGGCTCGTGTGCCCAGAGAGATGGTTCTGCGTGCCACTTTTGGCACGCGTGCCATAGGTTTGCCATCACAGCACTATATTGTTTCTTTTCCTATTCTTCCAGTCACTCCAGATGGAAATGTTTTAAATTAATTTGAGTAGTAACATTTCAAATATGAGACTAAACATGCTTCCCTTTTCTAAGAAAATCAATATAGCCAGCTTATGATCATATCCTGCTTCAGAATCAAATAGACTGTGGCAGAGTTAATGAACACAAAATACAGCAGATGGGAAAAAAAGTTTCCCTTTTTGCATCACGGGCAACAACTGACTAATCCTCAGAACAAGGATAGATCTGCTATAAAATGCTGTCTGTTTTCCTCTGTGAAGTTTTAAGAAATGTAACTCCAGCATCTGCAACAGGCTGACATGAGTAGATTTTAAAAAAAATCTACTGACTTTAAAATACCATGCTGACTTAAAATGGTTGCCCGAAAGCTACCTGTAATCATCACAGTCATATTCTTATATTGAAAATATACAACCCAGAGTTTACTATTTCAATATGTTATGGAGGCATGCCGGGGGAGGAGGGGAGTTGGAGTTAAGCTTGATTTTTCCCGTAGAATTATATTGTGCAGTATTTTTGTGAAGATCTATCAGCATTAAAATTTCTGTGTTTAACCAACACCCATTTAATATTTTTAATGTAATTTACAAATTCTATGTTCTAAAGTGCCTTAGTACATATTCCTTATCACCTTGTAACTTACAATTGTAAGGAAATACTTTGAGTCTAACAATGGAGGGAACAACAAAGATGGTATACAGTTGTGTACTGTATATAACTTTACTGTTCTTTTATATTTCTTACATGAATATAGGGTTTCAGCTGAATAAAATGCTAGTGAAAAGTCAGCAGGAAGCTAGCTTTTACACTGTTGGTACTTTACCTAAAATATTTAACATGCAATAAATCAACTTTTATTCCCTGAAATAACTCTTAATTTTCACAAACCTGTTTGGATGTTCCAAGAATTAAACAAAATTTTAAATGACTAATTGGCCATTGTATTTAAGTTATGGAAATGTTATAGAAACTCTAAGTATTCCATATCCTGTGTGATCCCAAAAAGGGTCAATGCTGGTTAGTATTTACATGGAAGACCAGATTATCAAACTATTGGAAAGTAAAAAAGAAAATCTCAGCAAGGTGCCAATGCAATCTACTTCCATATTATTGCCAGGAAAATTAAAGGGCGTATCTATAAAGTCATTAGCAAATGAGCTAATCTCAAAGGAGACATTCTTTCTTTTTTTTTAAAAAAAAGCCAAAATAACTTGCAGAGGCAAGGCCATAATATATCTTCCTGTCTTGCATGGGTATGGTTGGTGAAATGACGTGATTAGCATGGGAGAAGCCAACACATGTTAAAAATGTGATTAGGTAGATAGATGGATGGATGGATGGACGTTAAAAAAATAAAATACATTATGATTAGAATAAGAGCCACATGTAAGCCTTTGTAAAAATGCATATTTAGTAACAACAAAGCATGTCTAGCGTTTATACTGTATAGAAATTCACACCAACCAACACCAGAAATGCTGCCATTGCTATACCAATATCCAGGACACTCAAGGCAATATTATATTTTCCTGCTGTTTCTTCATCTCTGCCACAATATACAGTTTTGTCAAGTTCTGTGCAGCAACACTCAATATTATTAGACAATGACTTCTGGCTCATGCACAGCACCTAACCATATAGCTTAGTCTCAGCATGTCCCTTGTCTGCCATTATTGAGTATTTTATAGCCTAGAATTCAACAGTCTTTTAACTTATTTTATATGTCTTTCAAGATATTTTATGTCCCCCAACACCTTTTTATACTTTTTATTTCCGTGCTTCTTTTATTAACTATATTTCTCCTGTGTGTTTTATGCTGGTTTAAAACTGTAATCAAGATTTGAGCTACCTGCTACCACAATATCTTAACACTTATTAGTTGCAAGTTTTATATTCAAAAGAAAACACTCGACAAAAACTAATCTAAGGAAATAGGAACAAGCGATGTAGATAAGCTGCAGAGAGAAAGGAGAGAAGCTAATACAATTTTATCTTGGAGTAATATAAATATAATTTACAAATCCTGGAACAATCATTTTACTGCATTGGCCACACGTCACCTTGAATACTGTGTTCAGTTCTTCCAATTTTAAAAAAAGATGTAGACAAATTGGAACAGATTTAGAAATTGTCACAATTAGAAGACCAGTAACTAAATCCTATGAAGAGAGAGAGAAAGAACTAGAGATCTTTGTCTATGAAACATTGTTATTTGAAGAGTGTTATATGATAGTACTCTTCAAATATCTTAAATGATATAGCATAGGACAAAATCAAGATCCAACAGCTATCATTTTAAGTGCATCACATGAAATCATGGATTAATGTTGCAAGAAGCACAGTTTCAGGAAATGTTAGTGAAAAACTTTCTCCTTGTAAAGCTGTTTCATAGTGGAACTAACTGATAAGATAAATAGTGGCCTCTCTTTTGATGGATGTATTTAAGTCAAAGTTAAATAACTATCTGGCATGGATATTTCCATTTTCATATCTTTGTTGAGGACAGATTTTGAATCAGTGGCACGCGCACACACACACACACACAAATTTATGTGTGTGTCTGTTTATACACACACACACAATATATATATGACTATAATTAGGAAATAATAGAGTTAAAAGTCCATTTGACAAAGAAATGTGAAGTTCATATATGGATATACATTCCACAACACCTTTAAAAATGAAAAGAATATTTTATTTTACTTACACGCATATAAAATCTGCTTCTAAATCAATCTTAATATCAAATATTAAAAAGGTAAAGGTTCCCCTCATACATATGTGCTAGTCGTTCCTGACTCTAGGGGGCAGTGCTCATCTCCTTTCAAAGCCAAAGAGCCAGCGCTGTTGAAGACGTCTCCATGGTCATGTGGCCGGCATGACTAAATGCCAAAAGTGCATGGAACGTTGTTACCTTCCCGCCAAAGGTGGTCCCTATTTTTCTACTTGCATTTTTTACGTGTTTTCAAACTGCTAGGTTGGCAGAAGCTGGGACAAGTAACGGGAGCTCACACCGTTACGCAGCACTAGGGATTCGAATTGCTAAACTGCCAATCTTTCAATCGACAAGTTCAGCATCTTAGCCATTGAGCCAAGGCGTCCCTATACATACAGTATATGACTGTAATTAAGAAATAATAGAGTTGACAGTCCATTTGCCAAATAAATGTGAAGTTCATATATGGATCTAATACATACATTCCACAGCACCTTTAAAAATGAAAAGAATATTTTACTTTACTTACACGCATATAAAATCTGCTTCTAAATCAATCTTAATATCAAATATTACCACTCAGCAAATTCTTTTAGAATGTATGTGTCTTCAGTGTCATCTTGTCACATTTAATACTGGTTGGGTTTTTATAAAAGGTTTCCAGGAACTTAGTTAACTTCCTTTCTTCCCTTTCTTCAGCCTGTTCCTGTAGAGCTTGCTTGCCACTTCATGCACTGACAGCATGAAAATCCTGGAGTGCTTTAGTCTGTCATCGCTAAGACATACCTTGTCACAAGATTTCTAGTACGTCTTCAATAAATAAACAAACAGATATTATTCTTTTATAAATATGCATGTTTCTGTGGCAAAAAAATGTCAGAAGACATTTTAATCATGTTTATACCTATTTTTATTTTATACCTATTTCATTTTCTATTTATGTTCATTCTCTGCATTTGTTTCTTTGGAAATTTGCTTTGTTTAGGAACATGTTTAAGACTTAAGAAGGGCTTCACAAAGGGTAGGAAATATAGAATATTTTAAATATCTTAAAATATATTATATAAATATACTATTTTCTAGTGAAATAGATGACACTTCATAAGGACCTGTCCTCCTTATATTGAAGACAATCAAGGAACTCCAAATATTGTCCTGTATAAGCTTGTTATATTCTAGAATAACAGTTTTTGGTGGACTTACCTAGCTTCATATTTCAAATTGCTGCTTACCTGTAAGTCCCAAGACAATGCAGGGCAAGAATATCTAAAAGACTGCTTCCTCTCAGAGGATCTTTTCTAGTGGATTATCTCAATTTTACAAGCTCTGCTCTGCAATCCATCACCAGAAGAATCTCAGTTGGTGGGAATTTGTGACAGTCTCTTTTCTGTAGCAGCCTCTTTGCTGCAGAGGATGTGAGGTTAATTGTATCTCTGATAGTGTACCGTTATAATCAAAACTTATAATAATTCTAAATATAAGGTTGAAAGATTTAGCCTTTTGATTTTAAGATTTTAGCTTCACAGTGTTTTACTTTTGTGGTTTGATTCTGAAATATTTGGCTTCATTTTGTTATTTTTTTAGACAGCTTTTGTATCTTTCTAATAACTATGTTTTATTTAATAGTTGGGTAAATTTTGGTGGTAAATAATATTTTCAGGAGTAGTGCAAAAGATTATAAACACTTAATTATTCAGGAAATGTATGTGTTACTAATTATAAACTCCCAGATTCTTGCAGAATAAAAAAAATTAGGATGCCTTTGAGCCGAATTCAACTTCACATAGTTCATTGGCAAAAATATCAAAGTGTTTTTTTCATTACCATCAATTGTGATTTTTAAAAAAACTTTCTACCATACTTCACAATCTTGGTAGAATTTCATTCAAGTGCCAAATTCAATCATGCTTAACTTTAACTTTCTTTCTTTTCTTTTTTTTAGTTAGCCAACATCAGCTAGTTGCTGCCACCTGCTGTAACTACCAATACAGAAAAAAGCAGGCAGAATAGAATAATAATCAATGGAAATAGCTATAACAACTATGGTAGAGATAAGCACTATAAATGCATAGATACTACATAAATATTCATTAATACATTGCAGCACCGGAAGTATAGAAAAAATAAATGTCTCAAACAAATAAATACTGCACAAAAGATAACAGCATGCCAGAAAGAACTCTCTAGTAAGGGAATACCATAATCGGGTGGACATAACTTAAAAGATTCAATCGCAAGAACAGGGCATTTGAAACAGGGTCTAGGTTAGAAGTATAGGTGTACTATTTCAGATACAATGGCCCCAAATCTTGAAACAGGTATTTCTCTTTGTTTCTTTACTTTCAGTTTTGCCATCTTTGTGTTGGGTTTCAGCAAGCAGCCTTGTCATTGCCTTTGGCTACATTACATTTCTGAAAGCTTTTTAGATTCTCTAGAGAAAGACAAAGATACATGTTTCTTTACCAAGCCTCACCTCTCAAAAAAATAGAGGAAAAAAAAGTACAATTGTGCAGTTTTAAGGCAATTGAAAGTCGATTTCTTTATCTTTATTTAAAAGATTCTGCAATGATGGAGTCTTATAAAGGCAGGCTTCCCAGAATTTTGTACAAAGAAGAAAATTTTCCAGAAGAAACTGACATCCATTGTCTTTGTATTTGAATTTAGCTTTCTGTGCTGAATTTATCAGACAGAAAATCATTGTGAGCATTTACTTTCATTAAATATATATTTAACAAATGTTAATCTGTTGGTGAACGATGGTGCTGGAGAAGACTCCTGTGAGTCCCTTGGACTGCAAGGTGATCAAACTGATCAGTCCTAGAGGAGATCAACCCTGACTGCTCTTTAGAAGGCCAGATCCTGAAGATGGAATTCAAATACTTTGGCCACCTAATGAGAAGGAAGGACTCACTGGAGAAGAGTCTAAGCTGGGAAAAACTGAGGGCAGAAGAAGAAAGGGATGACAGAGAACAAGGTGGCTGGATGGAGTCACTGAAGCAGTCGGCGTGAGCGTAAATGGACTCCAGAGGATGGTAGACGACAGGAAGGCCTGGAGGAACATTGTCCATGGGGTTGTGATGGGTTGGACACGACTTCGCAACTAACAACAACAAATCTGTTGGTTGTGACAGGAATTGTTACCAGAGCCTATTGACATGGCTTTGAGAAACATGACTGGCTCAAAGTCATCCAGCCAGCTTTCCTGTCTAAGACGGGACTAGAACTCATAGTCTCCAGGTTTGCTTTACCACTAAAACAAAGTGATTTTTCTGGTATAATAAATAGTAATACCAAAAGCATTTTAGGCTTCTATAAAGCCAAAGGGCTTTATTTTCTAGGCCAGTGATGGCTACCCTTTTTGCCATTGCGTGCCAAAAACAGGGGAGTGGGGGGGGTGTGCCCACGTGCCCGCACTCAATGCTCCCTGCGCCCCACCCTCCCACGCATGCGTGTGCGACCCCCTGTGCTCCCCCTGCTTTTGGCAGGCAATGGCACAGTGGGCCCAGTAGGCCTGTTTTCGCCCTCCTCAGGCTCCAGAGACTTTCTTGGAACTTGGGGAGGGCAAAAATGGTCTTCCTCACTGCCCCGGAGGCCCTCTGGAAGTTGGAAATGGCTCATTTCCCAAGTTCCGGTGGGCCCAGGGGGCCTGAAAATCAGCTGGCTGGCAGGCTCATGCAAGCAGGAGCTGAGCTAGGGCAATGCTCATGTGCCCACAGATATGATTCTGCGTGCCACCGGTGTTCGCCATCACGGTTCGCCATCACGGTTCTAGGCAATTTACAATGTAAGAATATTTGTATATTTTTCCCAACAATCTGGGTTATTATTTTATCAATCTCAGAAGGATGGAAGTCTGAGTCAACCTGGAGCCCCATCAGGCTCAAACTCTAGGCTGTGGAAAGAGTTTGCCTGCAATACTGCACTTTAACCACTGTGCCGCCAAAGTTCCTTAATAAATAAATATAAATTAAATATATTTCTGAAAAAAACAAATTTGACTTTAGTTTGTTGAAGTCCCTACAATGTCCAGTACAGATGAGAAGTCATGCTATTGTATTACTGAATGCAGTGAATCCTTTTGAATGGTCTAGAGAAAGACATGACTTGTGGGATTTTCTTTCTTTTGGGTAATTTTTAGTGACAACCATATAACAGATTCTGATTCAGTTAATTATACAACTGGACATAGTCTTGATCATACTCTACATGAACATAAAAAGGGACTTCACTACAAAAGTGAAAGTGCCACAAATGTGAAATGAAATACAAAGAGAGTAGTGAAATATTAGAAATGTGGCTTATTGTTAGAGACCGGGAAAGAGAGAGAGAGTGCTGTGAAACATAAGACAGACTAAGAAAGAGTCAGATATGCATCACTATGATTTGTATCCGAGCAGGAAGCTACAATAACTTTGTGCTTATTTATTTTTTGGCAAGAGATGTACAATAAGTCTTGTCATCAATATGTTTCACAGTATTCTTGTTCACATCACATTGTACATTTTAAATGCCGATTCCCCCTTTGGATTTGCCGGTCTGTTTTTCATAAGGAACACCAAAAAAAGACAGCTTTTATTCCATTCCTTTGAGATTACTGGAACACTCAATATATGCTCAAATCTGTAATAAGGCAACCCTTTAGGAAAGAGGTTTTAGGAGAGAGTTCTTAAAAGGCATGATATCTGTGCCACACATAAAATTATTCTATCTTGGACTGAACACAGATATCATATACAAATGGGTCATATTAGCACATTTCCTGCCATTAGTCCATTGTTAACTGAGCTGTCAGATACAACAGTATATTGTAGGCTAGTTGTGGCCCAAAGGAAACACTGGGATCTCTCTGTTCTTCTTCTTCTTCTTTTTTTCCCCACATGCTACAGCATTATCTTCTTCCGCTCAATACTCCTTTTAATCTTCAAGATGGGAAAAAATAATTCCCCAACTGGAAAAAGGAGAGATAAAGAAGCAACAGAAGAGAAAAGGAATTGAGCTAATTGAGGCCTATTTGTCTTTTCCAATCCATATTGTATTTGCCATGCTGAACAGTTCAGTTTTAAAGGCATAAAATGCTACTGTCTCAAACAGCTGATTTCACTTTTTCCTTTAAATTATACTGATAGGCTTTCCTATTGTTCCCTTTTGCAACAATGATTATACCTGACATATGCTGCCTACATCTTGTTAAGATCCTGAGAGGCCTAGGAAAAAAATACAGTATCATTTAAGCTCCCCACTTCTACTTTCCTAATGCACTCTGTTTCAAAGTATTTTTTTAAAAAACCTTTTGTCTATTGAAGACCCACTTATAGGAACCTACCTGTAGGAGGAAAAATTGAAATCTTGGAATTATATTTCACTGCCTTCATTGTAAAGAATCAGTTCAGCTGAGTCATACTTTGGATGGCATCCCTCATAATTTGAGCTTTGGAAACTTGTTCTACTTATTTCCCCTAGAAGCAGTGCTTCTAGAACTACTTCTGCAGGCTTTTGTTTTATTATTTATTTCAATTGTAAAACTTGTCTGTTCAATTAGCATTACAATTTACTTTGTTTATTTTGGGGTAAAGCAGGGGTGATCCCAGATGAGTTGCCTGATCGTCAGAGGCTTTTTTTTTCTTTTAAAAGCAAAAATCCCTGCCCCACCCCATGCCCAGCTGAGCCGCGGGATTATCTGAGGCTTTTTTTTTACTTTTAAAAACATTTTTTCTACAACCTCTTCGGCAGAAAAAAATGCTTTTAAAAGTAAAAAAAAAGCCTCTGATGATGGTGCAGCTCAGCTGAGGTCGTCAGAGGCTTTTAAAAGCTCTTTTTCCTGCAACCTCTTTGGCCAAAAAGGTTGTAGAAAAAAATGCTTTTAAAAGCCTCTGATGATCAGGCAACTCAGCTGGGATTGTCAGAGGCTTTTAAAAGCATTTTTTTCTGCAACCTCTTCAGCCAAAGAGGTCGTAGAAAAAATGCTTTTAAAAGAAAAAAAAAGCCTCTGACAATCAGGCAACTTGGCTGGCATCATCAGAGCCTTTTAAAAGCATTTTTTACAACGTCTTTGGCCAAAGAAGTTGTAGAAAAAATGCTTTTACAAGTAAAAAAAAAAGTTGGCCACGCCCACCCAGTCACATTACCCCCCCAAGCCACGCCCATAAGTACCAGTAGTAACAAATTTTACATTTCACCACTTGATTTTCCCAATCAAAAATTACAGAACCATGTAAGGATCCAACCAGGTAGTGCATCATGAAATATGCATGCCATTTTCTATGTTAGACAATTTTTATATTAAATTGTTGGTATGTTTATTTAATAAAAAGAATGCAACTACTGAGCCTTCTACCATAGTGTACTCATCTGTTTCTTGCTTGAGTCACAAACCCCATTTCTAGCGCTGAAGCTGATGATGGAGACAGACATTTATGTAAATCCATGGAACTCAGTGTCCCTACTTACTCCACCCTATGCTTCTTTTATGATGCAAAAGGAGAAAATGGAATTGTCACATATGATTTCACCAATTCCCATATTATAGGAATATGATCACTGACCTGAGGGGAACTGCTCTAGTACTCTTCTGGTATCCAAGATAAATTTTAATACTCCATATTAATTTAACTATAAATGTCTCCACTATTGTACAACATATTTTTTGTGAGTCACTCTGTCAGTGAAATGGGTTTGAGATATTTTTTGGGAGATATATATGTATGTATCTATATATAGTCATCTCGAAAAATTTCAATTTTCAGCAATACCAGTTTCCTTAAACAGAAATTGGGTACAGGAATTCATTTTAACATGAGATTTTGCTTCCATATGTGTCAGATTAAATATAACTTCAAAAGTACGAAACCAGCCCCATCTAATTAACATCCCTCCTCCTCTTACACATGAAATGCAGTGGGTTTCTTTTCAGGCTACTGATTAATATCAGTGATTAATGGCTGTGTCTAAACAAGCAATTCATTAGCTGCAATCATATTTAAAATGGATCTTTCTAGGTTCAAAATTCCTTACCTTCTACGTGTATCACAAAGACGCAGGAGAAAATAAAGTTAAGTAAGGTATTATCACAAGAGAGATTCATCCCAAATAAATGTTATTATAGAAAAGTGGCAATTAGGATTCCCTTATTATCCCCTAATTATCCGTCATTTTCTATTTTTCATTGTAATGTTAGTTTAACAATACTTTATTAAATCTGGCTTGATGACAAACAGTCTCTGGCAGTGAATCCTGTGGAGTAACATACGGTATTACACCTAATGAATATTAATGCTCCGAAGTGCAAATGGTCTTTTTAGATTATTACTGATGGCTCGGAAAATGCCAGCAGGTTATCATTATTATGCAGGAAGGTGAAGTCAGTTTCTTCCCAATTGTCTAGTTCATTATTTCTGATAATGTCTCCATAACACTTTTGACTGTCTAGTAGTTTTAAACATTATAATACACAGCACCTAAATATTTACAGGAGAAAACAGATTTGTCCTCCACTGGCTCATTTTATGTGAAAGATACAGTGTTAAATCGAAAGTCGGTTTGCCCTAGCAGTTAAAGAATCAGATTACAAGCTGGAAGATCAGAAGAGGTAATTCTGCTTTAGGCATGGAAGCCAGCTCAGTAACTTTAGGCCAGTCAGATTCTGTCAGCCTAAGGAAATAGGTCAATGCCAGTTCTGAAAATATTGTCAAGTAAATCCAGATATCAGGGAAATTTGATCAGAGAAAGGGAAGACATGTGTTAACTGTTCCTCCCTCGGGGAGGGGGGGGGGCATTGTTCAAACTTATTTCACAATGAGCTATTTTATTACATCCTACTTTAAAACCAATAATACTGTGAAAGATGGGATTTCTACATCAATTTCCTTTTTTTCTTCTTCCTTGGGAATATTTTGCAAATTCAAGGATGGTTTATTAGAAAGCAGGTCTAAAGATTACAAACACGCTTTGTACAATTTTACACAGATGCAGGGAGATGAATAGTTGTATAGTTGCATAATTTGAAACAAGAATAATCAACTGCCATAGGATAACATCATCATTAAGGCATCTGGTTTGCTTATAAGGTCCATTTTAGGCAGGCCTACTCTTAACTGTCTATCATACAAAGCCACGTGAAAGCTTAATGTTCTTTAATAATACTTATCTTCTTTGTTTCCCTATTTAAATTGATGGTTGTATACCATCAAAACTTCAGGGGAATTTCTTTGAAAGGAAACTTCAAAGAAGTTTCACTGGGACGCTTCTTGCCATGCTTTCAGATATCTATTCATTTTTTAACTAAAAAAGCACAGGAATGTCAGAAAACAGTAGCTACTTTAAAAAGAAAGAAGGTATCATTGGTAGGTTTCAACAGGTTCTGACAAGTTCTGGAGAACCAGTAGTGGAAATTTTGAGTAGTTCGGAGAACCGGTAGTAAAAATTCTGACTGGCCCCGCCTTCATGTTTTCTCTGCCTCCCAAGTCCCAGCTGATCAGGAGGAAATGGGGATTTTGCAGTAACCTTCCCCTGGAGTGGGAAGGGAATGGAGATTTTACAGTATTCTCCCCTTCCACGCCCACCAAACCATGCCCACCAAGCCATGCCACACCCACTAAGTCACACCCACAGAACTGATAGTAAAAATTTTTGAAACCCATCACTGGAAGGTATGTATTCCAATAGTTGTATCTAATCACATTTCTAGTACAACACTTTTCTTGTTAGGAATCCTGCTTTCATTTTTATGGTTTGTCCAACAAAATTTAGACAAACAACTTTGGATATTATGTCTCAATGAACCGTTGCATAGATAAGACAGGCAGTTAATCTTGGAAGAAATACTATGATAGTCTATCTTCCCAAAGAATTCTTCCAATTTTCACTACTCTTAAATGAGAATTGACTGTATTAAACATCTTTTCATTATGTACCTGAAGGTATTAGTAATTTCATAAACACTGGCTTCCACTTTATCTGAATCATAATTAGAAAATAATTAGAAAACATAATTAGGAAAAAAACCACACATGTAACAAAATAAAGAGCTGAAGTAATGCTAACTTTAAATATTCAAAGTTTTCATTGAAGTACCAGTATTTACACTATATGCTCAGATTACCCCACATATTTGTTGACAAAAGTTTTGAAAAGGGAACTAGTTGAATATTAAATTGATTATATGTAGGTAGTTCCATAAAATAGAATACATGCAAACACTTTTGACTCATATTTGGCACTTGAGTTGTGTTTGCATAGACATGAAAGCAGACTATTCTTTATATCACTATTTAACTAGTTAAATATCACTATTTAACTAGTGATTTTCAGTAGCAACACAGGGATAAAGAGGGAAGTTTATGGCTTGCTCATTATGATACACTTGAAGTTAAATTGTCCTGATTTCAGGATAGCAGACAAACAGCAATGATAATTGATCTCCTAGGAACCAAAAAAACAACAACCAAAACCCAGGAATACATCTCTTTCAATCTATGGATTAAAACCAGAGATCCCGGGGCTGCTTGCAGTTTGTGGACCTTGGCTTGCCCACCCATGACCTAAAAGCTACTGAAATTACACACACACACATCTACCTTTATCATTTACACTCAGTGGTGGGTTCCTCCTGGTTCCGCCCGGTTCCGCCGAACCGGTAGTGGTGACGATATGATGTCACTGAACCAGTTCAACCCCCCTACCCCCCCCACCCCACACATTATTCTTACCTTTTATTTGGCCCCATCCCCAATCTATTGCTGCCTCCTGAGTCCCAGCTGATGGCTAGAGGGAAAAAAAACTGTTTAAACTCTTGCCACCGGGCTTCAAAGGACCGCCCTACAGCTGATCAGTGTTAAAAGAAAACAAATGAGTAGACTGGTACCTGCAAAAATAAATGGGTAGATCGGTACAGCTCTGCAAGCAGTTAAAAGCCTGGTAGGCCAGTACTTCTGCTAAATCCTAAATAATTGTCACATGATCATCAAGCCACACCCACAAAATAAGCCACGCCCATAGAAACTGTAGTAAAAAAAATTAGAACCCACCCCTGCTTACACTGGTGTATGTAAAGCCATGTACCTGGTCACTTACTCAGTGGATGCATTGAAAAATTGTTCCTGAAATTTGGAAAACATTGGAAAAAGTAAGTTATATGCCACAGGAAGTAAGGAAACAATATGATGTGCTCTGTCTTGTGCAAATAATTCCTTTAAATCCACTAAGAGATATAACTCAGTTTAGTGTTTTATCTTTCTATCCCTTTCATCCTGTTTGAGAAGGCTTTTGGTATTGTATATGCAGTAACTTGTGACTGGTCATCATAATGTTAATCATAAATTTAAATTTCTGTAACTGAAATCTGCAGAATTTAAAGATCATTAGTATGATTGGATTTTGCCTTGAATACAAAAATAGCTAAGATTGTTATTAAATTTGTAATTAACTCAGACTCAGACCTGGTTAGTATTTGGCACTAGGCAATACCAGAACTGTGATCAAGAATGGAATCACTGAAAAAACATCCCTGATAAAGGTAGTGGCAAACTGCCTCAATAAAGAGCCTGAGTGGTGTAGGAGGCTAATGCCTCCTACTAAGGCAGCATTTAATATCCAGCTGCCTGCAATTACTGCGAGTTCAATTCTCACCGGGCTCAAGGTTGACTCAGCCTTCCATCCTTTCTAAGGTGGGTAAAATGAGGACCCGATTTGTGGGGGCAATAAGCTGACTTTGTATAAAATATACAAAAGTATGAAGGCTATTGCTTAACGCATTGTAAGCCGCCCTGAGTCTCTGGAGAAGGGCGGCATATAAATACAATTAAAAAAAATATTGTTCCCAAGAAAACTGAATGAATATAAAGCGTGCATTAAGTCCCCAGGAGTTGGGTTTAACTCAGAGATTTATTGTACATTTTGGGGAGGGTTTTTTTGCAGGAGTTATTGATGGAAGGGAATCAGTGCCGTTTTTCAACCTCCACTTACTCAACCTCACCAATCCTTTACAAAGCCTTTTTTGCTCTTTAATTCTGGGATAACTTCCACTGCTTTCATTGTAAACGCAAGGACGATTATCCATCGCAGAAACCTAATTTGTCTAAGGCCCAGCTGCTCTGTACTGTATTTAATTTAATGGTTAATCTGAGCCATGCATGGCCTGTTCAAAGCCAGAGCACACTGTTGTACATTTATGCAAGAATCTCAGCTTTTATATTTTTTAAAAAGTTCCTTGTTAAAAAGAGTTCATGGTTAATGTGAGAAGCTTGAAAATAAGCTCTGCATATGTTTTAATGATAGTTAACACTGTGACTTAAACTATCTCACACTATGTTAAGCTGTGAAAGTTTGCAATGTATTTCCAGGATTTGGGAATTCATCAGCATTTAACTCGTGTATTTTGTAATTTTAGCTCCAGGGCAGCCCTTTTTTAATTACACAATGAACATGTGGTTGTTATTACCTTGGAATGGGTCACATTTCATTGAAGGATTAACTTGGGTGAACTTAATCTGGAAACTTTCAGGTGCAGAATGTCTGATATTTATATCATGGAGGCATTTCAAATATGATATAAAGCAGTGACAATTTTGACTCCTGTGAACAATGATGAACGTGCCCCTAAAGATTCAGATTTAATCTCCATAGGCGAAAGAGCCCATATGGCTCACAGTGAAGAGCAAGCCTTTAAAAAATAGTCGAAGGAAGTTGGGGGAGGAAAAGCATCTCACTAGAGAAGTCTATAAGAAAATTATATAGCTGGATAACCTGAATAATATTTTATCATAAGAATTGGCTGACATTGATCTGAAATGTCCAGGTGATATCCAGTGTATTCATATAATAGGTCTGAATCAATCAACTTGTTACACAGATTTGCACTGACATGGAATTATGGGAGAACTCCTGCAAAAGTAGCTACAGAAAAATAAGTAAGATCACAGAATGAGATATAAAATGTATTAGTACCCACTAATAAAATTATCTTAGTACCTTGTCTCAGTACAATAAACCACTTAAGGGGTGTGCATAAGCGCACCAGCATGCCTACCATCCCTGTCCTAATGTTTTCTTTTATTCGTATCCTTTTCATGTATTTATAATTATATTTACACTTGTATCTGTCATAAAATACACGCTTGACAAAATAAAGTAAATAAATAAAAATAAATTAAATAAAAGATGCTAGTGATTAATTTAAGCTCTTAGAAATATTTCAGAAAAAGTGACAATTCTTTGAATAGCAAAATATGTCACAATGATTATTGAGGGAAAGATTAATTGTCTTTAGAAAACAATTTTGGATTTTTAATATATATATAATAATAATAATATATAATTTTCTGCAGGCTTTCTGAGATCTACTGACACTGGTGATGTTACCTAGTTTGAGTAATAAAATGCCTGCAAGAAAACAACCAAACTCTGAGAGCACCAACGACTCCTTATTTTAACTCTGAGCTACAAATATTCTCCTTTATTGGTACTTCTAAGGTATATAAAATTTAATTCATTCCCTTTCTGTTTCTCTCTCTATATATATACATTTATATATCTCAGATGTAAGAGCTTTTATAAGAAATGTGTGACTTTTAAGCAATTTTCTTATGATGGTATTTCTTGCTGCATATTATGTAGTGCAAAAATTATCTATATTTTCATAGCACCTTTAACAATGGCTAAAGTATATTTTACAGAGAAGAACACTATAATGCTCTGTATACTTCTGTCTGTGAAAGCTTATATCTTCATATGTTGTGTAACTTCATAGTTACACAAGAGGCAATATAAAAATAAAGCTCTGTCTGCTATAATATTGAACCAATGTAATTTGCACAAGCCAGACTAATAAATGGATCTGCAGAATATTAAATAGTTTTATTATGTATTATAATCCTTGGATGATATAGTTCTCTATATTTTAGTGCAGTTTTTAGCTCAGATTTATACAGAAATGCAAATTTGAAGAAAGTTACAACAACAATAACAACAAAAATACGGGGAACTACATGAGAAATGTATCTATTTCAGGGGGAAGTGTATAGAATTCAAATATGTTTAAGTTTTAAGAGCATCACACTTCAGTGATAGGAAAAAGAGTTTCTCAGTTTCTTACATTTTCAGCCTTAAGTTATTGTCTTCCACTTCTACATCATAATGATTCAACATATATACCCAAGGATTTTTTTTATGTTTCTATCAATCATTCTTCTCATATATTTATCTTATTCTAAGAAACATAGTTGCCATGTCTTATTGTACCATTTTTAAAGCAACTATACCTATTTATTTGAATGTAATTTTAATTAATATTTGCATGTTTGCATCTCCTCTCTGATGTTATTTCTACAGCAAGCTTGTCCTTTTGATTGGAGAACTGCATCACAAATTCATAAAAAGAATAATATTTTGCATTTTGGTTTGTGCATTTGCTTCAAAGGTGAACATTAAATATAAATTTTTAAACTTCTTTCTCATCTCTGTTCACATCATGGTTTTAATGACAATATCTGTTGGGGATGAGGTGTAAAGTAGCAATAATAAAACATCTGGTTGGTAACTGAGAAATGAGTCTAAGCTCAGCCAGCAGGTCTATTTTGTGCTCTTTTGTGCTCTATTGTAGCATAAGGCAACAATAACAACAATCTATAATTATAAGAACCCCAAGTGTTCCAAAACTGAATGAACAGTTGTAAGGTTGACTGTTTATAAAACAATTGATTACTGTAGTTATTAAGTGTTTAGTGTCAAACAAGAATTTACTGAACTTTTACTAAAGATAAAAGCATGTGCCAGTTTAATCACATGGGGAGAACAATCCCAGAGTTATATATGAGCATACCTGGCTAAAAGACTACAGTACAGAACTGAATTTATGAAAAGAAATTTTATTAAGACCTTTGATTGGTCTTTTATTAAGCTAGGCAATCTTGCTATTATTGGTCAAGTAACAAACAACAAAAAAATAGAGACGACTCGTACAATCTGCATTCTTTAGCACTCTGAATGTCTATATCTATGGAACTTTTGGGTTAGCAGCAAAAGCATTCAAAAGCAACTTTTCTGTCTGAACCGATTCTTTGTCTCATATCTCTGAAATCTGGGCCATGTAGCCTTTAACTTCTGAATGAATTTTCTTTTCTAAGAGTGAGATGGCATCAGCTTTAATATGCCTGCAGTACTTTCTCGGCACTGACACCATTTTCTATTATTTTCATCATCAAATAATGAGCTGTCCTGAACAACTTTTTATCTGACTTTTTTTTAAAAAAGAATCATATTTGCTAGTTTTCTATATAGCTGGAGTTACATTTTTTTTGCAAACTAAGATAAGTACAAACTGGGCCCCTTAGAGAGAGAGAGGGAGGGAGGGAAGGAGGGGGAGAGAGGGGGAGAGAGAAAGGAAGAAAGATGGATGAGAAGAAAAAATCCAAATTCATAGCAAAAAAAAGGGGGGGGGGGGGAATAGGAAGAAACAATCCTAATGTCCTAAAATTTGGCATAGTTGCCAAATTCACCACAACCTACAATTTGTTTCTTCATCCTGTCTCTATATCAAGATAGGTACTTGTATGGTATCAGTGGTGGGTTGCTACCAGTTCGCTCCGGTTCAGGCAAACTGGTAGCAGTAGCGGCGGGAGGGTCCACCCACCCGCCCGGACATCATCAAATATGCTCCGTGCATGCGCATAAGCTTCTGTGCATGTCCAAAAGTGGGTCACGTGCGAGCGAACAGGTAGCAAAAGTAAATGAAACCCATCACTGAATGGTATGTATGATACACAAAAATGGTGAATGACTGAATTCCTTCAGTGTTAGTGCTGGATTAAGTGCTGGCCTTTTTAAAGCGGTACACTAGCAATCTACAAAGGGAATGTTGGGGCAGAACAAATAGCATATTGAAAAGAGGTAAGTCTGGTCAATGTGGTGAAAGAAATATACAAAACTATAGAAACGTCTTGACGTAAGTGAAATCTATAAATAATAAAAATAAAATAAGTGAAGTCTTACTTCACTTCATTAGGATATGTAAATCAAACCAATATTGTCATTGATCTTTAGCTTATCTCACAAGAAAGAAATATAGACAGGATGCTAAACATAAGTTGCCCATTAATATTGCCAGGAATGAAAAAAAAGTATATTCTGCTTATGAACAGGTATATATATCGGGGATTGTAGGAAAAGATTTTTCACTAATGCAATGGGTAAAGAAAGGCAAAACTGCCATTTCTTGTATGTATAAAATTGGTAGGAGGAATTAATATTTGTTGTTAATAACATGATCTTAATTTTTATTATGGCATTTAGATGTCATCCTCAAATAAATTAATTCAGTAATGAGACTGAATTTATGGCATTTATTCATATCTTCCTAGGCATAATAAAATTGCACTGTTCAAAATATACTCAAAATTGATGATCAGGCATAGCCAATAATGACACTTTCTGGAAAAAAAAATTCAGATATATCTCAGTACACTATATATTGGGAAGCAATTTTTTAATTGTGTCAAGTTTTAGGCCCATAAAATTTTCTCTTTTGCACTATCCGAAATATGGTGGAAATGTGCAGTTTAAGGACAGAAAAAGTAATATATATCCTGTTTTGATCTGCTTTTCTTTTTAATACATTAAGGAGATATTTTCTTAATGTGCCATTGGTTTTCAAGATGATATGATTTATGCCTGTGGTTTTATTGTTAGAATGATCCAAGGTCATTAAGTGGCATTTTGATACTCCCTGTGATGAGGTGTGCTTTTCTTCCCTGAGGTGCCAGTGGGATCTTTTAATGCTTCTGAAGAATAAGTACTGGATTATGAACTGGATTTTCTTTGTATTTAGAAAATTTTATTGCTTTATCCAGAAAGAAAGAAAAAAAATGAGATTCTCAACCCTCAAACCCAAAAACTATTAGGAGAAAGAAATGCATTGAACCAATTTAGTTTGCACTGTGCCAAATTTTATGTGATCTATATCACAGTTATTTGTATGGCATCCATACTTTTCCAAATGAGGCAAAACAGCTTGCATCTCAAACTTCTTCCTGAAACAAAGCACTGTATGTTAAAAATGAATATGTTAGCTAAAAATAAATGCAGATATGCATATGTTATAGCACCAAATGCCTAGTACTGAGTAAACCTGACTGCAAAAAGTATACATTAGGAAAATTGAATGCAAATGTGAACATTAAAAGTAAATGAAAATATATTTCCTAGCTTGGTTTCTCCAAATATTTGCAGATTAATGCAAAAATATAATAGAATAAACTTGATAAATTGAGTAAATGGACAAATTCAACCATTTCTAAGAGAAATTGACTAGCTAAGAATTAAAGAAGAAAATAATTAAAGAACCCCAGCTAATTTTCACACATGTTTTGCATTGGGATTCTACCTGTATGCTAGTATATATGCTTGTCTCTATGTGCATATAATATTGACAAATAAAACTCTTAAATGTTGGGGGAAATAGTACATTAAATCTGCAATTACTGAGACATACATTTTTTTTTTCTTTAGCCTAACACTGAAACGAATAAGTTGTTCAAAGTAGTGAAATTGGACCTCAAATTTGGAATATTGTTTTTCACACTCCAATGTGAGAATAGGTAATGGTTAAGACAGCTTAATCAAAAAAGAAAACAAAAGTACCATCTTCTATGAAACAAAGTATTTGTTCACAATTTTCACAGTATTTTTCTACATAATTACTTCATGTGTACACCATAAATTTCTTTGAAGTTTTTTATTTTATTTTATTTTTACAAACACATCAATGCATGAACAATGTGGCACCTGGGTGTCATACATTTTAATACAAATAAAACTAATGGCTTTAGTCATAGTTATTACTTTCAATCCAATTTATGTATTTCTTATAATAATACATATTTATATAAAATTGCAATCTATCATTATTTGATTATTCCATGTTTTCTCTTATTATTACTCTTATTTTATTATACAAAGGTGTATACACTAATATTCCCCTTTTCTCTTATTTCTATCTCTTATTCTAACTTTTAATCATATCATCCTTTGTTAAAAAAATGTTTTCTTTCTATTATAATTCTATTATAAATTTTTTGAATAAACTATTCATTTAGAATGGAAAATAAAGGTATCAAAGTGGTGGATAGCTTCTGCCTTATAGGATCAACCTTGGTTGATTGGGTATTGGAAATTGAGTATGTATAGTCTAATGAAAAGAAGGACTAGGGCTGACTTAATAACACTATTCCAATATTTAAGGCTCTCCTACAAAGACAAGGGAGTCAAACCAGGGGTGAAATGCTCCTGGTTTGGACTGGATCGCCTGATCCAGTAGCAATGGAGGCGGGTGGTTCGGAGAACCGATAGCAAAATCCCTGCCCCCCCCCATGCCCAGTGAGCCTCGTGATCATCAGAGACTTTTTTTCTTTTAAATGGCTCTGATGATCTAAGATGAATTGCCTTGGTTGGCAGAAGGTTAAAGACCCTCTGCTGATCAAGGCAATTTAGCTTGGATCATCAGAGGCATTTAAAAGAAAAAAAAATTCTTTTAAATGCCTCTGACGATCCAGGCTCTGACGATCCAAGCTGAGTTGCCTGATCGGCAATCAGGCAACTCAGCTTGGATCGTCAGAGCCATTTAATAGAAAAAAAGTTTTTTTAAAAACCCTCTGATGATCAGGCAACTCAGCTGGGATCGTCAGAGCCTTTTGAAAGCATTTTTTTACAACCTCTTCACCGAAGAGGTTGTAGAAAAAATGCTTTTAAAAGTAAAAAAAAGGCCATGCCCCCAGTCCCATTACTCCCCACCACCAAGCCGCGCCCACAGAACCGGTAGTAACCAATTTTAGATTTCACCATTGGGTCAAACTATTTTCCAAAGCACCAAAAGGCAAGACAAGAAACAATGGTTGGAAACTAACCAAGGTGAGAAGCAACCTAGAATTAAGGAAAAATTTCCTAATGTTGAGAACAATCAACCAATGGAATAGCTTGCCTTCAGAAGTTTTGAGTGCTCTATTACTGGAAGCTTCAAAAAGAGACTGGGCACCTTTTGTCTGAAATGGTATAGGGTGTCCTGCTTGAGCAGCGGGTTGGACTAGAATACTTCCAAGGTCCCTTCCAATTCTTTTATTTTATGTTCTATATTCTATGTAAAGAAACAAGCAGTCAAGAAATACAGTGCAGACTCGCACTTGTTAGAGTACCATGAAGATCTTGGAAAAGGTATTCAAATGCCATGATGTGTTTATAACCTACAAAGAACAGAACTGTACAAGCATGGAATTTTCTGTCACAATCTATGGAAGCAAAAACTGAACATTAAAGAAGCAGAATTTTCCAACATTAAAATTCGAAGGTGTCAAGATTCCCGAGAATACTTGGAGCAGTGAAAAAAAAACCTGATAGATATAAAACAGATAAATTCAAAATTCTCATTAAATGCACAAATGACCATGCTCATATTATCTTACTTCGTATTATGTGAATACCTAGCCATTTAGAAAAGGCTCTAATGCTGGCAAAGAAAAGATGTGGATGAACAGAAGTAAAGTAGAGACACTTACTTACATGAATGACGAGTATGCCTTTGGGAGACTTAAAAGAACAGATTAGGGATAGTTCAGCATGGAGAAAGTCTATTGATATAGTTGCTAGAGTCGAAAAGGACTTAATGGAACATAATCAATAGACTAGAGTAAACTACAGTAAATTATAATTCATGAACCATATTTTACAGATTAAATAAATCCCCTCATTAATTTCTTCAAAATATTACAGAATTGCCTGCTCTTATTATAAAGGTTAATATGGTTCATCAATGGATTAATGTGTTAATATTATATGCCTTAAGAAGTGAGGCTTGACCATGAAAAAATATTCCTTTTTAAAAATATCAAAAAATTCTGTTGGGCTTTAGCTGGATTTTTGAGGAGAGCTGCAGCTGGTGTAATGCCACAAGCAGATGATATCAGCCAGGCCAGTTAATTTTCCAAGTAATCCAAGGAGGATGAGATTATAAATCTGCATGGCTACTTAAAGAGAGAAGCTTCTCAGCATGAGAAACTGATTTGGATCAAACAGTTTTCTACTTCTGAACTAAAGTGGAATTGTAAAATCAGCTAAAAATTTGAGAACATCAAATCAGATTCTATTTGGAACTCTACCTTTTATCTAAAAGTATAGTAAAGAAACATAATTAAACTATAAATAGATTTGATCGGATGTTTTCCTGATATTTGGGGAAATATAAACTCTAGAAACATAACTACTCTCTCCCATAGCTAATATTAGCTGCACATTTCTTCAGATTTTATGTCCAATTATTTGATGGCACCACTATTAGTTGAGGTCCCCCTCACATTTTCCTGGGCCAGTTTGTACCAAGTAAGAAGTGCTGAGAATGCTGGGAATGTATGCTAAAAGAATATAATCCCAGCAGGATCACTGAAGGCATGACGGTCATACACCTTCCCAGATCAAGCAAGCAGGCAACTATATCAGACAGTAGCAATGTAGGAAGATATTGGTAGTAGATGATCACCTTAGTGAATTGACTACACATTATTATCTTAAGCATCAGGAGATGATACTGTTTACTTTTAAGGACATAAAAAAGAGAGGGAACAGCTTTCATAGACAGGAAGGATATTGCAAAATCACTACAAGGCTGCACTGCAATTAATGATTGGATAATATCAATCATACTTCAATTATATAACCCATTAATATAATTAACCAAGTTTATATTCCAAATACTGTTCCAAAAGAAAAGAAGATTTGGTGGGGTTTTTTTTGAGCAAGTTCAATCTCATATCAGTAATATTTAAGCAAAAATGGCGGCCAATTTAGTGTAATGGTTAAGGTGCTGACCTAGAAGACAGGGTTCAACATTTTTAAGGTCTAATGAAGCAATTACTCTAAATGTGTGAATGTTACCCAGTTTTTGATATGCAGGAAAAGAGTCTCTTTTTCTGATTGTTATTTTTAATTCTTGTGTTTATCCTACAGATTTGAAATTAATTTTAAAAACCCCTCTTGATTTACAAAGCATTTAGATTATTTACAGAGGCATCTGCACTCCATTAGATTGTATCACACAATTATTTGGACACTTCCCTACCTCTTGTGTCAAAGACTAAGTCTCCTGACAGCATGCAAAAAAGATATGATTAATGATGGTAGTTTTCTTCCAATTTTAGGTACATTTTCCCAAGTGGAACAAGGTGAAAGAAATGTCTTCCATCACCAAGCTAAATGATTGGCCAGAAGCTACTGCTTCATCCACCAAAGACCATTTCCTCCCTAGTGAGGATGTGTCAGAAGCATTGGTACATATAAGATCTTAGAAAAATTTCTTTATGTGATTATGTCAGAAACTACATATTATGCACAGTATGACTTCATGATGCTGATGCTGGGTGGCTGGTCTCCTTCGGTTTCCTTTTTTCTTTTTAAATACTTTTATAGATGAGATGTGCTTGAGAATGGACCTGAAAAACTGTTGAGAGTATTGTGGAGTGGTGTAAAAGCTTCTTTCAATAAGCTTTTCTTAAATATAAAACAAATAACAACCAGTGCCAGTTGAATACACAAATGCAAAACTAAAAAAATAAAATAAAATACAAACACACATGCGTGCATTCAGAAACAAAAGCATCCAAGCCCATATATAACTATGTACATAATATAGAGACGTTTCACTTTTAGTAGTTTACATGTCTTACTTTTTAAAAGAGCAGAGCAGGAAATTGCTTTTTAATGGAATAGGGAGCTTTTCCTTTACAACAACCACATTTTAAGAAGCAGTATTCCTCTAAACTAATTAATCAGTATATATCCACTGAAGAGAGCAATTCCATAAACATATATTAAGCACTTCAGAATAAAGGAAGTCAGGCAGACTACAGATATAAGTCATTTTCAGCTTACATTCACATCAGCCCAAGTCTTTAAGATCTGTCAGAGGCACTGGAATGCCACGAGTGTGCTTTAATGAGTTTTGTTGTCAGCAGTTATCTTCTGTTAAGCAAAATCTTTCCTTCAGGCAGCCCACAAATAAACTGCGAGATCACACTGCTTGCTTTTGAATACGTCTATTACCTACTTAGCATGTTCAAACATAAAAATCATAGAAAACACACTTGTTTCACTTCTTAGGACACATTTAATGCTGTTGTTTTTTTCAGAAACCAATGATGTGAATCATATGATATAGTGATATTAGGTCCATGCGTCTCTCTTATGAAGGTCAGGTAATATCGACTCTCCAGATGTTGTTGGGCTGTAACTCCCATATTTTTTTCATCACTGGGTATTTTACATGGCATTGATCAATGCCTATTGACATGGCTTCCCACTGTCTCTTTTGAAGAACCTCTACCTGGTTTCTGATATTTTGGACAACTACCACCCAGTTGTAAATATTCCTTTCATGGGAAAGATAAGTAACAGTTATTGGATATCTAAGTACAAGCACATTTGTGGAAATTGTATCTCTTGTTCCATTTCATTTTGGGTTCAGGTTTGAGTTTTATACAGAACTAGCTAATGGTTGTTAACCTTTATCTGGAAAGAGACTTAAGGGAAGTTACATATTGAATTGCAGACTCTTAACATACAACTCTTAACACACCTGAATATACAATATCATTAAAATGGCTTAATAAGCTTGGAATTGGGGCTTTTTATGATGGTGATTCCAGCCTGAAAACCAACCAGCACAGTAAAACATGGGAGTTGTATGATATTATGGAGAACAGTTATGCAAGAACTATGGTTTAGTATATCAATATGCTGATAAAATCAGCTTTGTTTCTCCTTCCACTTGAATCAGGGAGGCTTGCATTTTTGTAACAGATGTATTTAAAAAATTTAATCAAAATAACGATAAAGGGGTCTTTGTAGAAACAGTATAAGAAAGGGGTCTTTGTAGAACATATGTGGATAATTAATTTCCAATCCTAATAACTTTTTTAACACCTAGGCATCCCTTTTCATAAACCTCTTGTAAGAAAACACATTTTCCATTGGCAAGTATGATGGAAGCCTCTTTTTCTTTGTTTTCATCTCTGCCAGCTTTTAAAAAAATATTTTGGATTTTTTTTTAAATGCTTAGATGTTTTGTAAATTACTGAGATTCACTGGGAGTTGATGGCACATTTCATTTAACAGAAAAAGAAAATCAACCATTGTTTTAGCAACCACAATGAACACTATTCTGAAATGTTTCTATTTCCAAGGAAGGCAGTTGGTTGGCCTGCATTGTAAAATTCTAAGGCGAGGTGATCGCTCAGATGCTGTATGGACTGGGATCTGGTGATATGAGAAGTTTATTGCCAACTAGAATTAGTCCAAAACAAATTGATAAAGAGATTTGAGATTCCCCCAAGACAGAAGGGGAGCTAAACATGGTGGTACGATTACTTTCCATCATCATTACAATACATCTTGCATTGATGCGATAATATAAAAAACAGAAAGACTTCAACTGTCCCTCCTCAAACCTTGCTTTTTCCAATGCAATAGTCTTTGACTTACAACCACAATTGGAATCAGAATTACCATGGCTCAGCAAGGCAGTTTTTAAGCGAGTCCCTCCTGATTTTGCTGCCATTTTTGCCAAGTTTAACACAGTTGTTAAGTGAAACTGGTTGTTAGGTGAATCTAGCTTCCACCATTGACTTTGCTTGTCAAAGGTTGATAGGACGGTAAAAAAATAATGACATGACCCCATGATACTGCAACCATTATAAATACATGCCAGTTGCCCAGCACACACATTTTAATCATGCAACCATTGGGAAGCTGTGATGATCATAATATGAAGACTAGCCAAAGGTTAGTTTTTTAGTTCGGTTGTTACTTTGAAGAGTCACTAGTTTAAAACAAGGACTACTACTACACATTGTGGAATCAATAAACAAAACCTTTGTTACTGATCCTACAAATATATTTCCAATCCTCTTTGGGAAAATGTGAAACAAAGCAAATATTAGAATCAGGGATATCAGTCAAGATGCTACTTTTGTATAGTCACAGATATTTTCATCTGGTTTTATCATTTTGAAAAATAGTATCTGGTTAATATTACCAGTATCTCATTTGAAAAATAATTCATATGCCCCATCACTTTTAGACCATTGCATTGTAAGCAATGTCTTTGACCTGGTGGTGTTGGCCAACTGGAGGATATTATTTGCAATGTCTTCCACTACCTCATTTTGATGAGTTCAGGATCAAATTACTGAAAGTAGACAAATTCAATGGCTTGGACCTTAAGCAGTTGAATTATCATCTTGCAGATGTGTTTCCCTCCATTAATTGTCAAGTGCTACACTCACTTTGCTGCCATTTAAACTTAGAAAGAAATATTTAAATTCTTAGTCATAGTCCTGTCTTTTTTTTCCATTTTAACCTCTTTGCATCCAATTAACTCTTTTTGTTATTTCTTATTTTTAGTTTCATTTCATTTTATTGACTGTTATGTTGTGCTACATTGTGGTGATTTACAACAGTAAATTTATTTACACATAAACACAAAAGAATTGTAATCAAAGCATGATTAAAAGCTCAGGAAAAAATAGCACACTCAATCTAATTGTGTAAACATAGTACCGTCTGCAAATCCAGTCACAGTTGCATATAAAACAATACTTCCAAATGTTGGGTCTGTTGTTTTCTGAGGACTTACAATCACATTCGGAGCTTCCCCTTAGTTATGAATTCTAGCTTTTACTTTAGCAATAAAAGGAATGTCTAAAAGTGGTTTATAATTAAAAGAATATTCCAGACTTTTTCAGTAAAGCTCGTATAACTGCCTCCATTAATCTTGCAGGGACATATTCAGACTCAGGGAGGCACTGATCATTTCCTTTAACTATGAGTTCAGACCGAACTACACTAATTTAATTAGCCAGGAAGGCCAAAGGCAAGTAAACAAGATCTTATATCTCTGAAACGTCTTTCTACAACCCAGAGAACTACAAGTTGAAAAGAATCTATATCATCCTGCGAAGCAATTGCTAAATATACTCCCCTATGACTTGCCCCAATACTGGAATTTGAATCAAGGAGTATCCAGTGAACTTTGTCTGAAAATCATGAATAGTGCTTGCAGCAAGATTCTAACATTCCTGTGTTCCTTTCTCAAGATCTTGAACAATGTGGGAAAGCTCTGCCATCCTGCCCTGTGCAGACACAATGGAGACAAACAAGTGAGTCTATTTTTACATCAACCATTATCACAGAACTGAATTTCAGTTAGAAAGAGGCACTATTCCAAGTTCCAATTTATCACAATAATTTCTCCATTTGTGCACCAATTATCTATCTATCTGTTTCATCGCACCAACCCTCCCTAATGAACAAAGGTGCCAACAGAGCTGTGCAAGAGGGAAGAGAGCATTCAAAAGTGACAGTGCCAACCATCAAGGCATCTCTATTCCACAAATTGACCACAAATTTAACAATATTGCCAACAGATGATGTGAGAAAGAACGTTTAGAAAGCATCTAATTCTTCACTGTTGTAGGTTACAGAAGAGTGATTTGTCTAATGAAGTTACAGAAAAATTCTCTATTTTTATATCACTAATATCAGCTATGCAGAAAAACTACTCCGTATATGGACAAGACAAATTGAAAGAAGTCCACAGTCATCATGGCATATACAAAATTGAGGTCATGCAACCTTGGCATGGATGTTGAAATCTTTCAGGGATCATCTCCCTGAGTTCAGGAGCAAAATTAGTAAATAAGTAAATGATGCAAATGACATAATTTTCCTGCATTTGTGATGGATACCAAGTGGCAGAAAAAATAATATTTTTTTATTATTATCTATGCATTATTTGTATTGTATTTCTACACATAATTCACTCTTTCTCTACCATTTATCTAACTAACCACTTTATATTTCTATACAGAGGAAATGTCACACACAATGAATACATAAACAAAGAATTTAGCATCTGCATATACATACATAGGTACAATCCTGCCTGATTTAGATCTCAATAAACCTAAATTCACTCCAGCTGGCATATAAAGAGCACAGCTGGCAAGAAATCCTTTTATTCATTTTTCTTCACGTTTCCATAAAAATAATTTGAAAACAGTTTTGAGAATAGCTTTGAATAGATTTGGTTGACAACAGAGTAAACTTTAAATGTATGTTAACTATAACCATAAATAACCAATCAAGCAACATTGATGTACATCCAATTTAAGATTTATTCAACTTGAATGGGTTATGGACTGAATACCAACAGCCTTTGAAAAGCTGCTGCACAATCCAGATGTGTAATGCCTCCTCATTTATTTCTCGAGGATT
Source organism: Ptyas mucosa (assembly GCA_012654045.1). Taxonomy (NCBI): domain Eukaryota; kingdom Metazoa; phylum Chordata; class Lepidosauria; order Squamata; family Colubridae; genus Ptyas; species Ptyas mucosa. The sequence continues at coordinate 18,114,786 of WNWU01000016.1, read as the reverse complement.
CTGGTGTCTTTCTCCCAAAATAGTTACCCATTTTTTTCTTCCACCTCCTTTTCCATTAGATCAAACAATATAGCCACCAATATACTAGAACAGCTGTGTTTTTTGGTCAGTGCAATGTTTAAAAAGAAGAATATAAGTATATACTTGACCCCCATTTGATAATGATTAGGATACCAAGACTAAACCGACAAAATTGCTGTCTTTACTTTTATTTCAGTTTGGGAATCACTAAAAAAGGATACATTGCCTACTACTATTGAATGAAACTACTGGTAGAAAATAGGTGAAAGTATAAAAACCAGAAAAGTAACATGGTCCAGTAGACCTATATAATATATTACTAATGTTATATAAACTAGTAAAATGGTTTAAAAAGCTTGATATTAATGCTTGGCTTTGTTATGCTTTTATACCCAATAGGAAATACTTACATATTCTAATTTAATGGTACATAAGGTCACCATTTACATTCTGAGGTTAGACTTCTAAAATTTTGCATTATAAAGTACTCTAAAATGATAATATAATTTGTGCAACCTCAACAATAAAAAAAATTTAATTTGGGCAACAATTTCCTTTCTTCTATTACACAAACAATGTAAACATAGTTAAAAACTGTACTTGCTTAGGGATGTGAGCAATATCTTCTGAAGGCAAGATATTGTGAAGGCAAAGCAGTCAGCAAAGTCTGGAACAAACGTTTAAAGGCCCATTGTGCCTGTGTACAGTTAGATTTTTTTAAAACAATAGATCCATTGTCCAGTTGCTCACCCCTTGGAAATCAATAAACAGTTTGAGCATCCTTGATCTCAAGGCTTTGAGTTCAAAATGTCTACTTGTCTCTAAGAGCAACCCATCACATGTATGGTCTTTCCATAAAGACCAATATGCCTATAATAAAGAAATATCTGTATTGCAGTTGTACTACTGATTTGTGAAAGTATAGCATAATAGTAACAAGTTTTAAATGAGAATTGTAGGTGTTAACATAGCTGGACAATTAAAACTTAAAGGGTGCAAATGAAATTGCATCAACAATTTTCAGAAGCTCCCTTAACACATTCTGAAAGATCAAATGGAACATGATTTTATAGCTTACAATTTTTCAATATCTCAGTCTAAACCGAGCATTTATGAAAAGTACTAGAATATCAAACTCACAACTAAGGACAAAACAGTGTGGTCAATTCTTTGACCAATGCTGTTAGAGATAACTATCATTATCTGTAATCAGTGCCTTTTCTTTTTCCTAGGCCAGATAGAATAGACTCAAACTGAATTGGGTTATTTACATTCTCTGAAAACATGAAGTTACATGTAACAATGAAAGCTCCTGACAACCCCCATATGCATTGATTTACTCCAAAATACTGTATCAGCTTGATCTAATCCTCCTATTTTCTCTATCCATCTTATTGCTTTATAATTTAAATCCTTAAGTCATATAAGCCTGAAGTATTTGGGACAGGTCATCAAATAAAGCCTCTGGACAAATCCTAATATAGCAAACTTATTAAAAAATGATGAAAAATGTGTTGCTGCATCAACACACACACATACACGTTAGTTATAAAACTTAGCCATTTTTTATAAAATAACCCTTGAATTTGTACCTTGGGAAAACATTTCAGAAGGGAATTTGCCCATAAACACTCTGCTATCACACTTGTTTCTTCATCTACTGATTTACAAGCTGTGAATGAATGGTAGCCTTCAACAACAGGAAGCTCTGCCATTGAGAAACCTGATCCCTTCACATGGAGCCGGAGACTAGCCTCAGTACCTACAGGAAAATTCACTCCAGGAACCTCCAGGAATCAGAACTGTTAACCAGAAGGAAATGTCTTTAGTGCACTTACATGGCTCTTAATCAACTCCTGTCAGAGCACCTTTGATCAATGAGTTTTCAAAATGAGATTAACTACAGTTTACAATATGTCTACATACGTTTCACAGTCAATCCCAAATGTACACATTTAAAGAAATCCTTCAGTCATGAATTTTTTTAAATCCCCATTTGATTTTCTTATATCTTGGAAAACTGGCTCAAAATATATTGGAGTAATCCCAATTATTATAATTTTATTTTTCATTGAAAACACTTTCATCTTCCAAAATTAGTAATGCAGTTCTATCCTTTCATTCAGAATATGGACTTTAATACACAGTAAGTGAATACCATCTATGAAAACATGTAACTATATTAGGTGCCTGAATTTATAAAATCACACTGTAAAGTTTAAGGAAGGTCCAATTATTTCTCAATAAAAAGTTATTATTGTCAATGATAATGACACTGATCTTTGATTTTGAAAAAATACAGTAGATGTATCCAATGACTGTTGACATTGCCAGTAGTTAAGATTGTTAACTTAATGTAACTATCAATGAAAGGGAAGAGCAATTATTTCATTTAAATCCATTAGTTATTAGGCAAGGCATTAGAAATAATTTAGATGAGGGAAATATCCTTCTGAGATGCAAATCTACGGTAAGTACTCACAGCACTCTTACCAATTTTGTTTTTATTACTTATGAACAAGAAACTAATCAGTAGAAGAGAAAATACAAGGGATCATGTCCCATTGAATTCAGGTTTGAGGCACTGTTGGGCAATGTCATACAATGTCCTTGCAACCAATTAAAAAAATCATCCTATCTCCCATCCTTAGATTTTATCTGAGAACTCCAAAACTACCAAGTTAATCAGGCAGATTCTTATGTGAGATTTCATGTAGCCCCCAATCAATAAAAGATCTGAAAAGTTTAGGAATCAAGTAACCTTTCTGTTTTAATGAACAATTTTTTTAAAAAAAAAATTTAAATGTGGCATCTGAGGCTACTGTCAAAAGTAATACAAAAGTGTAAACCTACAAGCTTTAAAGAAGCAAATTTGTTTTCAGTACAACACTCAGATCAGTACTGTAGATTGGATACACACAACTTAAAACTCCAAGACTACCATTCTTGGAGAGTGATATCCAGAGATCTTTAAAAGTTAACACCAACATGTAATTTTAAGTCTTTGAATTTTAAAATTTAAATGAGAAAAGAGAGGGAAAATATTATATATATGATTGGATAGTAATTATATCAACTATACATAATTCATGAAATCAAAATATTGGCATGTTCCATCTCCTGTGTAGGAAGCCAAATTCAAGTTTGAATACATCCAGTGAAGGAGATCCTAATTTCCTGGATAATTGATTCCACTGCTGAGCTTTTCTTACAGTTAAAAAAAAATTCTTAGTTCTTAAATTTGTTACGTGCTGACTTAAGGGAAAATTTGTTCAGAATCAATGGCTTTGAATTTCACTGCCAAATCTTTTTTTTTTTTAGTTTTTATTTCTGCTATTTCTCAAAATTGAAATTTTTGAGGGGGGGGGACTTTTAAACCACTCAAATCAAACTGACTTTGCATTGCGTATTATTTTCCAAGTCATAAGTTAAAAATAGACAAGATAAATATAAATAACTTAGCCAAAACAAAAATTAAGAAAACCATAAATCACAATAAAACTAAGAATTTAAACATTCCAAATCAAAGGACCAATCTTTGTCCTATCTTGAAAACCCTTTTAGTTAGCTAGAACATAAAACGCATATGCATATGTGTTTAATATCAGGAAACTACATAATATTAACTGGTGTTGGGCAGAGTTAAAGAAATTAGTTTAGTTTAAATGTATCACTGGAACGGAAAAATGGGAAATTATATGATTTTTTGTCACAAAAAATATTATAATTTGGTTGTTTTCTTTTAAACAAAACATGGAATACTTCTCAAATTTGCATGTTTTCTTCATGCAGGGGATTTATTATACAGGCATTTCTTAACTTATGACTATTCATTTAACAATGATTCAAAGTTATGAAGGCCTTAGGAAAAAAATATTTACTACTTATACTCACAGTTACATATATCACTCTACCCTGCTGCCATGTCACCATAACTTGAGTGATTGGATACTGTCTTGCATTTGCAACCAGTTGCAGCATCCTACAGTAATGTAATCACAATTTGTACATTTCTTTTGTCATTTTCCAGCAAAAAAATGGCAAAAAACCACCCATGAAGAATCTGGATTTGCTTAATACTCATGTGATTCCCTTAATATTTGCCATAAAAATTGTTGTAAGATTGGGTATAATTTGAATATGACTGCAATGACCTACAATGGAAAGTGTGGTTGTAAATAAAGAACAACCTGTAGATATTTTCTAGGTTTTGGTTTGTTTGCTTTTCTTTTCAAGATCTATTAATTTCGTCCAGGTGCCCACAATTTTTGCATGCCTTCAGGAATGCATCTGCCTATGCCTAGCCAACCTCATAATACTTTCTTCAAGTCCTAATTTTCTAATCACTGATTTGTCCAATCTGTCTTTCGCTGGGAATTTCCACTTGACAGCGTTCCCATCCCTCAATTTCTCTAAAGCATTCTGAAATTGAATGGTCAATCATCTTAATCCCTGCCAAGAATGGAATGCTGAAGACAGCAGGAATCACCATGGGCTAATCTGTGTTTCCTCAAGCAGACCAACAGGCAAATGGATAAATCATAATTGTCAGTATTACATTCTATGACAGTTTGTAGAGTTGCAAACATTCCCACACTCACACTCTATATGGGCAGAGTGAAAATTCATTGTTAGCACCTTCTTCTACATGTTCAGACCAATGAAGAAGCAAGCTGACTGGTCATTAAAATATCATTCTTCATTTATGTAAATTCCTATTGAAATCTGTGAATGCCATATTATTGTAGTTTTGTAATCAGATTTTTTTTACAATGTCAACCATGTTTATAAATTGCAATATGGAATCTCTATGTATTGGCCTGAATGGAACCAGAAAAAACACAACAACACACCACACTCAAAGTTTTACCAATTGCAATCAAAATTCACAAGTGGAGGACAACTTCCTAGGAACACAGTGATTTGGTACAGCACCACAATCAATTCATATATTGAGGGACATTCTACAGTACATTGATTAGAAACAGCATGAAGTCCATATTCTAGAGCCGTGATGGCAAACCTAGGGCACGGGTGCCACAGGTGGCACGCGGAGCCATATCGGTGGGCATGTGAGCTCAGCTCTGGCACGCATGCGTGCACCAGCCAGATGATTTTCGAGCCTTCCGGGCCTACCAGAAGTCAGGAAACACACTGTTTCCGGCCTCTGGAGGGCCTCTAGGGGGGTGGGGAAGGCCACTTTTGCCCTCCCCAGGCTCCTAGAAAGGCTCTGGAGTCTGGGAAGAGCAAAAAACAGGCCTACTGGGCCCACCGGGCCATTGGTTGCCAAAAACAGGGGGAGCACGGGGGGGCAGGGCGCATAGAATTATGGATATGGGCACACATGCGTGTGACCCCACCGCACTTCCCCCGCTTTTGGCACGCGATGGCAAAAAGGTTAGCCATCACTGTTCTAGAGAGTAAAAAATTCTTATTGTATATACTGTATGCATAAATTAGTGTATCTACTTCTGACCATTCTATATTTTTTAAAAAATCAAATAATTGCTCAAAAAGAAAATAATTCTTAAACAATCTAATTTAATTATCTCTGAAAAGTCAAACTTACACACATATTTTGCTGCTTCGTAAACCCACTGAAATATCATGAACTTTGATAGAATTGTCTGCAACTAATGGTTGGGAAGAGAATTATGCAGGAAATCTTGCAGATTATTTATGAAAGACCTATATTCCAAATCCATCAACTTTTGTGATTAATGTAAATGTGCTGGTCGATAAAAGAGGGTATTGGGAGTCTATGCTTAGTGTCGTAATGGATTGAAAAAAGAAACTCCCTTGTATTTCTTCAACACTTATTCTAAAAAACATTTGCCTAAGTGATATTTCACTCTTTTGAATTACTGGTCTGGGTCTTTTCAGCACTGTGGATCTATAAATGAATATGCGGGGAGGAATGTGTTTATAGTTAATGGGACCACAATTATACTTGCAGTCCAAGTGAAGCAAATTTATGAAAACGGCTTATAAGATATTGCAGCCTAGTTGAACTGCATCCATGACAACTACATAAAAGAATCAGATCTGCTTTTATTTTCAAGAGAGACGGATGACCTGGAAGATGTAAAAAATGAAAATGGTGTTCATTAAGAAACATAAAATTGCTTTAAGATTCTAGCTTAACCAAATATATTCTAGCCAAATGAATACATCTTAATTAGACAACCAAAATGCCCTCATTTCACCTGGTGGTGACTTGTTACAGCAGGGGTCTAAAACTGTAGGTGATCTAATGTACAACATGCAGTGTACTGTTTAGCACATATGGTATATACATTGAAGAAATGTAACATAAAAGATTACCCACTGTTCTGTGGCTTCCTTAATAGAGTACCTATTCACCACAGGATAGAGTTAAAGAACAATAGTAACTTCTTATAGTAATAGTAATTTCTTATAGAGTTTGGATTCTGCAACAGAAAAATAAACCAGATTTACATAAACTTATTCCATAGTTTTAAATTTTATTTCTCTAACAAATTTATATAGCTGAGAAATTAGAGAACAGATAAAATCCATTACTACATACTTAAATATAATTCCATTTATTTGTCAATAAATAAGCATAGGAATGTATTAAAAAGATTGTGGTGGCTTTGTATTTTTACATTATGGCTTGAAATGTGTGATCATGCATTTTCAGTGAAGCTATGAATTAAAAGCATTAGCTTATATTTTGTAGTAATGATGATTTGTTGTTATAGCTAAACTACTACAAACTGGTTATTTATAAATTTGGTCCCAGTATCATATAGTTACTTTTTATTAACTCAGGTGATGGGAGCTTTAGTTCTTGGAAGTTTTCTGAAAAGAGAAACAATTGGAAATTTGCTGAGGAAAAGATACCACATAACACTACATAGTAATGAACATTATGTGGTACTGAAGAAGCTACGGTACTTCGATAAGCAGAAAAATGCTTCAAAAGAAAAAAGAAAAAAAGAAGTCCAGTAGCCATGATTCAGCTCCCAGACAACTCTACCTGGAGGACTGAGACTTTATCAACGTTATGTGGTAAAGGTGCCATTATTAGTGGAGCTCACCAAATGTTCTGGGTTAGAATAACTCTATAACACAGCCAGTTGTGTACTCCTATAGTATACAACATATGGGTAGCACTCTAAATTATTTTGGAAATAAATCACCTGTAGTTAGTTTGTCATCAACACTGAAGCCAAACTTTAAATTAATATTTGCTTAAGTGTTATTGACAAAAGTTAAATGAGAAGCCAAAAATGGAAAACAATGAAAGAAAAATTAAGAATGGCTTATAATTTTGGTGATGTTGATCCTACTCCAAATTAATACTTATTGCCTCCAATTTTTAATATAGTAATTGCAACCATCTGTGTGTCCTAAAAATGTTTTGTCCCTAAGAGAATTTCAAAAATTGTTACCAAATTATAATTTATTTTGTTTCCCTAGAGTGACATACTATAATTTTCCAATCTATTGCCCATTTAGTCTATTACCATCATTGATTATATTTACATAATACAAAATTGACTAAATAAGGCTACATTGAATATTCTGAGTCAGCTTTGAGGTATTTAAAAGAAAGAGAGATAGAAAAGAAAAAAGCTTGGATCCAAACTCAGCTCAGAAAGCTCTAACTCAATGTTTTTCAAACTTAGTTTTAAGATATATAGACTTCAGCATACTGGTTAGGGAATCCTGGGAGTTGAAGTCTGCACATTTTAGTTGACAAGTTCAGAAACAGATCTAACTCCAATATGCAGATTCCCTTGTTTTTCCTACCTGCCCATTTTTGCAGCAGTGGATAGTAGTGGTTGAAGCCTGAACTCCTTCACCACTGAGAAGGTAGAATGAAGGAGGATTAATATGGGGACTGGAAAATTCTACTGATGCCTCTGGATCAGCCCAATATACTTAGAGAGATTTAGGGAATTACTAAATCACACATTTTGAAGATATCTCTTTGGAAATCCTGTCCCAATATAGAGGGAGACACCTCTTCAATATGTTCTCCGATTCATCTTGGAGCTTGATTACAATTCACTTAATGAGAATTATGCCAGCCACACATCCCAAAGCTTGTGTAATCGTCATTTGTGCATGTAAATATTCTAGTCATGGTTTCCCATGCATTGTAATACAAGTCAGAGATGCATTTTTCCAATTTAATAATTGTTTAATTCAAAATATATTTTAATGAAACTATGTATACATTTAAAGGAAACTTGCTGTTGACGCTCACAATGAACAGAGCCAAACCTATTTGAAAAGAATCTTAATTTAGTCAGCTGAAAGAGCAGCTGAAGCTTGAACTCATTAGCCAGAAATGATTAATACAGATGGGAGCAAATGGTAGATCAATCCCTTAGGAAAAGGTGAAGCAATTACAGATATAATAAATAAGATTAATTTTCACTAACAGTGGGGGGTTTGTCTGGTTAGGTTATGACCACAAGTCTCTACTGGCAAATCTGAATGTCCACATTAATAAGATCCACAAGCATTTCTCTGTATCTGTTAACTACAGTATGGCAGACTTCAAACATTACAACATTGTTGTCTCTGTGCATGTTTACATGTAATTTGAAAAACCAAACCATAAATAAACAAAGGGGACAACTGTGCAAGCACCAGGACAAGAAGGACCTTGTTTGCTGACTTGGAGATTGAAAGCAGATGTCCAATGCTGTAATTAAGCACGATTCAAGCAAGCTGCCTGTGGTGCATAAAAGCAGTTGTTTGGGAATCATGGAGGGGGACAATCTAACATAAACATTATTTGTCTTTTTTGCCACACATGGCAAGAGATTAAAGCAAATGCTAACACATTAATCACAGGAAAAATAGTCGACAGGGAGGGCACTTATGTATATACTTCTGGTATCTTTCAAAAGTGAAATGTTTGGAAATCAGGATTTCTGCACTTATTATTCAGGCATAGTAGCACCTGAATAGTTAAGGTGCAAGTCCGTGAATTATATATTGGAGAGATGGTCATATGGTTTGAATATGGTTGATAATGAATGCGGGCATGTTGATGCATCTTATACTGTTTGCTGTAGCAAATTTGACATTTGACAAAGTGAATGGGAAGTAATTTGAGGGATGGGGAGTCCTAGTAACATGCCCTCTATTATCATCAGTTCCATACTTCTCTATTCAAAAGTAAGCTTCATTCGTTGCAAGTAATATATGCAGATATTAAACTTACTCTAACATTTTTATGGAAATTATATGCCAAAAGTGACTTGTGGCAATTTACTGCTTTGAGCTATTAAGTCATATTTAACAATAGTAGCAATAAAAATTCTACATTCCATCTTCTTGCAAATGAAAATTGAATACTCCATTTATTATAGATTATCACCTTTGCATATTACATTGCAACAGCAAAAATAACAGTAATAATTTATTAACCCTTTCCTATTAATGAATTTAGTGAAAATATCTTAGGTAGAGTGTAGCAATTTTGTAATTATGTTACATGATGGTCAAGGGCTGCTGTGAATATCCTTTTCTTTACATCCTTTTCATTGATCATTGACAATGATCGATGAAACAACTTTAAAGCATCCTTCACTTTTCATTTTTCAATGAAATCTCAAAAGAAGATATCATGTGGGACCTATTGAACATTTTAAACGCAAGCCAGAAGATATGTAAGAGAAACAACAGTACTGGCAAGAGCAAGATCAAAAACACCAGCAAGAGAAATTCAAAATCATTTATAAAACATTCTGAGAATGAAGTAGATAATTCTAAACCTCTTGTTGGAGGAAGAAAATTGTAATTTAACTTCATATGTTGAATTTTCAGCATGTTAAAATGAAGCATGACATCTCATTGAAGTGAAGATAGTGGCATGGTGGTTGATAATTGTGACAGTAAGCCATGATGGTCATGTGACCAAGAGGGCATCATGGAGTGTTATTACCTTCCCACCAAAATGGTACCTTTGCATGAGAGTAGATGCTAGAAGCTTGAAAAACTGCTGGATGGGCAGGAGAATATTGATAGTAGTACAGTTTTATTAGAAGTTTACTATAGACACTTTTAATTTCATGTACAAGACATTATGGAGGCCACTTGTAAAGTGAAGTTACACGGTCTATCAATTTGTAATGTTCTTGATTTTCAAAACTAGTTCATTATGGGATAACTCAAGACATAAATAATAGCAGAAAAGCCAACACCAACTATAGCCCAACAATTCATGAGTCTCATTAATGAAGAAAATATTCATGTTTTGTCTACTCTGCAGTCAACTTATACATTATTACTTCTTTAAGAAAACAGGAGATAGAGCTAGGAAGATTAGTGTGTAGGAGACACAGGTGATTATCCTAAGTAACTATTGAATAATTTATAAGTTTGATTCATATCTATAATAAACATCTCTTTTCCCAGTGCTTGTTGACACCTTTGGCAATTATTCTCTGAAAGGTAACTTTCTGAGGTGCCATTTCTACCTTCTTAATTGCTAAGTACCAGCTTACATGAGACCATCATTGATGACAAGTGACATTGCCATGTCAGCTAAGTAATTTGTTGGGAGAAAATGCCATTCATGTTCCCCATCAAGATTCCTCATGCAAATGAAATATTACAATTATCACACACCTTTCCTAAATGCTGTTTGGCAAGACCACTCTATCTGTGCTGCTACTTTCATTGTATCTTAGAAAAACTCCTGCTAATGATTCATTTTCAGTACAGGTTTCTACTTTTTCCCATCACCACCAACCAATATAAAGCATTGGCAGCAGGTGCTCAGGTCAAATATGATAGATGATTGTTTTTCCCAGCCTGACCAGAATAGACAGAATCTCAGAAAGTTCTGTATATAAACCAGTGTTTATTTTTGCTTTGAAGAGTAAGTTTCCTGCTGTGAATAAAGCAAACCTTGAGTCCTAATGCTTTTGTTTTATGAATTAGAATTTTCTTATACAGGACACTGATATAATGAAATCAAACCATGTTTCATCTGAGGAGGCTGATCAATCACAGGCATTATCTGATTAATTAACACAATTAGATGATGATGCATAATCCCAAGCCCCATGTCTCAGTACATGTTGTGACAAGCAGAGCAATGCCATTCAGTGACACTCCTTGTTTGCAAAGGGGCCTGAGTAATTTTAGCCAGCTACCTGCAGACAGATTTATGTAACGTTTTTGCTTCCAGCCTTTGCTGGAATCAACCATTCATGATTCCAGATCATAACTATTGATCTTACGTTTCCTTGCTCTTGATCCTTTGACTATTGGCTCAGCTGACTACCTAACCCTTTGACTCCTGGAATAAATTTGGGTGAGTCTATTGCTCATTGACCTTCAAGCGAAGTGGTTCAGGCAAGTACTCTTTGCAGAGACATTAAACAATAGATCCTATCTACTGTTATCTGTTTAGCTGTAGTAAATAACTCAGTTCCTTAGAAACTCTGTCTGCATGCGGAATAGGACAACTCACTGTGTCCAACTCATCACAGCCAACTTACCATGGACAATTCACCACAGGAAAACTCACAATGTCCAACTTACCTCAGGACGACTTGCTGTGGGACAATTTAACAAGTCAATTTAACTATTTAAAATTTTTTTAAAAAATAGGTTTTTTTTGTTATTCACATTTCATTCTGTCCCTCTTTTTTGCATCTTTTCTTTAATGATTCCATTCCACTATTTCCTTGACATTAGTGTAACTCTTGTCCTGCAGCAAGTTATCCCACAGCAAGTTGGATGTGGCAAGTTGTCCCACAGTGAGTTGGTTGGGGCAAGTTGGCCGTGGTGAGTTGGCCATGTGAGTTGTCATAGACCCATCTGCATGTACATGTGTGCAATCTGAGACAGAACAATGAGCAAGTTGCAAATGTAACAAGGAGAACTGTAACAAGTCTTTGCAGAGGTCCATCTTGTCTGCTAATTGTGTCCTCATGCCTAAGTCAACTGCAGAGTGGATTACTACATGTGCTTTATCTGAGCTTGTATTTGAAGACTACTTGGCAGTTACAAATGATCCAGAATGCATCAATGTACACAGTATTAAATGACCATATGCTCATCCATGTTACATTTTTATTGCATGAGCATAGTGGCTCCCAGTTTTCTTGCAGGTACAATCCAAAATGCTAGTTATTACTTTTAAAGCCCTACATGGCATGGGACCTAGTTATTTGTGAAACCTCATCTCACTAGGAATATCATCCAATTCCCACTAGATCAAATTTGATGGGCACATTCCAGATCTCCTGGAAGCATGTCTTTTCCATGGTGGCCTCCATCTTGTAGAACACTCACTGGCAATTTGACAAACCCCCACCCATATAGGCTTTCAGAAATCCAATAAGATCTGGTTTTTAGTAACATGCTGGGATAATATTGTATAAGTGTATAATATGGAAGTGGGGCAATGGAGGCTGCTATGGTGCTTCACAAGGATATGATTAAGAAATTTTGTTTATTGTTTTACTGAATGAGCCATCCAGATAAATGGGCATATAAATCTTTTAAATAAATAAATAGATTAATAGAAATGAAATGAATTTGGAAACCACTTTTTCTAGCTGGCAAGAAAATTTTTGTTGATTAGATGATTATGTTCTATCATGTCTTTGTTGACTCCTAAAGACCACATTTAGCAATTCCTGCAACCTGCAACCACAGGTATGGTTGGTGAAGATGGATGTTGCTGAGATGTCCAAACTGACCTATTTGATTAGAGAAAAGAAAACATGTTTATTGCTAATAGAAAGCCCCTTATGGACTTTTTGCATGAACCAAACATTGAATTTGACAATTCAATAGGATAGATTATAGAGCCATGATGGCGAACCTATGGCACGGGTGCCACAGGTGGCACGTGGAGCCATCTCAGTGGGCACGCGAGCTCAGCTCTGGCACGCATGCGTGCGCTGGCCAGCTGATTTTTGGGCCTTCTGGGCCCACCAGAAGTCAGGAAACACACTGTTTCCGGCCTCCGGGGGACCTCGGGGGGGGTGGGGAAGGCTGTTTTTGCCTTCCCCAGGCTCCTAGAAAGGCTCTGGAGCCTGGGGACAGCGAAAAATGGGCCTACCAGGCCCACCATGCCATCGCGTGCCAAAAGCGGGGGTGAGCAGGGGGGCAGAGTGCATAGAATTATGGATGTGGGCACGCGGGCGTGTGACCCCACCACGCTCCCCCCGCTTTTGGCACGCAATGGCAAAAAGGTTAGCCATCACTGTTATAGAGCGTATATGCCATAACCAAAATAAATAAATAGGAAGTATAATCACTTTGTAGAAAGAGGTAAATCTACAACTATAACTGCTGTAAAGAAGATCAGAACTATTTCTTTATATCTTTTTTCTTTCTTTTCTTTTTGCACTTTAATTTACTGTTTTTATTTCTTTCCTTTCCTTTTTTTCCTTTGAGTCTATTTTAGTTAGTATTAATTTTTACCCTTGTTTTTAAAACTTTAAATAAATTATATTAAATTAGTATGCAAATTAATTGTATACAACTATACAATGATTATAGCACAATCACAAGTATTTAGAACTGTTGCACTGGGACTCAAATTCCACTCAACCAGAAGGCCTTACATTCAGTCCTTAGGCACTACATTATATTGAAAAGCATCCTTTCCTAGCCTGGTGTCATTTCAGAATACTGATAAATATAATCCCAATACTACTTTGGGACACCAGGAAGGGAAAAACTACTATAGCTAAATTACGTTATTTCCCAGACATAAAATAGGTCCAAATTAAGTAATATCAAATTTATTAAAGGGGAGAAAATGTAATAAAATCAAATTTAATTGGGAGGTCAGGTATGTACTGCTGTACAATCATCACAAGATTGGGAAAATACTCTGTATAAATCTAACATGGTGAAACAATAGGTAAAGGCTATTTTTAAAGGGAAAGATATAGTGAGAGCCTTGTAGTATATCACAGATTACTAATTGAAATGATTTTAATCAAATTAATTTGTAGTTATAAGAAAGTAAGTTTGTTTTTAAAAATATTTTTTGTCATTTGAAAGAAAATTCAGAGAAAACAATTTAGCACAAAAAAATAATAAAAACAAAAAGAATAGAATACCATTAGAATTATTATATAATCAAGATACCTCAAAATAACTTTCATATAAAATATACCCATAAATCTATTTATGTAGTTTCAATTTTATTCCAAGTAGAAATAATTGGACGAGTATTGGACAATATTGGACAAAAACATTGACATACTCTTAAGTTTCTTACATCATCAAGAAGAATATCTACAGTGGTCTGCTGCTATCCCATTTCCACTGTTGTGCCATATTGCTAGCCAGTTGATTGGCATGCTAGGCATCCAGGCTCATCTCATTTGTAAGCTGTCAGTTGGTTTACAAACTTTCAGAAAAATGTAACAATTGATTCTTGCAAACCAGTGTGAGCCAGCTGCAACACATCATTGCCCGCAGACCATTTTAAATGATCTTTTGCTAAATATAACATTGTAACATAATGCAGCATAATATAAATATTACATATAAAATATATAGTCTTAAATATTAATATATTCATGAGTACAGACTACAAAACCTAATCTCATATATTGAACAATTTATCAAATCCCCCCAAATAAATTTGATTTTTCCCAATGAATCATATAATCTGAATGTTTACCAAATTGTTGAACCACCTACATCAAGTTAGCCAATGAAGGAATTATCCAATTTTGCCAAAAGGTATAATGTTTGTTTGTTTGTTTATTTAATGTAATTTATATGCCGCCCTTCTCCCGAAGGACTCGGGGTGGCTTACAAAAAGAACACAAAAAATTACATAAACATTAAAATCAGTTTAAAATTAATTAAAATGAATTAAAATTATCTAAAATCACCCCTATGGGTTCAGCCCATTTGGTGAAAAAGCCACGTCTTCAATTCACGGTGGAAGGAGAGGAAGTCAGGGGCTGTCCTGAAGCCGGTGGGCAGCCCATTCCAGAGGGTCAATGCTCCAATAGAGAACGCTCTCCCCCAGGTGGCCACCAGCCGACATTGTCTGGCTGACGGCACCCTGAGGAGGCCCGCTCTGTGTGAGCGCACCGGACGATGGGAGGATGGCAGGAGATGATCCTGCAGGTACCCAGGACCTAAGCCATAATTAATACTCAAAATCTGCCAAGTCATGCCAATTGCATGACATGCTTGCCTAAAGTTAATTCCTGAAGTCTTTTTCCATTTGTCTATTTAATCATTTTTCTCTGAAGGTAACTAAAAATGAGGGAAACTGAAACCTAACCCCAGCCTACCCCCCCCCCCCTTAGAATAAATCTGCAAAGTATTAGGCAGCTCCCAAGGACTTGATATTCAAAATGAGGCCAAAGAGACCAGCAAAGAATATTCCAAACTTTGATAATCAAGAAGAAGGCAGAGAGCTTTCTAACAGAATATTTTTTGAAAATAAGTCACAGATACAAAACTATTCCAAAATGAATTTGTTTTTTAACAGTTAAGCTTCTTGACTCTAAACTATCAAGTCTCTCTCTCTCTTCTCCTCCCTGCATCTCCAATCTGTAAACAGGAATTAAATTTAAGAGAAAGCCTGATGTGGTGATGAACCCACCCACTCAGTTTTGTAAACAGACAAAAACCTTGCATATGTTATTAAATAGAAACTTCTGTTTCTTCAGTTCCTGTCAATGTGAGATATATTCAATTCATTATAATGGACTATCTTCTAAAAAACAAGTAACATGCTCTACTGGTTAGCTGTGAAAATTAACTTGCTATCTGACAAGAAGGTGAAGAGCTGATGGTTTCACTTAGCAACTTTCATCTGGGAAACATCTGCAGTTGTCGAAAAGATTCAGCCCTATTTTTGGTAAGCAGCTTGTTTCCCTTGCTTTAATGATATGCAACAGCCTCTTAGGAAGCAAAACCTCTGTCATCCTATATTTCCTATAGTTTCCCAATTCTCTAAAAATTTCTGTGTTCTGGCAAGTTTTTAAAAATAGTTTCAAAAATGATTCCACTCAGCACTTATAAAATGAAATAATTACAGTCTGGTTTCATACATGTTTATTTTAAAATCCTTGAGAATTCAGTGGGATTTACTCCAAAGAGTAGATTACAACTGTGGATTGCCTGCCCTTCACAAATGCTTTATTGCATTTTACTGTATTCTGCTTGCCTACATGATGGGACCAATCAAGCGGTTTTGAAATTCCTCATAAATAAACTTCCTATGATTACCAATGACATCAACACACATGAGTCACATTCAAATTGTGGTAAAATTCTTTCTTATCAGCACAATAATAGAAGGCAGGATGAAAGGATGTCAGGATGAAAGAAATAATTCTGGGTTAGTTTGGCTAGTGATATTGCACTTGTTTTCTGTGCAACAATATTTGTATGTCTGTGAACATCGCCATGAGTATTACAGTTGACATGTAAACTCTCAGAGATTTCCTCCTGTATTTAAAGGTGTACAAATTATAGTGGACAAGACTGTACATGGCGAAAATCTTTCTTTATGTGACTCTTACAGAATTCATGCTATTTAATTTATCAGCAAAAAGAACAAACATGGAAGTATATGGTCTTTATTTTCGCTACTCTTACTCACTACAAGATGTGGCCTGTTATTTTGGCTTCATGGGCAATCAACTTAAACCTCAGACTTAACTTGAATTTACTTATAAAAAGGGTTCCAATTTCCAGATTTGCCCAAAACTTGCTGGGTGGTCCTGTGCTTCTAATTACAGGCACATGTGACTTTCCATCCATGTACTTAAATCTCCTTTTGGCTTTCCACTGAGAAAAATTATGATGGAAATGAACTGCAGTTCAGTAGGAAAATCCCCTCCCGCACAGGAAAGACAAGAAAAATATGCCACTCGGCAATCTTTCTGACAAAAAGAGAAAGACAGAAACAGAGACAGAGAGGAGAGGGGAGAGAAAGAGAGAGGGAGAGGGACAGAAAGAGAGAGGGAGATGGAGAGGGAGAGGGAGATAGATAAGAGAGAGAGAGAGAGAGAAATAAATAAATAAATAAACAAAAACAAACAAACAAACAAACAAACAAATCCTGGTTCTGCATTATTAATGCATGATATAAACCCAACTTCATGTAAAGTGATCATTCTTGACCAAAATGATCAAATCAAATGAGACCTTACCAAAGTCTAATTACTAAATATTTTTAGAAAAGACAGAAAATTCATAACTGGTGTGAGAATTTAGTATTTTTATTTTACATTGGGGATCAATCAACACTGCAAGATTCCCAACCTCAGTGGTAAGTTCAGTCATAGAGCAATGGAAAGGAAAGTCATTTCTATCTATAATATTCCTGCTCATCATAAGCATAGTTTGCAAACACTCAGTAATTCTTTCAATAGCAGTGAGGTTCTTTATCACATTACCACTTTCAGCAATTTAAGTCACTTTCTGTCTTTACAGAAAAAAACACAAACGTTTTTAAAAGAAAGAAGAGTGAAGGAAATAAAAGATTATGAAGGCATTTGATTCCAGTGAATATTCAGAGTGATTTGTGAAAAGAATGGAGCTAATAATGAAACAATATTTTCTGTTAATCTTTAAGATCCATTCATTTCCACGAAAAAATTCAATTTTTATTCTCAGGAGTTTACCCCCCTTTCCCTGTTTTTAAAATGTTCTACTTTATAGAAATAGATTTTTTTTTCTAATATGCCCAACCACAGTTGTCATACCAACAGGCAAAGTTTATAAAAAGGAATTTAAGGTTGAAAATTTGTTAATTAGAATGGGCCCATATATAAAAAGTTTTCTCTTCAATACTTAGCAAACTGACATAGAAAAAGGAAGAGTTTGGAATTTTTTTAACCTGTTGCCATAAACAATAAGTAATATAGTGCTCTGCATGATTCAATAGATAGACATCTTTGATCTAGTAATACTTAAACAAGAGCATTCCATGAAAAACAATGTGTGTGTACAGCTACCAGAATGAACACTTATGAAAATGTCTCTGCTTGTTTGTCAACTGCAATAAGCAGAAGGTGACTTAGCTTCAAAATGAAATCATTATGATATCAGAGCCAGTTTGCAATAGGAGTCTGGCATATGTACCAGTTCAGGCATAATGCTTTGCCTAGACTTAAAATATGCTCAATATTTACTGATTTCAGACTTGGCAGTTCTTTAAAAAGAACATTAGCTATAAAGCTAATTCAGCAATGGATATGCTGCCAACTTTCCAAAATAAGGAAAGTTGGCAGCATTCTCTCCTGTTGAAATGGTTATAACAGATGTAGTTTTGTGAATCTAAATGACTGCCATGGTGTGAAATTGTCTTCATTTGGAAAACCATTCCTTTCTTAAAAAAAGACAAGGCAAGGCAATAAGTATTGTCTGATTCAGAGGTCCCCAACTACTGGGCCTTGGTCCACTAATGGTCCGTGGTCCGTTTGGAACTGGGCCGTGCAAGCAGTAGGTGAGCGCTTGTGCATGCGCAGCTCCACACGCACCAGCAGCGAGTGTTGTTGCTCAAGGCCCCACTCGCGCAAGCAATGGGTACACTCACCTGCCACTCACACAAAACCATCTCCTTCCCCTCCCCCATGCTGGACCACCAACCCATAAACATTGGGAAGTGCTGGTCTGACTGTGATCAGTCTTTCTTTGAACCATCTATGGATGCATAACAGGACAGAAGCTCGTAAAATATTAGATTAGCCACTTGTAATTCACTAAAGTTATTGCATTGGCCTTTCTAGTACCAAAATCAAATTTTGTTTTTTAAGAAAATATTTAGTGTATTTCATCTCAGAGTGGCAGGGATGCTTTTATCATATAATCACAATTTTATACTGCAGAAAAAATTGTCAATTTAGCAATGATCACCACCAATAAAAGAGATTACGTACTTGGTGGCCAAGGTTTTTAATTGTTCTGGGAAGCTTGCTCTTTTTGGTTTCATTCTAGGTTGTATACTGATTCAAGATTTATTCTTTGAAAAAGCAAGATTCTGGAGGAATGTTGAACATTCAACTTGGCTTTGTTACTTTTCTTTTTTTATTCTCTTTCTTGCACCTTTGAGTGGAAAGAATTATGTATTCAGTCATAAGTTTGTTTTTTTTCTTTTTTTAAAGTGGCTTTTATGTTGTGTGTGTGTGTGTGTTGCAGCTACAGAAGCAACTGTATGCCATTAAACCTGGCTAAGAAGAATAAAAAAGGAAACGGAGGAATAATTACCCCTGGAAATTCTTAGAAAAAAATATTTTCAAGCCTTTTCTGCCCACAAGGTATTAGAAAGGATTTAAGCTCCCTGAAGGCAGCCATTAACAAAATGGTAGCAGATGTGAGTGAAGCCAGAGCACTGATCACTTAAAGAAATAGAACTGATCTACTATTACAAATCAAGTCCAATGGGAAGAATATATCTAAAAAGTATTCATCAGTTCTGGAAAGAACAACACCCAGAATCAGAAATAATAGAATAGAGGCAAGCAAATCAACGCTGATATATAATAGGAAATAAAGAAGTAGAATTAAACAACTGCAAAGGCCCACCTAAGACAAAGAAATTGAAGCTTTGCCAGAAGTAGATCAGACTGTAAAGGCCAACCAGAGGGAATGTTACTCCCAAACTAGATAATATCTCCTTTTGCCTTCTCTCAAAAAGAACAAAGTCCTCTAACAAGAAAACAGGAGTTGAAACAAAGAATAAATGAGCATCTAGAACAGCACAGAAACAACATAGTAAGATTGACTGCATTGAAGCTTGTTCCAAAGAAATTGTTAGCACAAATATTAACAGATGCCAATATTATAATACCAAATATAAGCACCAGATCATTGCAAGAAACAAACCAACTAATTTACGGTGTGGCTGCAGTAACTGAATACCTTGGATGGAAAATTAACAAGCAAGAAAAAAACCCAGGACAAAACAAAAATGGAAGTTCAAAGCTGGAAAATAGATTCCAAATAAAGCAAGCTAGAACAGATTAAAAAAAAGAAGCTAAAAATGATGCAAAAATACCTGATCAGAAAATATCATCTACAGAAAGATCATAGATGCACCATAAATCGTAAAGCAGCAAATAATAGCTGTAGTCAAGAAGACCATCAGATACAAAGCTCAAATTGTATACTGTAGACACAATCTTCAATTTCAGTTGAATCAGAAATGTTTCTACCAGTCCATCAATGGAGAGATTGCAATGAACCAGTTGACACTAAATAAAGAAAAAACAGTGTAGTTGTGGATGCAAACCAACACAAAGAAATAAAATAAGAATGCAGCTTGGATAAAAGAAGTGGGTAAGAATTGTTTTGTAAAGCTAAAATGGAAGGACTTGTAATAACAAGAAAATTGGTAGATAAAGAGGTTAGGTAGATCCAGAACCAAGTGAAGATTAACTGCATGAAACAGTGGACCACCTAGCTAGCTGCTGCAAGAAGATCACAAAGATGACTATGAACAATAACATGACAAAATAGCAACAATGGTGCCTTTGAATGTCTTCAGAAATGCCCGAAAGCAAGAAATGGAGGTACCACAAAATGAATAAAGTAATAAAAAATGAAGAAACTAATGTGCTTTGAGACTTTAGAATAAATATATAACTTGCCAAGTAACACCCTATATTTAACAAAGCAAAGTTAATACCAATAGTAAGAGGTGCCTTGGGTGCAATCCCAAACATCTGTAGCACTATTTGAATACCAACAGCATTGACAAAATCACCACCAGTCAATTGAAAAAAAGTAGCTTTCTTTGGAACAGTTTACATCCTGCAACAATAGTTTTAATCCCATCAAGTAACAACATCTGCTTAACCCGTGTCCTTTGGAAAGACTCAATAGGTGGATAAAAATGCTAAATCCTGTATAAATATCTAACTGTGTGACCAACCATAGTAATTTTAAATTATTAAATGTATCAGCCTTTTAATATCTCTGTAATGTTTTCACCATATCTTCAATATATTTGCCTAAAGCTGCTTCTTTTTCATTATCTGATGGGAAACAAAATGGGTTGTTCAAAATTAAAACTTCAAATACAAATCTACTTCAAAGCAGGCAGTTGATTCCACTGAAATGGTGGCATCAGGATAATGTAGGAAATTGGCAGCATTTTCTTATTCATATTTTCAAGCACTGATACATGAAGAAGATCTGAAGTCCTCCTTATAAGTTTCTTCTTAGAAACCCAGTCATTAATCATCATATATTATTCTGTTGTTTAAAGTTTGGGTTTCATTAACTAAGAAGGGTAAACATGCATGGCAAAAATTAATTGCAAAATTGACATTGGTTTGGATCAGTGTCTGACTGTTGTAATTCACAATAAATTAATTGAAGAGAAACATTTAAGGGTAAATGTGGAATAGGGAAGAAATTACTTGAATGTTTTATTTTTTGTATATCAGTTAGACAATTAGTTGGCTTGATATCTGTGGATAGTGACAATGTCTATCTTTTATCTATAATATCATATTACAAAATTTAATTTTCACCCACCCACCCCCATTCAGTAATTCATATTGTTTTCTACTGTGTGTTAAACAGCTGCCCTGCTCTCTATAAGCTCAGTCACAAAATACAACATTGTCTTCCATCATAGCCCCCAGTTTTAGTTCTTGGCCAACAACATGTAGCACATATCCTCAACATGCCACACACAATTAAATAATTTGATAGCTTTTTTCCATTATAGACTCTTAAAGATTTATGGAAAGGAAAACAGAGCTGATACTAACAACCAGAATATTCACAGACTCAGTATTTCAACCACCAGCTAACAGCCACTGTTTGTGCAGGCAAATGGCTGCGGGCAGACAGATGAACTGTATGCATGTGCTTTTTGCACTACTTCTGCATCATTTCCAGATCTTCTTGTCTGCATGAAATTGATTCATTTTGTTGGCTGTCATCATTTTTCTGAATCTATGCTGGTTTATCTACAGTAAAGCTGGACATGCTCCCCATCTTTGTTTCTGTTACACTTTTGTCTTTCTTTCTGTGTGTCTTGCAGTGCTGGATCATGTAGATCATCTTGTTTTTTAATGGCTTTTCTCTTCCTTGACTATACCTCCCTACTTCCAAGTATACAGATGTTATTGCTCAGTGTACTTGAACATATTCCATTCTATTTATCTGTGCTCAGAAATGGTCTTTGCTCAATCTTTCCTCCAGATCACAAAGCAGGATCTTCACAATATCACTCAGATGATTTAGAATGAAGGTAAAAAACTGGGTATCATCAACGTACTGATGATGCTATGTAGCAGCTTTATGTAGACGTTAAAAAGAAGAGAAGAGTGTACTGAGGCCTTTGGGTCCATGCAAAACAAAGGCTGAAGGCTGGAACTCTTTCTTCTTTTCAACATCAACTGGAACTAACACCAGAAAAAGGAAAAGAACAATCATAATATAGGACCATTAAACCCCTGATACCAGTTCCAGAAAGATATTATAATCAATGGTATTGAAAGCTCTGCAGAATGGTCAAGAAGAACAAGGTCAGATGCACTACCCTCGTATAGTGGTGGGATTCAGCCGGTTTGGGCCAGTTCAGGTGAACTGGTTGTTAAATTGCTGACTGGCCCCGCCCCTTACAGGAGTCCCCACATGCCCTGTTTTGACTCCCAGGTAAGTGCAGGGAGTCCTACTAGGCCCAAAATGGGGTGTGGGGGTGTATGACATAGCCTTCTGTGGCCCATTTTTGCTCTCAGGAGGCTGCAGGGAGGCCTACTAGACCCAAAATGGGGCATGGGGAGGTGCCCCCCTCATGGCCCATTTTTGCTCCCAGGGGGGTGCATGACTGCCTGTCATACCCCATGGCTACGCCCACCATGGCCATGTCCACCCAGCCGGTCATTAGAGCAGGGAACCAGTTGCTAAATTATTTGAATCCCACCACTGCTCTCATACTATTCCTGTCAGAGGTCAACTATAATCATGATTAATGCTGTTTCAGTCCCATTATCTAGATTCAAATTCCCAGTGAATGTGGTTCAGATAATACACTTCTTTCAAAGTCCTCTAGAATTGTCACACAACCATCTTCTTACCCCTCCCCCCCAAAAGGAAGATTAAATAGTTGGATCCAACAATGATGGATCCAGTAATGTTCTTTTAAGGAATGGGCAAATCATTGTTTCTTTACAAGCCCTTTTCTCAAAGAGGAATTTACTATCACTAAGATCCAATCACATATTGCTTCCTTCCTACTAATGTTTCTCAATTTATGGATATATCTATGAAGGACTCAGAGCATGTTGCTTGAAGCAGGAAAGATGAAATATTATGCTTCATAGCAAGAAGCTTTATAGGAAATGAATATGGCTGCAAAGGAACCCAACCCAACACATTTTATTATTAATGGTTTGCTAATGCAACCAAGAACAGGATAAAAACCTCTTTATTTTATATAAATTGTCAGTGTTTCTCTAGGTTTTCAGGTTCACTAGTCCTGGAATATCCAGCTTTGAGGATCTTTATGAACACAGTACTAAATAAATTATACAAATAATGCCTTCATCGTAATAAGCATTAGAAAATATAGAGTCATCAGTTCCTGTAACCAAAAGGATAGTCACCAATGGTATTGCATAGGTTCAGAAGTTGTGAAGAAATAACATGGTGATAAATGCATGGCCCTTTCTTAGACTCTCATTCAGGTTGACAATGTTTCAAGCATGTGTGTGAATCTATCATTCAAATTTTATCCTTGCAATGGCCAATGACCAGAAAAATTGGATATGCTTTACATTCAGAAAGTTTCCTGCTCAGTCCCCTAATATCTCTAATATAATACAGAAGATTCATCTAAAAAAAAAACTCTTTGCAAGAAGTTGAAAGATATTCCCACTGTGCTCTACCTTTCAACTTTATAGTAAGAATAAAAATGTATTAATTGCAAGAGAAAGCTATGGAAGGAAAATGTAATGTTTAGGTATGCATGGTAACATTAATGAAAATAGAAAGGACCTAATCCTTTTGAAAACAGTGAGAATAAAAACATTTGTCAATTGCAATGCAGTGAAGTACTATTGTACCTTAGCTAGATAACAATATATCTCCCCACACACATCATCATCATCACCTTTCTCTGCCATTCAGAACTGATGGTTTCATTTACAGGTTTCCAGGCATAATTAGTATGCACTGTTAGTGCATAGGTCCTACTGATATGAAAGTAAAATAATCTCTACTCTGATAGGGGTTTCATGCCATACTAAATCAGCAATAACTGATGTACCATTAATATTCAGTGTCTCACCACTCCCAGAAGAACAGCTTGTAAACCTGTTATAACTGAACTTTCACATTTACTTATAGTCTGAAAGATAACAACTGCAACAAAAAGGTGTGCAGACATAATAAGATTGTTAGATTTAATCCTAGTTTCTGCTTTATCTTTAAAGGTACAGTATTTTGAATGATCAAATATATAAAAAATAATATAGGCAAGTGGATAGACAATGGTCAGACTTTTCAAAATGTCAATGGACTTGTTATAAAACTCTCACAAGGACTAGAAAACAGGATTTGTTGAATTGTGCATAGTTAATTCTTCTTCTTCTATCAAACTCTGGTAATTATGACAGACTTATTCATGCTCTTATCTATTCTAGAGTACTTGCTTCCTGCTGCAAATTTGTAGATGTATCAAGGAAGCTAAAAACAAACAAATTACCAGGATGATACTCCACAAGTGAAAGCACAAAGACAGGGTTAGACCAGAAGTCTTGAGGTGATTAATTTTGTTCATTCGGGGAAGATAAACAGGAATCAAAACAGTGGTGAAATTCAAATTTTTTTACTACTGGTTCTGTGGGCGTGGCTTGGTGGGTGTGGCAGGGGAAGGATACTGCAAAATCTCCATTCCCACCCCACTCCAGGGAAAGGATACTGAAAAATCCCCATTCCCTCCCCACTCCTGAGGGAAGGATATTGCAAAATCTCCATTCCCACCCAACTCTGGGACTAGCCAGAAGTGGTATTTGCCGGTTTTCCGAACTACTCAAAATTTCCACTACTGGTTCTCCGGAACTTGTCAGAACCTGCTGGATTTCACCCTGCATCAAAAGCACACATGTGCTTCTGACTAGAATATGGGATACTACCAGTGGTGGGATTCAAATAATTTAACAACCGGTTCTCTGCCCTAATGATTTCTTCCAACAACCAGTTCACCAAACTGCTCAGAAAGTTAACAACCAGTTCTCCCAAAGTGGTGCGAACTGGCTGAATCCCACCACTGGATTCTACGCATTTTGACTTCTTATGCATAGGCAAAATGATGGTGGAAGTGGGAAATCAATGAGAAAAGCATGGAAGTAAAAGAAATAAATATGGAGCATGACCAGTGGCACTAACTATGGGGAAAGAAAGGAAAAGATGTACCGAAGCAGAAGGATATGTACATATAAACAAAAAGAAGAAAGATAACAGGAGTCTAAAAATGAGCTGCTTGGAGAAAATTCATTTTCAAGGAAAATAAGGAAAAGTGATGTGACTGCAGAGAGTGAAAAACAGATGGCAAATCTGATTCTTAGCTATATGTCTTATACAGTGGTGGGTTCTAATCAGTTTTACCACCGGTTCGCATCGTGCATGCATTTTGGGTGCGATCGCCACGAGCATGCTCGCTTCATTCACATGTGCACCAATCTTATGCTTCGCGCAAGCACAATGAGTAAAACAGCTGAGGCATGGCAATCCACTCTGCCGCACCTTACAGCTGAGCTAAAAACAAAAGAAATAAAGGTAGGTATAGCACGGGGGCAGGGGGGGAGGGCCCAACTGATATTCGGAGTAAACCGATTCGCTGTCCTATCAAGATTTCCACTACTGGCTCTCCTGAACCAGGGAGAACCAGTAGCAACCCACCATTGGTCTTATAGTAATCATGGTTTTCCTACCTGTAAGCCTTCCAAATATATTAATAATAATAATAATAATAATAATAATAATAATAATAATAATAAAATTTGTATACTGCCCTTCTCCTAGCAGGACTCAGGATGGTGAACAGCCAGAATAAAACAGAACATACAAAATTTAAAAGACAATTTAAAATAATTAAATAGTTTCGGCCCAATTTAAAAAACCCATTTAAAACCAAATTCCAATTAAAAACAAAACAAATGGGCTCAAGCCAGCATGGCTAGATGGAATAAATGTGTTTTCAGGGCTCAGTGAAAAGTCTGGAGGTCTGATATCGTGCAAATCTCTGGGGGTAGGTCATTCCAAAGGGCGGGTGCCGCCACAGAGAAGGCTCTCCCCCTGGGAGTTGCCAGCTGACATTGTCTGGTGGATGGCACCCTGAGGAGGCCCTCTCTGTGTGAGCGAATTGGCCGGTGGGAGGCTATTGGTAGCAGCAGGTGATCTCATAGATACCTCGACCCTAAGCCATGGAGCGCTTTAAAGGTGGTCACCAACACCTTGAAGCGCACCCAAAAGAGCAACGGGAGCCAGTGCAGCTCACACAGGAAAGGTGTCACATGGGAGCATCCTGTTGCTCCCATAATCCCCTGCACGGCCGCATTCTGAACCAGCTGGAGCCACCGGATGCACCCCAAGGGGAGCCCCATGTAGAAAGCATTGCAGTAGCCCAGGCGGGAAGTGACGAGTGCCTGAGTGACTGTGCGTAGGGAGTCCCGGTCCAGAAAGGGATGCAACTGGCGTATCAGGCAAACCTGATAGAAAGCCCCCCTGGCCACGGCCGTCATATGCTCTTTTAAAGACAGCTGTGCATCCAGGAGTACGCCCAAGTTGTGAGCCCTCTCCGTGGGGGCCAATGATTCGCCCCCAATAGCCAGCGATGGCACCAGCTGGCTATATCGGGACGCCGGAAGCCACAGCCACTTAGTCTTGGAAGGGTTGAGTCGGAGCCTGTTTCTCCCCATCCAGGGGAGAATATAACCTACATAAATGATTTTCTCCATTTACATCAACTTCTTTCTCTATGTCAGAAAACTTCAGTTAATTTCTGCATGCCAGAAGCAAGTTCGCTCAGAAATTTTAAAATTCTGGACTACAGCTAATCTATACTATTCATTTTCTCCTTCATAATAATTTCAAATTAAATTTTCTTACAATAAAAACAAACATTAGAATTTCTATGAGAACTATCAAAAATAAGTATTCTATATTTTTTCTTGCATTTTGTGTACTTGAAATATTTTTTTCTGTTGAACATAGATAAATCAGATTCATTTTAGTATTACTTAATTTCATGTAAATATATTGACTGGGAAGCTGAAAAATGTTTAAATGGCTAATGGCAGTAGTGCTACAAACAAATAGAAACATAGCACATAATTTATTATCAATAACCTCATCTTCTATTACAAATGATAATATTTTTAATTTTTTATATATTAATCCACAAGGTCAAAATAATCCATGATACAGGTATCCGCCATTTTATTTTATTTTTTCAGTAACATAGCTTAGACTGCAAGATATCCAATGAACTTCACGGCTATATGAGGATTTTAACATTAATTTCCCCTACTTTAGACCAGCAGTCTAATTACGACAACATACTGTTTCTCATTGCACTGGGGATATTTCCATGTATATATGCCTGTGTTACACACTGTGGTTACTAGCTTAATAACTGTCTTTAATTTAAATCTTGCAGACACTTTACATAATTATTTTACTTTCCAAACCCATTTTATTTTGAGCAAAAACATATGACACACTGCTCTTATTTCAGTTACATTTTCTCAGCTGAAATCCTTGGGGTGAGATTAGCAGTACAGCCATGATTTCTGGTGACTAAGTTAAGCAAACAAGAATGCATTGATCGACCCTTTAACTTTTAGCTGATATTTGGTCCCTATCCAAATATCCCCATACATTCTTTTCCATGCATACATGAAATTTCCGATGTATCCCTTGTGACTGCTAGTATTTTTATTCAGAAGAGGATATAAATGTTCTTTTTGCTTTAAAGTGGCAAGTTCTTCTCAAAAGACACATTTTAGTGCTTCAATGAACACACAAAGTTGTTCTTGCTCTTATATTAACATGGAATGTTCCAGATGTATGGATAGCACAAAGAAAATGTAATATGTTTTGAAACTGTAACAATTTAACGGTGTTCTTTCAGATAATTTCTGTTTTTTTATTATATTTTGTTTCTATGCATTCATTAAGGAGGGGGAAAGAACACCTATTTCTCTTTCCCTGCGCCCGAAGTTTTTTATTTCATTTTTTAACTGCTTCAGATGGAACTCGGTTTTTTTCGACCACTGTGATACAGACCTGTATACAGTAATAAACAGTAATATTTACTGTATACAATAATAAGTACCATATTGTGCAAGGAATTGCTTTAGAAAGAATTCTAAAAATTCTTAAAAAGAAAGTCAATTTATATTAATAAATAGAAAAGTAAGCAAGTTATAAATGAACACTACTTTTACATTCTAATGTTTCATACAAATTACTCACCAGATTTTTATAATAGCATTATACAATGTATGGGGGCACAATGACTTAGCGGTTAAAGATGCTGAGCTTGTTAGCTGAAAAGCTGAAAGCCAGGGTTTGAGACCCAAGCACTGCATGATAGACTGAGTTCCTGTTACTTGCCCCAGCTTTTGCCCGCCTTGCAATTCGAAGCATGCAAATGAGAGTAGATAAATAGGTACCACTTCAGCGGGAAGGTAATAGCATTCTACCGTATGTTCTACCTATATTCCTGGCATATAGTCATGTTGGCCAGATGTCCCAATGCTAGCTCCCTCAGCTAAGAAACAGAGATAAGCATCATCCCCCTGAGTGGAACATGTGTGTATGGGTTTTTAATGTCTCTTATTGTATATTGTATATTGTGTAATGTCTTTGTTGTAAGCCACCCAGAGTCCTCAGAGAGTTGGGCGACATAGAAATACGAATAATAATAATAATAATAATAACAACAACAACAACAACAACAACATAACTGAATAGGGAAATTTTTACCTTTACACCATGTATCATGTGAGGAATACCGTTACAGAAATGGTGTTGTACGGACGTTGTAGTCTTCAAATATTTTTATTAGAGTTGGGTATGCTCTGAATCATTAGTGATGGTTTGAAAAAGAAGTCAAATAAGCCAAAGAATAGACATGAATTTTGGACCATTTTTTTCTATAAAGCAAGCATTACTTTCTATAAAGCAAGCATCTATAAAGCAAGTCAAGGTATGGATCAGCTGTAACGCTTTCTACATTGATTTTTCCAACAGTCTTAAGAGAATAATGAAGATATAAGGATAAGTTTTCTGTTAGAGTCAGAAAAATGCTACAGAGATAGTCTTAATGCTGTGTTCAAATACCTCTCCTAATTTCCTAAACAGTTTCTTTGCATATCGGGCAAAAATTATTTATATTATTCTACTTCACTCTCAGAGCACTTTAGAATTCAGTTTTTTGGGAGGAGTGGGAAAAGGTGAGGGGTGAGGATGGGATTGTTTCTCAGATTAATACAGGCAATGGATATATAATATACATTATGCACATACATAGGACTCCAAGCTGCACAACTTTCTTTGAAAGCAAATTCTTTTCACTTTCTTAAGAATAAATATCATAGAGATATTTTGGCACAATATTTTTAAATACCAGAATAAATTTTTCAAGAGAGAAGAAATGCCAGATTGCTCATGGTATGTTGTGGCTCTAACTGCAGACACAATTCTTTGTTAACTTAAGCTGTAGATTTTTTTCTAATTTCTAGTATGGTCTGGTTTATAAATGCATTTAAGGGTTGTGGTACAACTCAATTAAAATCTAACAAAGGATTTCACATATTTTAACTATTAACTGTGATTTTATTGTGAAGTATGCTTCCTGTACAAGACATTATTGTTATTAAATGATCAATTAATCATTTGTGGAACCATCATACTATCATTTATGGTATCCTTGAGCAGCAGTTGCCTAGACCACATGCTTTCTCAGGCAAGAGGATAATTGATTACCTCTGTGATCCTTGTTCTGCATTATCTTGCCTTATTGGTGGCAGCATCACAATTTACCATGTAGCTGGACAACTATCCAACTGTTCTAAGGAGACCATTGTGAAAGGATATATAGCCTTTGTTTTATGCATTATTTTTGGAAACTCTTAGAGCAGCATATAAAAGAAACTCTTAGAGCAGCATATAAAAGATAGCCTGCCAGAATATGAAGCAGCTCAGAAAGCTGATTAGAAGATGGGCATCTATATAGATTGTACACATAAGTTTAAATGATAAAATATTTAAACCTGTCCTAATTACTACCCATTGAATCTAGCTGAAACTGGTAATATTCCAGTAATGACTTTGAAAGATTGGCAAAAGTATATAGGGAATGTTTGTGGGTTCACCCTATATTAATAGAGGAAAGGAAGCATTGTGGCTGTCTGAGCATTGGATTAAAGAAACCACAGAGCTGGCATTGATATTATCTATATTGCTATCTCTGGCCACCATAGCTCAGCCATATATCTACTGTGGCATCTTTAAATTTACAATAAAACTAGCAAATAATTCAGACAGTTCCATTGTCAGAGAAACTGACACCTGCTGATTCCTCTTGCCATATTATCACAAGGACTATATTTCTTGCAATTATTCATATCTTACAGCAGTTGGTATCATAAATTTGGTTAAAAATAAATGGAGAATGGCTCTGGAATATAACAGATGAAGAACTATACTGAAGTTAACTGAAAAGTCTTAGCAGGAAAGCTGTGGAAAACTTTGTCATATTGAATTGGGTGAAATGAGTCAACACAGAGCCATTTTTTCAGTTTGATTCATTTTATTTGATCTGAGCCCTAAACTGTTCCATTGTGCATGGACAAGAAAACCAATTTTCCAAATCAAATCAGAAAATAGAAATGATCCTAATTAATTCAATTCAATTTTACTTTCTCTATTGAACTGTAATAATGAATTAGAATCAAACTGAACTGATTTTCTGAACTGAATCAGTCTAATAAATCAGACTGGATATGATTTGTACCTTTCTGGTTACAGGTAGGCCCATTATAAAGGTTCAAGATCCTATCTTAATTAGTCCTTTATTCTGTTAATGTAGAATAATTTTTTATAAAGTGAATTACATATATTCATCGTATTTTGGTATTCTAAAGAATCCTTTAGGAAAGCAAGGAATACACAATAAATCTTCCATCTTCTTGTGAATCTCCAAAGGAAAATGAATATTATGAATCTGTGTTTCCTACTGAGGAAGGCTTGATTAGTGAGAATATTACAATAAATATATGCATACATAGTTGAAGAGTAAATTTAACCATTTGTAAATTATATGTTTTAAAGAAAAAAATCTATTAATAACAACTAGTAAAGTTAACTTAGCTTACCTTTCTATGTAATTCAAATCAGTGATTTTTAAACTGTTACTTAGTAGAAAAGGAAATAGATACATTTAAAAGAAAATACATACCTCACTCTGCTGTTTTGGTTTTATTTTCATAATGCCCTCAATGGGAACAATAGAATTCAATTAATCAGGCATTGAAAACTATATAAATGCTTTAGGAGAGTGACAGCAACACACTTCTACAACAGTGCTGTGCACCTTTCATGTCAATTGCCAATTCAGTTAAATTAATGAATGTAGCATGATTATCACAGTGTTGCTAGAAGAGGATTGTATTATTATTTAATAAAATATTATAAAGGAAGCTACGGCTTTCCTTCTCTGCAGTTTAACTCATTTTGGTCAAGATAAAAGATACGTTATAGGAAACATTTGTACGTTTAAACACAAACTCTGCAAGACTCCTGTCTATCCACTAGATGATATCAATTCAGTATTGCACATAAGAACCCCCCCCCCCCAAAAATGTTTGCTCTGTTATCACAATATTTGTAACAAATATACAATTGTGAGATGTAGACAATGCCATCGTGTTTGCTGATTTGAATGATTTAAAGTTGAATGATTTAAAGGAAATGCTAGGTTCTTTGAACCAACAACTGGAAATTAATGTAAATTTGAATTTACACTGAAATTAATCAATGTAGTTGTGTTTGACACAGAATATAAAGTGAACAATTGCAAGATATATATAATAATGAAAAACTATAGTAAGTACATACGTTTATACCTTGGTAAAAATTTCCTGAAGGTGAGAAATGGATGAAGAAATGTTAAAACATTCAAATACTGGTGGAAGTAGTATGTGGCCAGTTTTGAAGAATGAAAGTTTATTGAAAGAAATGAAAATTGCCTTTTTTTATATGTAAGGAAAAATATACATGTAAACCAAACAGTGAGAATGGAGTATTTAAGAAACACGTGTGATAAAATAATGCCAACAGAAGAGAACATATATGGCTCATGGTTGAACTGTTGACTTCCTGGTGCTCTCTGAGCTAAGTTGTTTTCTTGCAGACATTTCATTACTCAGCTAGACAACGTTTTCTGCCCAAGTATTTCTGAAAAAAATAAAATGACTTACCTGAGGTTTTATTTAGATCTCTCAGTGTCAATATTTCACATGAACAAGGATCAAATTTAAACTTCCTTAATGCTCCAAACAGGTATTGTTATATTTAGTGGTCGAACTAAATATTTGCCAAGGTATAAAAGCAGTCAAAGAGTAACTTGTGGCCTTAGCATTTGTTGAATGGATTCATTGGAATTCCAAAAAGAAGTAGAAGTCAAAATACAAGCCAACAATAAAGTCATAGCTTTCATATGAAAACTGCAACTTAGTTAGAGAAAACTTTGTCAGGGAAGGGCTGTAAGGTGGAGAAAGGTATGATGAAAAGGCCGCAAAAAAGATAACACTTTTAACTTTCTACTGTCATATCTGACGGTTTGATTTATTTACTTAATATATATCTTTGCATGGTGTCTTCAGATATGCTTCAGATAAAGTATATCTGAAGACATCATAAATGCTTAGTTTTATACAGTTAGGAGTCACATATTCATGTTTCTATTCATGTATAATTACTTCTTCGGTCAATCTGTAGAAGAAACAGTGCCAGTAATATGCTTAAAGAGTGTAGAAGCCAAATTATTTTAATAGAAACAAAGATTGACTTTGCCTTAATTTCCCCTAAATGTGATTTGTAGTATTGAAGCTGTAGCCATTGGTCCCAGGTCTAGCAGTAAGAATGATTTACAAATAGCCATCTATCCCTGGGAATTGCCAATGAAGCATCTTCATGGATATGAAAATTGAGATCAAGTAAGAACATTCAGAAGTTTTAATCTTATGGTAAAGTAGTTTTAATAATACCAGCTAATGCAATGAAGCCAAACCTAAATCAGAAATTTAGATGCTGCAAATTTAATGCAAAACCATAACTTTTATGCAAGTTTTAAACAATCACCTCCGCATTCCAGTATGTAAAAAATACTTTCATTTTGTTTATTATAAAAATATAAAGGTTTCCACTACAAATCATTTTACATTAGTAACAGGCCATCTATATTTGCACAACATAATAAACTAACTGAGTAAGTAATGTTTTGAAATAAATGTTAAAGGTAAATTCAGATTTGTGAGTTCCAATTACATCTATACATCTCGAGTTATTGGATTCTAAAGTACAGCAAAGACTATGTTATATGTTAACAGAAATAAATAATACACATAAAACAATATTTTAAGATACAAAATCAATTATTACATATTATTTGTAATGACTGTGGTTTGTTTTGTTTTTTTTGATGTAAATAATCAAAGGCAGGTCCTGTACAGGAAGATGGCCATGAAAATTTTATTTCCTCTACTCCACAGTTAAAAATTTTACACTGCTAAGTTTACATATGTACATGGGATAGGGGAAATGGGGGCTCTAGAATGCCCTTTAGGAGTACAAAAATTGTAAGAAAGAGAAGACTAAGAGCTTTTTAAAAACCCTCTTAGAAGGAAAAGAAGCAATTCTTCTGAACAAACTATGATACCCATTCCAAGTAATGAGCATACACAAAATAATGTTCCCCGGCATTGCTAGATACTGTGATAAAATTAAGAGTAGCTAAAACTGAAATCTATTTTGAAATTTTGATAATGATTCTAGGATAATTTTTCCACATGCTTCTACATTGTTGAGAAGAACAATTCTATTATTTGTATTTTACCTGATTGAATGTTTGCAATAAGGCATTAATATAAATTTTAAAAAGAATGGAGATGTCGTTAAAAGTATGAAAGTATTAATTTAATCCAATTCAGTTTCTTTCAGAACTGTTACATACTATCAAAACATTTTAAGATGTGGTGTACTTTTCAATGCCCCCAGAATATCATGAAAAATGAAATCATACTGGAAGGATAGTAAAATTATAGAACGAGCAAAGAAGTTCCATGTATAACTAATATTTTGCAATGTTACTTTATCCATTTTCAAATATGATTACATACTACCTTAGATGTCACAGTTTCTGCAAGTTTTGGATTACATTAAAATAATTGTTGCTAATTACTACGGTATAAAACAGGATGTTCAAAGAAGGCCAAATAGAGCAAAGGGAAATGAATAAGATGGGAATTAGTTTAAATAAAATTTCATATCCATATCCAAATGCTGCCTTGTAACAACATCATTATTTGACCTATATTGTGACCTGTAATTCAAAGTGAGAAAATAATATTTCCCAACAGATAGCTTCTAGTGTTACTGATCAAAATACATGGTAGGTAATTGTGTGTGTGTGTGTGTGTGTGTGTGTGTGTGTGTGTGTATTCAATTGAGAAAGAAATGGAAGAAATTCTGATTAACACAAGAAGCTAACAAATGGAAGACAATGTTGTTTGGACCCTTTCTACACAAGAACATCCTTGTCTGGAAGCACCTAAGAGTATCTTTATTTTAATCCTAGGGCAACATAAGCAAAGAATTCTACTACCAAGTAACCCATTAAACAGTTAAACATCTGATACACTCCAAAACTATCTGAATACTGTAACGTTTAAGTACATGCAATTAAATAGTTCCCCAAGAATATTCCCCATGTGAAATAAGATTGTTCTATGGATTGTTCTGTGTTAAAAATGTTGTGCATGAAATTCTTCATATTTGTAAAGGATGTATTGTATGTTTATGAGCATTCTTGTATGCACATCAGTTCCTTTCTAGTGATATTTTTATTAGGAATAAAATCACATGTGTTTTACTGATTTTTTCCCCCTTAAATATTGTTGACAGCCAAAATTTAAAGAAATTTGGCATTTGGCAGTCATTAATCCCAGTCAAAACCTATATAAATATAAACAAGAGGAACATTTTTAAAGGAAATAAATATGCATTTTATATATATAAAAAGTTTTGTTTTTAAAGAACACACCCAGGACAAGTATCTGTGAAGTATTGCCTTCATTTTCACCCAATTGTCATTCAGATTTACCATCCACAGTCAAAAACAGAATATTGCAAGGATATCATTGCAGATATGGCTAGACAAGTCTGAGGTATTATCCTCGAATATGCTTACAAGAATTAAAGAAATAAAATGCTACGTGCCTATCCTTTCCTCATATTAAAAAAAAATACTGTTTAATGCTGTTGACAGTCATTCCAATCACAGTATTACATCCACTGTTTCTTTTGCCTTTTACGATAGTCAGTCTATTAACATTTGAATGGCTTAAGGTTACATGGATTTCTTAAAACACTTTCTTTTTTCTTCCAAATGCATTTTATGTTTGAGCAGTCCATTATTACTGTAGGGAAGAAACCCTCCTTCAAGAATAAGAGATATAAAATAAGTTTTTCATTCCTATTTTAAGGCAATTGAACTCAACTTTATGAGTCTTTTAATGGGCTTGAAATTTCACATTTGTTGCAAATTGCCCCATTTTGTTGCAACAGTGCCTTTTAAGTCTCACAATTTTCCACACATTACCAGGACCTTTTAGTATTTTTTCTCACTTTCTCCAGATGAGTCCTGAATGCCAGCATTTGATAATTTACACAGGAACAGGGCCATTCTTTGTATGCATTTCCAGAGATTTAATACTGCTAATAAGTTTTTTCTGTGGTCCGACAATCGTCACCCCAACTTTCTTCATGTCACTGAAAAATAATAGTAAAAAAAGTTTTCTAAGGTTTTTTTTTTTAAATAGGAGGCAAGTGACTCACTTTAACACACACACACACACGGTGTAAATAGTAATTATCTTTCTCTGATCCTGCTAAATATTGAGCTGAAATTTAGGATGGGAGATGGAAAGAATCCTATCCAGTCTTCTAAAGACTAAACATGTCTAATTCCATTTATACCAACAAAGAAGTGCTGTTTTCCTAAAACTTAGAAATGTATTATGGGCATTTCTAAGTTCAAAGAAAACAGCCCATCTTCTTTGTTGGTATAAATAGTATTGGGCATATTTAGCCTTTAGAAGACTGGATGGGATTGAAATATCTAAATGGATGCCATCTAGAAAAAGATCAAGACACACTTCTACTGTTTCAAAATGCAGGATATGGGGTCTAGGTTATAAAAAAAATAATTCAGCAATGAAATCAATTATCCAGAAAGGTGATGAGCTCTTCCACAATATAAAGGTTAAAAGAGAGGCTGGACAGCTAACTATGAGTGATATGTTAAATTGGCTTCCTAAACAAATCAAGAGGTTTGACTTG
The DNA here is from genome assembly GCA_012654045.1 of Ptyas mucosa. Taxonomy (NCBI): domain Eukaryota; kingdom Metazoa; phylum Chordata; class Lepidosauria; order Squamata; family Colubridae; genus Ptyas; species Ptyas mucosa. The sequence continues at coordinate 18,078,177 of WNWU01000016.1, read as the reverse complement.
GTAGGCAAAATAAACCTCTCCAGTCCTAAATAGTACAAATACTGAAACTAGTAACTGTATTTGTAAAGAAATTTCAGATCTTGCATGATTTCACTGTTATGGTAAGAGACTAAAGTATGAGTTAGACAGGAATGGCAGCTGCCCTGGATATCAATGACTACTGTGCATTCTGTTATTATGTGTATTTTATAGCAAAGATTTACTTATAATAACTATTAACATGTGGGTGTTTAACTAAAGTGAATGAATTACTCGAATGAATTAGTCAACTGATACTAGGTTACAGGTGTGAACATTCAACTGGTCCAGAATGCAGCCACGTGGGTAGTGATGGGAGCAACATGGCGCTCCCATGTAACACCGCTCCTGTGCGAGCTGCACTGGCTTCCGGGTACGCTTCAAGGTGCTGGTGATCACCTTTAAAGTGCTCCATGGCATAGGGCCTAGTTATCTGCGAGACCGCCTGCTGCTACCGATGACCTCCCATCGACCCGTGCGCTCCCACAGAGAGGGCCTCCTCAGGGTGCCATCAGCCAAACAATGTAGGCTGGTGACCCCCAGGGGGAGAGCCTTCTCTGTGGGGGCACCTACCCTATGGAATCAGTTGCCCCCAGAGATAAGGAGAATTCATGACCTCAGTGCCTTCCGCCGTGCCCTTAAAACACATTTTTTCCAACAAGCCTGGCTGGCTTAAGAAGAAATTTTAAATGTTTTAATTGGTTTGTTAGTTTTAAATTTTTGGGCCAAATTTATATATATTTTAATTGCTTTTAATATTTGTATTTTATGTTTTTTAAAAAAAATTCTGGCTGTACACCGCCCTGAGTCCTCGGGAAGAAGGGCGGTATATAAATTGGAAATTAAATTAAATTAAATTAAATTCCTTAATCCTTATGGTATCTATGTACGCTAAGTTAGTAATATGAGGGCTGTAATAAAATACAGGATATTTGCAAGATATCAAAGTGAACAGAACAATATTGGAAAAAAATATGAAAAATATCAAAAGTGTGATATTTAAAATACATTTAGAACCCCAACACACCAATTTCATTATTTAAATTAATGAAAAGTTTCATATCAGAATTTAATGGCACCACAGGTATGCAACTCCAATGGTTATTAGCAGGTTGTAGATTTTTAAGACACTAAAACTTGGGAAATTTTTGTTTCAATCTCCAATTAACCAGGAGTCCCACTTGATTTGAAGGCCTTGGAGAAGAGTAAGTGGAGATGGAGAACCACTATAGATTTTACTGAAGTCCTTGATGAAAATGTTTAGCTACAGAGAGAATGTCTTTCAGGTCCTCCCACAGTGTTTCCCATTATTTTGGGATTTAAGGATGAGCCGGATCTTAGAAGATTATTTTTCACTGAGATCCCTTTCCATCTCCAAAATTAGACTTCAGCACTGAATATCTATAAAATATGGCCTTCTCAGATACTTTCCTAATGACAAGGAGAGAACAGTCTTAATTTGGAAAACTGCAAGAGAATTGAAAAATATGTAATAATATATCTTTAATAAAACTCTTACTCTGAGGAAATATTGGCTATTGTATCACATGAACTGTATTCCACTCCTGTGAATATGTCTTTGCATTGCCCTATCCGAATACCATTGAGCCAGTCACCTGTTGAGCGGAAGGGTGAGATTTCAATGCTACTTTGGTCCAGTAGGAGGTTTGATGGCCTGGAATAAAATGAAAGTAATAGTAAGACAACAGAAATAAGCCAACATTGGATTGCAGCTAAATTTATTGTTAGTCAACACAGGTGACATATCTGTACACATGTACACAGCTGTCACAACAGAAGATATTTTGTTTTTTATTGTTTTGTGTTTCATTGATTCAATGCAAAAAATCAGGAGTTTCAGATTCTTTTGAACAGACAAATTTCAGCTAGTCAAAATAGCAATAGCAATAGCACTTAGACTTATATACCGCTTCATAGTGCTTTACAGCCCTCTCTAAGCAGTTTACAGAGTCAGTATATTGCCCCCAAACAATTTAAGTCCTCATTTTACCGACCTCAGAAGGATGGAAGGATGAGTCAACCTTGAGCCTGGTGAGATCCAATGTGCCAAACTGCTGGCAGGTGGTGATCAGCAGAAGTAGCCTGCAGTACTGCACTCTAACCACTGCGCCACTGTGGCTCATGCAAAAATATTTCAATAATGGTTTTGTCACATTATACCAAATTACACCACTGCTATATAAGCTATGCTTATTATCAATTTGTTTTTATATGCAGTTAAAGGTATTATTTATTTCCCATAAAGTCTTGTAAAGCTTAGGGCCTGGTATCTTACAATGGCCTGTCCTAATATTCACATAAACCAAATATATAGAAAGCAGCTGTTGAAAGCCGTGTTCTATTAGGAGACAATCTGCAAAGATATTTTCTGAAAGGAAAGAATGTATAATTGTTCTTCAGGCCTATACTTGGCTTTCATATTCCTATTTCCTATTCAAAAATCATTTCATTATGTTTACTTTTATTTGTTTACTTTTATTATTTTATGTAACTCTCATTTGCATATTTAATACCTTCCCCCTTCCTTAACATTTGTCAAATTTACAATTTGAAGGAAATCTCTGAAGCCTTCATCTAAAACTCTTGTAGGTTATGAGCAGATCTGTGGTTATATTTGTGCATTTCTAAAGATCTGTGCTTTAATGAGATTCCTTAAACATTTTTAATAATATTTGTGTTTTATGGATGACACAGAGCATAATTTTCTATTTCATACTGCCTCCTGCCTCAGACTTTTACCCAACTATTGCATTTGACAAAAAGTTTCTAGTCTATTTTGCTCAAAATTGTGGTCAATACTATAAGATTTCTTAAACAACAACAGCAAACCAGTGAAAGAAACTCAACATGAATGGATTTTCAGCAATGATGTTGCTGAAGGAAGACATTGGTCAGTCTCTCTTTTCATTTTTGTTCTCTTTGCCTTATATGATGCATTCAACAATCTTATGTCAAAATTGTTGATTCTAATATGAATTTTTGCCACTCCAGCCAAGATATGTAATACTGACACTACTGGGAGAAACGGTCCATAAACATGACCAGTGTAGCGTTTTAAGGTTACAAGCTGACCTTGCAGCACGAGTGGAAAAGGATGAGTGCCGATTGGTTGAGATTTTCTGACAGCTCACATATAAAAGGAGCTGTCAGATGGAACGTTCAATTAGTTCAGTTATAGCCGTTATAGGAGTGGCTTGTTAATGAATAAAGTCTAGTCTGTTATGTTTAATCTGCCTCATCTCAGTTTGTCCAATTCTGTCACTAAAACAGAATAACTGCTAACAACATGTTATAGTGGAGGTAAAATACAAGATTATGCTTTCTACATCCCACATGCAGCATTTGTAAAGTGAATCTTACAGGTCTGTTCTTCAAAATCTATTATGACACCTCTCAAACTTCAGTCTACTTGCCTCATTTCACCTAAAAACTAGGGCTGACCTCATCTCAAATTCCATAATTTCTCCCACTGAATGCCCCTTGTTTCTTCACACAGTTACAGAGCTATTAAAAAGTATTGGATGGCACAGGAGAGATTGTATGTATTACACAATAATCAGCATGTTTCGTGCTTCTCTTTGTGTCTTCTAAGGAGTGGAAACCCATTGGGGAATTTGCAAATTATTCTAAACATTATAATTGTGCTTATTATTATTATTACATTAATATGGAAAATACTGTTTCATGAATACTATTAATAGCATAATATATGAATTATATTATATCAACTACTGTGGTAAAACTACAATGTGCCCATTTATGTAAGCACCTATTAGCCACTTTTAATATGAGCTGATGTTTAGAGTTTTCTTTTGAATGGCTTCTGACTATTAAATAGCTGACATTAAAGAAAGCTTTGAATAGATACACAATTCTTCAGGACCACTTATTCACATATGTCTCTGGATTTCTGCCAGTTTTTCTAAATTTTCATTCAAACATAAATAACAAAGACATTTTATATTAATTATAATCATATCAAAAGTGACTATTTGTCTCATTAAAATGACACTTTTAATTTCCAGTTTACCTGAGGAATGTCCAAGGTGTATATAAAGCTTGAGAAGTTGTAATTAATCTATCCTGCTCCTTTTTTTTATGTTTTATTAAAAAAAAGATGCATTAATTTAATCAGCTTAAAAAAAAGAACATACCTGGGAAAGAACAAAAAAAAAAAGCAGGATAATAACAATGTGCAAAAACTATTTTTTTTCATGTTTACTGATACAATGAAGAAAAATATTAACTAATTTTAATTCAAATAATCACAACATTGTGTAGGATGTCGCAACAAAGCCAAAAGGCTACTTTCTTCCTTGGAGAGGACATCTGGACAGTTTATCAATGAACAGGAATTTGTTTCTTGCTGTGAACAGTCTGTGATGTCTCCTCATGAGCACCAAGGGAATGCAAAGCTTTCAGAGCATCTGCATTTACTAGCTTCTAGCCCCCCTCCTCCCTTTGACCCAGCCCCTAGACAACAGGTCTAAACATGAAATTTATGGACTGGGTTATATGCACCATAAGCTCACACTTTTACTAGATAAATTAGATAGACTGCAATGCGTACAGCTGTAAATGATGTCCTGCAGGGTTCCACCTGATCTTTCACAGCTTTTCATAAATCAGGTCCTACTAGCGTCAGACTGAAGCCATTAAAAAGAAATCATGGAAATTACATGTTTGCTTACTAGAAGTGCATGAATTTTACCCAAAATATTTCTCAAGCTCTAGCTTTGCCTTTCCTCTCTCCCACTTACTAGATTCTTAAATTGTTCTCCCTAGGGTGGTGCACACATATCAAGGTATTTTTTGTATAATTGCTATTCAAAAGAACACTAAGCATAGCAGGCTGCATATGGTGTCCATAAATAAAAGGACAGCAGTCTACTCAACACTGACATTCCAGGGTATATGTTCAACCAATAGTCTCTTGCAATTGGCTTTTATGCACCAACCTGTTATGTTAACAGCTGGAATTAACCTTGTTCTTCTGCAGGAGAGCCCTGGTTTGCTGTCATTAAGATCGATGTTGCCACATTGCAAAGAATTTTCTGTCTTACAATATCATGTCTCGAAATAAACATATACATAGTAATGCTTTGCCTCCCACTGATATAAATCACTGTTCTGAGAGCATCAGCTGCTCAGTGAGAAAGAGATATCTCTATTTCTAACTGCTACCATCAAACCTTGCTTGTATTGCAGAGGCACCATTATGCTACTAATAAAACTTGATTTGATTTGATTTGATTTGTTATGGCTGCCTATTCCAGAAGACTTTGGGCACTTTACCAAATCCAGAAAAGCAGTAAAAACAATTTGAAAAGGTTGAAACTCACATAAGTAGTCAACTAGAGCAATAAAGAGTATAAAAATAAAATAGGGGCCCAACCAAGCATAAGAATCTCATAAATCACAAGTCAAAGTCTGTGAACAAAGTCAAGTCTTAAGACTTTTGAAGAACTCTAGGAAAGTGGCTGCTCTTCATATCTCTGGAAGGATTCTATTCCAGAGATCAGGATTCATCACAGAGGCTAGATAAGGAACTAGCGGGGTTTCTGGGTTTATTTTTATTATCTTATTGACAGTTTATTACACTCTCATTCTAGAAAGCAATTATAGCCATGGTGGTCCATGAAAATAATCCAGAATAGTATGTCTCATCATTGTCTCTAATTAGGTTCAACCAGCAGAACACAAAAAATGTGCAAATTTTTGAATGGTGTAGACCTCCATTCAAAATCAAGCAGGTATCATCCGAAATATGAAAAGGTAAGAAGCTATCTTTTCTGTTACTCTGCAATTATAAATCTATACTTTAACTATACTCAAACCATGTGTCAGGCACACAAAACCAAGAGCTGGGATAGAGTTCAAAAGTACTATGAATTTATTTCATGCTACATATACACAAGAATTTGATCTACTAATAGTTAAGGGAAGTTGGCATTATATAAGAGTAAATGAAATTCACTAGGGTCTAGATTTAGGTTTCTTCTGGAAGCATAAAGACTCCAAATTGATGATGCATTTGACCCTGCCCTCAGGCTCAGGCTGGTCATTTCCTACACCAGGCTGGTATTAAAATAAACTCCAGGACTAGAATTCTGGAAAAAAAAATACAAGATTACTTTATTATCTATAGGTTTAAAGAAACAGTTTTTTCTTCCAATATTAATTTTGTTGCCAAATGCACCTACTGATGTATCATATATTATCAGGAGTCATGAAAATTAAAGACACACTAAGAAAGCATTGCAAAATTGTATAAGAAGTACTATTTCTGGTTTTACAGCTATTTATACTTGCTTTCATATTGTCATTAAATAAACAATGTGATCTTAGTTATTAAATATGATTGGTGTATCAAGGATATGGCTGGGTTCAAAAAACATGGCAGCTATGACTTTGTGATCAAAGAATATGCAATTAATATAAAAAGAGGCAAGATTTCCATTGTGTTGTGATTGACTTTTTTACTCCTGTAGATTCCCTTGTAACCTAGTTCTGTTACTGCTATCTTGTATTCTCAATGATAATTGGATAGAAACATTTTTGAGCTAAGCTTCCATGTCAACTTGAAAATCAAATAGCAAAGCCTTTTAGTTAAAGAACTTGTCATATTTGATTTCTCAAATTCTATTGCAAATACTGAACATCATCAAATCTGTAATTGTCTACAATTGCTGGTAGATACTTTTGTTTGTACTTTGGTTACATTATGATCACTGTACTGAAAACCTATGATCAGAGATTGTAAAATTCTAATTACTATTTAACAAAAGAGTGGCCATAAAAGTTGAAAAAAAGAAGGAAGGAAGGAAGGAAGGAAGGAAGGAAGGAAGGAAGGAAGGAA
>WNWU01000016.1:18044065-18071269 GCA_012654045.1 Ptyas mucosa | reverse complement strand
GAAGGAAGGAAGGAAGGAAGGAAGGAAGGAAGGAAGGAAGGAAGGAAGGAAAGAAAGAAAGAAAGAAAGAAAGAAAGAAAGTAAGTAAGAAAGAAAGAAAGATGGATGATCCTTTTATATATTATTGAGTAGTTACTCAAGAATTGTAGAATTGGGTCGATATTTTAGTATAGACAGAGTAACCAAGGTCAAATATTTGTCTCCCATAACTTCTTAGCCCAAATCATTCCTAGCATTTTTTTTGCCACAACTAAGTAAAGGATCCATTTTTTTCCAGATGACCAAGTGTTGATCCATTAATTGCAACAGGAACTGACCAATCAGTTCATTGCCCAAATCTGACATCATGGGTTGAGAGAGAGTGACTGATCCAAAATCACCCAGCTGACTTTCATGCCTAAGGAGGAGTAGAACTCTTGGTTTCTAATCTGGTTTCCTGGTTTCTAGTTTATAACCCTAAATTATATCCATTTTAAAACCTGATCATTATTTTGCCACTACACTATCTTTGATACTGTTCTTGTCAGTCCTTAAAGTAGACCAGATTTGAACACTAAAATTATGAATATGAAAATTATTTTCTTTATAGCATTACAGTTAACATAATCTTGCAACTCTGAATATCGTCCCCATTCCCTGCCTTTATTCTAAAGACAATTAAGGATAGTAACATCTGAGATATTTTCTAAAATTCCATTCTTGCTTTGGATTCAGATTTGTTTTATCTGACCATTGTCTTTTCCTCATATTCTTCAAGGTTACACTTAGAGCCCATTATAATTCTGTTTAGTTTTTGGAGACAAATCCTTCTAATTAACAGATGACAGAGGGCATACAAAAAAGATCCTTAATTATTACATTTATTTAGAAGTATTATTTCAGAGTTGGATATATTTACATCTCTCTATCTCTCTATCTATCTCTCTATTATCTGTCTGTCTGTCTGTCTGTCTGTCTCTCTCTCTCTCTCTCTCTCGATCTATCTATCTATCTACTCAGTCATAAATATAAATCCTAGTGAACACAAGCAAATGCAGCTTTAAGCCCGATAATTTAACAAAAGATTACAGCATAGGTCTCCTCATGAGAAAACATTTAGTGAAATGTAATGACCTTGTAATGAGAATGCGACTTTTGTGAATCACTTAACGGTTGGCTTTATAAATACATAGTTTGGAATAGCTATCACTGAAAATGACATATTTATACATCAGACTTTAACCTTGTTGTCATTTCTACTGACTCTGTTGTGGTCCTGACTCTTAACCCTAGACCTCAACTTTGGATAATGGACACTATTAGATATTTCAACCTTCAAGTGAACTCTGTGTGTAAATATTGGCCTAGCTTCAGAATCTGCTTTATGTTGTCTTCAATATATTGTGACCTGTGTTTATGACATTATTAGGTGCTTTAACAACCCCCCCATGCTGAGACAGGACATAACAGATAGCCCTATCTTCCATTATTTTATGTAATCCCCTTTTAAAACCATACCACACAACTTTGACAAGACTGGAAGCTTTTGTTGATACAAGGTTCCTTTAGAAACCATGCTGTGAATTGGCTTGTTAAATACAATTAAAATTAACCATACTTTGTTGCTTTTTGACAACCTGCAGCTTACTCTAGCCAGCTTTGAGCTCCTTTAAGCAGCCATTAACTTGGAGTAAATTTCTCTTCCCTTTATAGAGAAAAGATGCTTCAGGATTTTATTTCCTCTAGTTTTTGTTTGTTTTGTAAGCAAATTTGAATTATCTATTTAAATCCATAGGGATAACTAACTAATTGCTCTTTACGTTTTCCTTGTTTTTGCTTGTTTTTAATTTTTATTCTAATTTCAACTTTTTAAGAAAATGGGTTTTTGGGGAGGAGGTAAAGAATTTATGCTTTGAACTGAAAACCTAACAGTAACTTTCAAAGCTGGAAGATAAAATAATAAAAGAAGTTGTGCAAAGAAAAAAGATTTTTCTATGAATGGATTTTATGATCTCTTTCAATATTGCATTCTTGGATGAGAAATAAAGATTAGATCTAGGTTAATGATGATTCATACATCCTACTGGGCAAACCATATAGCTCCAAATGCCAGGGACTATTACTAATATTGCTAATTTTGAACTGCAAAATGTTAATCATCTGGAGTAATCTTGCAATTAGTTTTCAGTGTTGCATCTTTCTTTTCAGAACATACTTATGATTCCTCCTAATTTTATGCAGCGATTCTTATCCTTACATTTCTTTTGTTTGGCTTAAAATATAACTGCAACTTTGTGTACTATATACAGAAGAATCATGTCTTGTGGTTTGAATGTTTCTGGTCTGAATAGTTAATCAACAGTAAAGTGCTCTTTCATCATGCTAATCTTCACATACATTCCATAGTATTTGCTGAAAGAGTACACTGCAGAGACATTTCCACCTCTCCCTCATAAAAAGGAGACTGGATCACTGCCAGAAATGCTTCATAGGCTGCATCTTGCTAATGAACACAGTAGCTTACTAACTATGTCACATAAGGTCATGTCTAAAGCTCTACTTATCTTGAACCAATATTACCTCCAGTGGTGGGATTCAAATTTTTTTTACCGGTTCTGTGGGCGTGGCTTGGTGGGTGTGGTGTGGCTTGGTAGGCATGGCAGGGGAAGGATACTGCAAAATCCCCATTCCCTCCCAATCAGCTGGGACTTGGGAGGCAGAGAATAGACGGAGGTGGGGCGAGTCAGAGCTGATATTTATCGGTTTTCCAAACTACTCAAAATTTCCGCTACCGGTTCTCCAGAACTGGTCAGAACCTGCTGAATACCATCTCTGATTACTTCAGACAATAACTTATAGAACATTTCTTTCCTTGCTCAATGTGGTAATCATAGGGCTAGAATAGACCTTGTAAATTTTCAATCCAATGCTTACCCCATAACAGTAACCATGTACCATTCCTTGCATATGGTGCTTAACTATACAACCTTTGCTTAATGGCCTCCAGTAATGGAACCCTTAGGGCTCTAGGAGACAGGCTGTTCTACTGCTTAATAATTCTCACAATCAGGAAATTTCTCCTGATATCACATTTGGACTTCCCAGTGTAAAATTTCCATCAACTGATTCATCTTCGACTGTAAGTGATCCAAAGAATAAATCCACATTCTCTTTCCTGTGATAGCTCTTAAATATTGGAAGACTGATATCATGTCTGGTCTTAGTCATATCTGCTTTACTGAGCTTGTTTCAACATTTTTCAGAAGATTTAGGATCTAGGATCCTCACTGTCCTTGTACTCTTTCCAGTTAATCAGAATCTTTCTTGTACTGTGGCAACCAGATATCCAGGTTTGACCAGCAGAACATACAGCAGACTGGAACTATTCAAATTTCAACAATTTGAAAAGGTTCATTTATAATTAGAGTGATTCTATCAAATTGAGCTGTTCTTACAAATGCATTATCTATAGGGTTGAGAAGCAGAAATTCTTTGTTAAAAAATCCTTGAAAGAAAACTTTGCACAATTTTTTAAAATTGAGAAGTGTAATGTTCAGTTAAAATATTCTTAGTTTTATGGGGGGGGGGGGTTCTGTAAATTGTGATGATACTTTGGTACTTGATGGTTTAATAATGGTTGTTGTTCAATTGAAAGACAAAGAAGACTCTTTGCAACCCCATGGACCATATCATGCAAGGCCCCCTTGTCGTCCGCTGTCTCCCAGACTTTGCACAAATTCATGTTCATTGTGGCTATGACACTATATAACGATCTCACCCTCTACCATCCCTTTCTCCTTTTGCATTCAATCTTTTCCAACATTAGGGTCTTTTCCAATGATTAATAATGGTAAATAAATATTAATACATAATATTAATAAAAGAAATGGATCCTAGAGTAAATTATTAATATTATAATAATATTAATAAAAGAAATGGATCCCATAGTACAAAATTCTCTTAGACTTGGGAACTGAACTGAGGATTCCTGGAGAGTAATACCAGGACTACTTAATATATATAGCTTATTTCTGAGAGATGCTATCAGACCTGTCTGAATTTCTATTCTGTTTTTTCTTTGCAGTTTAATGAGCAGTATAATTGTACTTTTTCCTTTTTTGCAAAGGATAATGAAAGCATATAAACAAATAAACACCCCCCTTTTTTTTGCTTGCTCATTTCAATTACCTATTGACAACTTTGCAGTAAAAAAGTATTGATACTTGTGGAGTTTAGGATTGGGAGTGGATAAGGATATGTAATGTAAAAGTTGTATACCCACTTCAAAAGAATGCAAGTTTTTAAAATAAATATATTGGCTTTTTGTATTTTATTATTGGTGCTCTATAATCAGGCTTAATATTTATAATTACAAAGAAATGCACCAGGATCTTAAAAAATATTAAGTTTTAAATAGAAAGCAATAATGGAAGTGTTCAAAATGAACTTGCTCTGAATAAAAGCCCAAAATTTTATATGTAAAACTGAAGATATTTAGAACTATTAAAAAAAATCAAATAAATTATGGTTATGACTCTATTCTAATAATAGAATAATAACTTAAAAAGTAACAAAACGTGAAAGATTATTCTGTGGTTTTTTACTGCACTCAAAATTAAAAAGGCTAGGTATATTGAGAGGAAAAAATACCAACATTGATGCTGAAAATCAAACCAATTGGTACAGTTAGAAAGACTTAAAATTATTTAATGTTGCATATGGAATTATTGAGGAAAAGTAGTTCAAAATTATTTTCACAGTAGCAAAGGATTTGTGCAAAATTATCCTGATATGCAAACACTTGGTGTGGAATTCTCTGCCCTATAAGATCTATCATCACTGATTACTGTTCTTCAAATACATAAATACGTTTTCCTTTTTGAGAAGGATTTGGCCTCAGTAATGAATTGTGTTTTATTTTAGATATCAATACACATGCTGTTTAAATTCTCAACATACTATTCAGGTCCTGAAATTCAACTAGCATTTATGATATACTTTCAAGTTATATGCTGAGAAATAGACAAATGTACCTCAAGACATACAGAACAGTCTTGAAATAAGAGATAATTGGGATCACTTCTTCTGATGTTGTGTCCATACAAATTCAACATGATCACTCAGTTGCAAAGTCTTGTTTTGATATTACTTTTAAATCAAGCCTAAAGAACGCTCTGGAATTCATTACTGAACTGGGGTATTCTGTCTCCCTAACTAATATCTCACAGCAAACATTTCTTTTGCCACATATCCAAGTTATAGCTAGTTATAAATGTATAGATTTTGTCACCTTGCAGCTGCATTGGTGATAATTTTTAAACTGCTGGGATTACGGATCAGCTTGTCCAAGATGCTGACAATCTGTTCAAACTTTGGTCTGTTGTTTCTGTCTTTTTGCCAACAGTCCAGCATCATCTGATACAAGGCAGCTGGGCAGTCCATGGGTGGTGGCAAACGGTATCCTTCCTCCACTGCTTTAATTACCTGCGCACAAGGAAGACAGTTTGTAGAACCTGAAGGACATTCAGTTCACTTCTCCTTCCTCGGTTCTGAAAATGATATTCATTACATAATCCAATGTGGAGGCTTAGTAATTAAACAGATGTATTTTATTCCTGACTATTGTGAATCATGCCTATTCTTTTTCATCTCCAAAATAAGCCACTTGACAATAAGAGATACAAAACATGACGGAAAAAGCAGAGGATAATTACACATCTTTGAAGAAAGTGACACTCAATCTTGTCCAATGTTTAAATTTGATTAGACCAAATACGACTCAATTTAATACATTTCCTACAGTACTAGCTTAATTACTCCAAAGAGAAAACATCTGGATCACTGCTGTACATTCATCCCCACCTCCTTCAATGGTCTTATGGGAATTGTTATTTGAGATCATATGAACTTAGAAAATTGCTTGATACCAGTCCATAGTTTAGCATTATTTACAATGACTAGCAACAAATCTCTTGGGCTTCAAATGGAGGACAGTTTTCTATCTTTAACTGGATTAGCCAATGACTGAAACAGAACATAGCCAAAAACACAATAATCCTGTTTCTAACATTTAAATATTTCAGAATCTTCATTTATCGAAAAATCTTGCCTTGGATATGATTTAATAATACATACATAGAAACTCCATATGCAGTAAGAATCCAATATAAACTACTTTTATTAATATAGAAATATGGAAATGTAAACCATTAATGTAATTTACATTTCTGATTCAGACAAAAAGACAAGACTTGAGTTATTAAATATACATTATTGGCTAATAGTATTACATATATATGTATGTATGCATGCATGCATTCATGTATGTGTATATTTTGCCCATTGATATTTCAGAATTTCAGATTTGTGAAAGCCCATAAATATTATTAGGCTAAGTCTTGAGATATTGTGAACCACATGGTTAATAAAATTGCTAAAATTAGCATTTCTATGATGCTTTGATTTGAGAATTGCAGTGCTTTGGTTTATTGGCTTCAAATCAATCAAACTTATTCAGAAAATGATCCAAAAGTAGCAGAAAGCTTTAAATACATCATATGCACATCTATTTGCTAACTTTTTATAGGTGGAACAATTATTAAATTAATTATTTCTAAATAAGATAGCTCATATTTATAATTTAATTATTGTACTACATATTCAGTTATGCAACAAAATGATATGTTGACGTTAAGCTGTATACATACAAGGTTACACATACATTTATGACTATATTAAAAATATCAGCAGCTGCTAAAAGGTTTTCAGAGCCTAACACAGTCATAATTAGAAACCAATTTAATTAGGTCTCATATGTGTGTTCAAACTTTATTTTAAAGTTAGCTATTACTGGTGTTAACAGTCATACAGTTTTATATGATGGCTAATACTGAACAATTGTAAAGTGCTTTGATATGAGCAAACATTAGAACATTCATCTCTCAGAATTCTGGCAATATTGGGAAATATTGTACAGCTCAGTTCATGAACACAATATAAAGCCAATTCACAAAATAGTAAAGGTATTTGGTACATGAGAATTTAAAAAATAAAATTATGACAGAATTTATAAGCTAAGTAACAAGATGACTATATTCATTTTTAATTATATATAAGTTTAAGACCAGAACAGCTTTATTTGTGATATATGTATAACATTAGAAGAACTTGTACTGTCAAGTAAATCAAAGTAAATCAAGTGCACAAAATGACATTTTTATTTATTGAGAAATACTATATTCCAAAGAAGTATAACTGCAAAGCAAAATATAATTATTTGAACTGTTTACAGGAAACGGTTCTAAGAAAATCAAATAGTCACTTCACATAACATATGTAGTACTTTTTAAACATAACATATGTAGTACAATTAAAACATGTTCTAATTGTTAAAAACGTATTCACAAATATTTACGTTTCCTTTATGAAGTTCAATTTAATCTAATCTATAACACTCATGGAATAATTCAATTAAAAGAAATCAGGAGACATTTAATGAGGAACTCTAATCACTGAAATTTTAATTTAAAACAGTTTGCCATTTTATGACTTACTTGAATCCCTTTTCTTGTTCTATTGTGTAAAAACACTAATTGTTTAAAAAGCTTTTTTTTAAAAAAAAAAGAAGCAAAAAGTCTCCTAACAAAATAAGTCTTTACTAACAAAAGGGTTTTTAAACTTTGATATTTTTTTTGCATAATAATTGTATATATATATATATATATAATAATTGTATATGCATATATAATTTAATGTACTCACATCTTGATTAGACATCTCCCAATAGGGCCTCTCTCCATAGGACATTACTTCCCAAAGAACAATACCATAGCTCCATGCATCACTGGCTGATGTAAATTTGCGATAAGCAATAGCTTCTGGAGATGTCCAGCGAATTGGAATCTTGCCTCCCTATAAGGCAAAACCACCATATACACTTATATATCTGTGCACTCTTATCTTTTGAATAGAAATCTAAACACAATAAAAACATTGTTGATTATTTATTTGTTACTTACTTACTTACAGGACTTATATGGCCACCCATCTCATTAAATGACTCTAGAGGACTCATACAACAATCCATGCAACAGTCTTTACCAATGACAAAGCCAAGAAGCTGGCTTCATTGTGGCAGTTTAAAGTTTGATCTAGACACGGAAAAAGTTAATAACCCATAGAACATAGTTTAAACCTTACCCTTCTCCCCAGGTGCCAGACAAAATATCCTCTTAAATTGTATTTTCCCATCTTGCACTAGTTTATCAGGATTAGTTCATGTATGTACGAAGAAGTGAAAAATAATGTTACTTTGAAGGGCGCAATATTCCTACATGACTATTTCCTCTTAATGAAAGGGTCTGTATATTTCATAATATGAAGTTATAGTTATATAGGACAAACACATCCCCTGTTTTCCCGAAAATAAGACCTATCCCAAAAATAAGCCCTAGCGTGTTTTTTACGTGTGGGTATAAGAGTCTGCACAGCCGCCCATTCCATCTGATTGCTTGCAGTGTGGTGGACACGAGGCAGGGTGTGTGGAGCCGCCTCATTCACCTCACACCAGCTTACCTCAGGGCATCTTCAGCCAGCCCATCCATGCTCCAAAACCTGCCACATGGTGGCAGCACCAACAGCCATGTGCAGCAGGAGGCCATGTGGCCGCAGGCCCACTTGTTCTGCTTGCTCACAGCCGCAATTGAGCAGAAGACTGAATAGTGTGCTGGTGTTAGTGCTGTGACCGCAAGGTGAGGCATGTGTCTGAGCATGGATGGCCTGGCTGTGGAGGCCCAGAGGTAAGCCAGTATGTAGCACATGGAGCAGCCTTGTAGTCATGGCACCAGTGTGTTGCTTGGCTTCCTGCGCCATTGTGGTTGCAAGCAAGCAGAAGAAGTGGGTCGGGGGCCATGCAGGATCTTGCTGGATGGGGCTGCTGGATCCGCCTCTGCAAGGCAAGGCAGGAGTCGGGGCATGGGTGGCCTGGCTGCAGGGACCCTGAGGCAGGTGTCAGGGC
The DNA here is from genome assembly GCA_012654045.1 of Ptyas mucosa. Classification (NCBI taxonomy): domain Eukaryota; kingdom Metazoa; phylum Chordata; class Lepidosauria; order Squamata; family Colubridae; genus Ptyas; species Ptyas mucosa. The sequence continues at coordinate 18,062,274 of WNWU01000016.1, read as the reverse complement.
ATGGGTGGCCTGGCTGCAGGGGCCCTGAGGTAAGCTGGTGCAGACCGTGTGAGGCAGCTCCACCCCCATCTCATGGCAGCAGTACCAGCATACCATGCAACCTCCTGCCCCCTCCCACGAGCTAGCAGAAGAAGTGGGCCTCCTGGACATGGAACAAAATAAGATATCCCCCAAAATAAGCCCTAGTGCTTACTTTGGGGCCCAAAAGAAAATAAAACCCGGTTTTATTTTTGAGGAAACACGGGTATTTACTATATGTCTGGCTAGAAACTACCTCCTGTAGAACTAAAGAGAATAGAAACAAATAATACAGAGTTAATTAGCAATAATAAGACATAAAATGGAATCCTCTAACAGGTACTTCAGTATATATACTGTATATATTAACTTAAGAGGACTTAATGCATATTACTATTTGCGGATTGGTTGGTCTGACTGGTGGCTTTATCTCCTCAAGAATTCAAAAGCTGTTTGACGCTACATGGATTACAAACTAAGAGCAGAAGGAGTAGGAAGAATCATGCATTCTGCTTTAAGGATCTTCAAAGAAGAATGCAATTTGAAAAAAAGGAATAAAAGCCTTAGAGTTTATAGGGTTTATATAATCTTTACTATTGTGTTTGAACACAACAGAGCAATTAAAGGGCAATGTTCTTGCTATCACTATACCGAACAACTGCAGTCAGAATAAAATGGTTGCATATGCACAAAGTATCTGTACGAAATAAGATTTATCTGCAGTTTCTCCATATTATTTGTGACTGAGATAACTCTACTTTGTTGCAATAAGAACTCACCCTTGTTGTATAGGCAGCTTCTGGATCATCTTCCAATATGCGGGAGAGGCCAAAATCAGACACTTTGCATACTAAGTTACTGTTGATGAGTATGTTGCGGGCAGCAAGGTCACGATGGACATAACCCATATCTGACAGATACTTCATGCCAGATGCAATTCCTCGAAGCATTCCCACCAGCTGAATGACTGTGAATTGAGCATCATGTTTCTGCAAACAATTTAAACAACCTTTTAGCCCTTCAGTTTACATAAGGCTTCTATTCAGAAATAATCTACACAAGTCAGTGTAGCTTGGTTTTGAAAATAGTGTGCCGAAATGTACCAAGTTAAAGCAAAGATAAATTTAATACATATTGCCAAATAAGACATCTCTCTCTCTCTCTCATTCACTTGTACTCTCTCTCTTACACACACATAGTCGAAACATAATGTTTACTAACCCAAACCAAATGTCTCTGATTGATGAAAACTTTTCATTTTAATTTCCTACATTAAAATGATACATGGGAACTTTGATAAACTAAGATTATGTATATTATGGATTCAAAATAAAGCATTGTATCTAAACATAATCTTTGACACAGTATTATTTTTCTATAAGCCTAATACAGCTTCATTTTTTCTGGCAAAACCCGATGGATTGTTAGCAAACTTAAGCAGTTCTATTATATAGCAGCTGAAGTTGCAGAATATGTTAACTTTAATATTGATAAGATTTCATTTGTTTTTTGGAGTTTACCTGCTGGGTAAACCACAGTCATCTGGCTACAATATATTGTGTAAATCTATAGTGTAATTGCTTTCAAGTAACTAGGTTAAGAGTGTTCTGCGAATGTAACCAATATGCAGATCATCCATTCTTTCCAGATATTTGTATGTGTAATTTATTCTAGAATTGGAAGGAAAATTATGACTCAAGGTATATATATATATAAACTTGAGTCATAATTTCGATACACACACACACACACACACACATATACATACATACATACATATATATATACACACATATATTTTAATATTTAATATTTTAATTGGGCTTTTAATAGTGGGGGCCATTGTTTAATTTGGTTTTATTTGGCTTTTAAATTTTGTATGTATGTTTTTTACTTTTGGCTGTTCACCGCCCTGAGTCCCCTCGGGGAGAAGGGCGGTATATAAATCTAAATAAATAAATAAATAAATAAATAAACAAACAAATAAACAAATAAACAAATAAACAAATAAACATATACATATACATATACATATACATATACATATACATACATACATACATACACACACACACACACACACACACACACACATACACACACACACCAGGGGTGAAATCTAAATTTTTTTGCTACCAGTTCTGTGGGCGTGGCTTAATTAGTGGGTGGAGCTTGGTGGTAAGGTGACTGGGTGGGTGTGACCAAGTCAATGTTACTTCTTTGCCCTTTTTTAACCTACAAAGCACAAAACAATACAACTGGCTCACCCACAATGTAAAAGCAGCTGTGCTAGACCCAAAATGGCCCCTGCAACAAGCAGAAACCTCACACAGCCACAAAAAGCCCAAAAAACCAACTTTCACACTTTACACACACAAAATTCCACATACAGCTTTGTGAGATTTTGTGTGTTTGTGTAGTTAGAGTGAAACACTACAGAAACACACTGAATCTCAGAAAGCTGCACAAATATTATTTTATTTTATTTTTATTTTTATATAAAAGCAGCTAAATTTAAAACTTCCTAAACTTTAAATAGCTAGGTCTAAAAAAAGAACAACTAAAACCCCCCCCAATTAACTATTTTTTAAAGCTCCCAAAGGGGGAAAAAACTTACCCAATAGAACAGGGGTCTCAAACCTTGGCAACTTTAAAACTTGTGGATTTCAACTCCCAGAATTCTTCAGCCAGCTTTGCTGGGAGTTGAAGTCCACAAGTCTTAGTTGCCAGGCAGGCAGGCAGATTGACCTCCTCACCGATGAGCTTGATTGCAGGCAGGGAGTTGCTTGCTGATGGAATGGATTGCAGGTATTACAGCAAGCGAAGCAAGTCAGGCGTTGCGACCAGCAACTAAGGTAAGCAAGCTGGAGGGGTGGCGGGGAGGGACCCTTTTTGCTAGCTAGCTAACCGCAGGCAACTCAGTTGGGATAGTTAGAGCTTGGATCGTCAGAACCATTTGAAAGGAAAAAAGTTTGTTGTGCTTGGCTCAGTCAGGCGGTTCAACTGGGCATAGGGGGCGGGGGCAGGGATTTTTGCTACCAGTTCTCCGAACTGCCCACCGGCATCACTACCTACTCGCCCGAGCCAGTCCGAACCGGTAGCATTTCACCCCTGATACATACACACATATATATACATATCTATCTATATCTCTCTATCTCTCTATCATCTATCTATCTATCTATCTTTTTTTAAAAAAAAATATTTATATGCCGCCTTCTCCAGAGACTCAGGGTGGTTTACAATGCGTTAACTAATAGTATTCTATCAATGCGTTAAGCAATCTCTCTCTCTCTCTCTCTCTATCTATCTTCAAGCAATATGAATTTCATCTAAAATGAAATCTAAGTTTAAATGCTTAGTGATTCTGATATTAGACCAAATACTGCATGAAATAAATAAAATGGTCTGGTGTAAAATGATGGTGTAAATTACCATTCTTCTAAAAGCTGTAGTTGCAAATAAAGCTTCATGTTGGGATAGTTCACAGAAACTATGTGCAAAGACTTAATATATGCAAATCTAATAATGTTTATAAAAGAATAGACTTAGATCTTGACTTGTTTTTGGTTTTTTTTATTGACAGCGATGCTTGATTTTTATCACTTTTTTCATAAAAAGTAATAACGTTTTAAAATAATTGAGCTTCCATTTATCTAGATATTTATCTCTTTAAGATAGTGGAAGATAATAATTTCAGATAATTATAGGGTGATATCAACAAGTCACTTACCCTGAGAAAGCTATCTAAAGAACCATTTTCCATATATTCAGTAACAATCATGACCGGTTTACCTGAAAAGTGTATTAAACAAAGCAATTAATTGTATAACCATGGCTGTATAAAAAAAGTCAAAATTGAAAAATTCTGCAAAATATCAAAAACATGCTAAAATATTCCATAGTATTCCAAAATTGAAGGTTGCTTTTAGCTGCAAGAGTTGGATATAGTGGGCCTGTGTATACAAGTTCAGCATTCTATCTGTATATATTTTGATAAATTGCAGATATTTTCTCTACATTTATTATTATGTCACATTTATAGAAATTATATTAACATGAGGATGAGATCTCTACACAGAGTCCACCTTTTATTACAGTAAGTAATAAAAGCTACCAGTACCTTTTATTACAGTAATAATTTAGCTATCAGATAAATATAATATTTATTTATTTAGCTACTGCTTATTTTTTTTACCTTTCTTTATTTAGTAATTGAAAAATCAGTTTAATTTATAATATTAGTTCAAAAATAAAGCAAAACCATAATTATAAATAGATTTATTGGAAGCGATCATTCATTTATATATATTATATAGCATAAAATAATTAAAAATATTAAAAATGATCAAATTTAAACAGATGAAATATGCTAATATCTACAATAATATTATAGCATAAACCTTCTAGGTTTTTATGTATAGTAATTATGTAGAAATTTCCATCTAAACCTATATGCAATCCAGAATGAACTTAATGACAATTTAAGGACCCAAGCTTCTGTTTTTCTGAATTTTATTCTTATATATAACAGGTATATTAAGAAAATGTTCATAAATACACATGTACTTTTTATATGTATGTTTATTCTATAAAAAGAATGCACAAAATAATACAAATATTAGCTCTAAACCAATGGTCTCCAACCTTTATGGCACCAGGGACCAATTTTGTGGAAGACAATTTTTCAATGGACCACGGGTTTCGTTCCATAGCTCACCTGCTGCTCACCTCCAGCTGTGCGGCCTGATTCCTAATAGCCTGGGCGTTGGGGTCTCTTGTTCTAAACTATTCACTAAGAGAACTATGTACCATGGAATTGCATACAAAGATATATTTGGATTATCTATTCTGCATTTGATGCAAAATGGACAGAAACAAACTTACAAATTGTTAAAACAACGGAACTGTTTAAAGGGTGTATAATCTGATGCCTTATATCAAGCATTTCTTCCTAAATTTTCTTTTGTTTATTTGATTCTCAAAGCTCCAATTCAGAAAAAGAAATATCAGCATGTCTCTATTCTATGAATTCTAGTGCCTTAGACACTAATATATAAGACATTATTGCTATTGTTGGCAAAAGAAGGCAAAGGTTCTGGATATGTAAGGACAAAAGATTACCATAGCAGAGTGCCATCATGCTCCACTATGACTAATTAGCCAATGGCAAATGTGCTATCTTTAATTATCCCAAGTGCTAAGTAGTTTAGGAATAGCATTTCACATCCTCTATTCTAACAGCCTTTTCACTGCCTAATGACAACTGAACACAGTTCTTTCATGTGGCCTTTTGTGAAGAAACACTGCCATGATTATGCTCCAATGAATCTTTACAACCGCCCATAACTCAAATGTTTCTAGTGAAGTCTGACATAAGTTATGGCCTGGGAACCAACTTCCTCCCTCCCAACATACATACATATGTTCCACTTAGCAACTGCTTTAGCTCATTGGGGATAAGGTTTCTCTTATTCACCACTTTCAATTCATTGTCCATAAAAACACCTGAGTGTAGTATGGTATTGACTTAATTTATTAATAATTACATTTCATTTGAAAACAGATGCCAAAATTATGGACTGCTTTTGCAGTATGATGCTCTTTCAGTGGAAACATTTTTTTAAATGACTCTCAGCATCTGGATTGATAAAGTTAAATCACTAATTTAATTTTAATTCATTTTATTTTTTAATCAATTGAATTAATTAATTTTAATTTTATCACAGAAACACAGGCTTTATACCTCAGCCAGGAAAGAATTTAGCATAATTGGGAAATTGTGCATGTTTTAAAATAATTTCAACCACATATTGCTGTATTCCATCTCAATTTTCTTTGGACAAAATTAAGAATATTTTTTTGGAAAAACAAAGAATATGTAACAACTTTCACATGTCTTAATATGATTAAAGAACTTAAAAATACTCATAAATGATTTAAATGACTAATTAAAATACAATAGATTTTTATTTTTTTTAGTGAAGTATAGTACTTTTTGATAAATTCATGTAAAATACAATGCCACAATGCAATAAGAATATCCAAAATATAAATTAATAAAATAATGAATTATAAATTAATAAAATAATGAAAAGCATTTAAAATTATTAAATACACATTTCCTTCTTTATATTTATATCTGAGCAGATTTTCACATATTTAAGCTGGAAATGAACAAGCAATCAGAAACACATGTTCTAAGGTAACCCAACTTATTTTTAGAGAAACATACTATGTTCATTTATCAAAATGTAGCCATTTATATGATAACAACTTGTTTCAACAGTGTTTCTAAATTTTATTATACTAAAACCTGCTGTAAATTATTACTAAACTAAGCAGAACATGTGTGTTGGCTATTAGAAGTGCTGTCTGTAAAGCACCTTGGAGACTAGCATAGGAGACTAGCATAGAAACAAATATGAAACAGGGGAATAATTCAGTGTTGGAAAAACAGACTGAGCTCTTCTTTAGCCTGTGCACCTTATCATATCTCTAGTGAGCAGTAAGCCACACAGCTGCTGAATAGTATATGTGCCAATGTTCCAACTAAGGGTTTTCTACAGATGACAGCCATGAAAGTTGTTAAGAATTATCCCATAATGTGCAATCAGCATGAATAGCTTATTTGTAAAGGCTATCCATCAAAATTTGGCTTGCCACAGAAAATCCCAATGCCAATTAATCATATGTATCATATAGGAAGGTATGGTTGGCACATTCCTTTCAAAAAGAACACCCATGGATAATCTGCAAACTTCCTCTATTTCTTTGAAATAATTCTAGCCAAACTTTAAGGATTACATAATTACCGGTAAAATATAAGTCAAAAGCACTGGAAGATTTTTCATTATAATGTATCAGTACAGAAAGAAAAATATACCCGGCTTTTAAAAACTTAGTGATAATTCAAAACATTTTTTCACCAAAATAATTTGAAAGCCAAAAATAATATAGAGTATTTTCTTATTTTCATTTTTACTTTTGCCTATAACAACCATCTTTAGAATGTACCTAATATTTATTAGGCTGATCTACAGTGATGGCATGCTTGTGACTATAAGTGCTAACCCAATAGATTCATCACTAATAAGTTATTTTCCCCCCTCAAAAAAATATAGTTTTGTGAGTAGCAAGGAACTATGGTTTAGAAATTTATCTGAGAAGTGCAAAGAGTTAAGAAAGCTAAATTAGGGAGAGATTATAAGAATAACCTCTTAAGGAAGAGAGAAAATATTGTAACAGACTAAGAAATAAGAACTCGGAAAACACATTGGAGAGAGAAAGCAGCAAGGAAAAAAAATTGACAGAAAAGAACTACTTATATATAATAACAAGTTTCTGGAGGAACAGGATACTCACCATTGCCCACTGATTGGTTGTACTGTAAAGTACATCTGAGGAACTTACAACTTTTTTTTTTGAGTGAGTCCTGCATTTGGCCTTTCACTATAGAATGTTGAGTGCAGAGTGAAAAGACTGGTACACCCAAAACAGGATGGAAACAAATATGCTGAAACTAAGTGAAATGCATGATGAGGATTTCAGTAGGGTCCTACATCATATATCCCAAAAGTTTGTCTTCTTATTCTTTTAATAATATTTTAATGGCAAATTTGGAGAGACTCTGAAAGACATGTCCCAAAGTTTTATGGTCTGAGACCTGAGATCATGACCCTTTTTCTACATATAGCTAAAAGTTCTATGCACAAGCAAAGAGCGTCTGCAAAATGTGTCACCTCTCCAATCATTAAAGGATTGTGTATACATTATGTATGAATACCATTACGCAGCAGTGCCCAATGTTTATGGCTTGATGGCCCAGCTATTGGAGAGAGGGAAACTGGACCCATGAGTGCCGGGCCAACAGTGCACATGTACCCACAGCTCTTGTACAAGTGGCATGCCAGCATGCATGTGCACATCTCAATGTGTGTGATAGGGACGCCAGCATTCACATGCATGAGGGTCCACTATCCTGCTGCTTGCACAAGTTGACCTGTGTGCACACGCATTCCAACCAGTAACTCACGCAGTCCATTTGTAAGTAAGCCACTGCCTGGTAGGGGCTGCAGCTTGGGGTTGGGGACCCCTGCTATAATGCATTTGAAGAAAGAAGTCATTTAGAGAAGAGGTACTGAACCAATAAACTGGAGAAGCTCTATATTACTACAAAAGAGAGCTAAATAGTTATGGTGCTAAAGACACTGAACTAAAGTTTATAACAATATGTATATTAGTTGTGGGTGAGAAGAAGAGAGGCCTGAGGCTAAGGCGGATATAAGCACAGGGATATTAGAAATGGAAGAAACAGAATAGGTCTCAATAACTCATAAGGGAACAAATAGCTCCATTAACAAGACTAAATTTTCTTCTTGTACATTGATGGAGAATTTCCAAACAAGTGATGAGTTCCAGATTTAAAAAATTATTGTTTGGGTTCCTAGTAAACACTATGTAAGGATATAATTAATATAATTCTAGCAATTTAATTAAACTTTTAAATATGGTAAATATTCAGTTTGTTTTCCCAAAATATTATTATTTTTGTGGCAATATTACCAATAAGGAATGTAATTTTATCAATACGCTAATCAACAACACCTGGCAAGTTATCAGTTGGAAATTCATATTTGCTACATTTATCCTTTCAGTTATTACTGTTGTTCAAATAAATGCTGAGTACGAAATTAAAGTATTACAAAGTTCAATTATTAGTTTTTTGTTTGCTTCCTGAATATAGCTCTTCAAATATTTGCCAGATGCTGACACCGTGAGGTAATATGCAGTATGATTTTCCAAGTCTAGGCAGAATGCCTGCAACTGTTTAAGAGCAATCAATGTCAAAGCAGAACCCAGTACTTTCTAATACTGAATGACAACAGTAAAACATTATCATCTTTACTACCACAGGAGGGTGTACACTGCACATTATAATTTTAAAATCTACAATGGATTCATAGCAGGGTTCTTCACTTTCTAAAATTGTATTTCAGTATAAATTTAAGTTACTACGTTGAAAATGTTGTACTTGTTTGGATACTTCATCATACTTCTTTGGATATTACAATATTTTCATTTTATAATACTAGCAGATATTGTAGTATTCAGGAGCTGCAGTGAAGTATAAGCATTCTATGAACAATGCCAACATATTTATAGCCCAAACTATATGCTGCATTGCATTATAGTCTATTTTACCCATAACTAATTGCAAGCATTTTAGCTAAATTACATGATATGGTAAAGGCATAGCATATATTATCCTTCTGTTTTAAAATGTATGCAAAATTCTGAGTGTTGAGACTCTGCCCAGATTATAATTAAAACCTAACATATATGCCATGGTTTTAGAAAAAGTTTCCACTGACAATAATGGCATTTTTAAAAAAGTCTGACTTTTTTGCAGATTTCATTGTAGCTTAAGTGTTACAAAAATCAAAAATAAAAGAGGGGCTGCTAATTTGGAAATGGATACAAGGCATTCTAATGCAAATATTCAAAAAAAAAAAACCCCCAAGAAGAGGAAAATGTAGCAAGTATTCTATGGCTAACAGAAGCTACTGGTTCTCTCCATCACTCAGAGACCATAACTGGCTAGAAATTGGGCAGGCAGGGTAGGTTGAGTGGTAAAAATCCTGTCTATACAAAACTTACAGAATCCAAGAATATATAAGTAAATTGGCACTCAAATATGAATTGCTGAGACAATGCCTGAGACATGGGAAAAAGATCAAGCAGAGGTAGTACCATAACAAGACAAGTACCATAGTATAGTATAGTACCATAACAGACAAGATCCTGCATGGAATATATGATCTAGTGATAGCTGAAAATGGCAGCCATTGGGAATGTGGCTGGAATGTCTGAATTAAAAGATAGCACTGAGGCATTGATCACAAGAACAGGCATTAGGCATCAGATCCATAGAATCAGTGGTATACCTGACAGGACCCAAGGTGCAAACTATGCCAAGAGGCCTTAGAGATAGTTCAACAGATAGTAGAAGAGGGTAAGGAAGGAACAGCACTGACCTAGAAACCAAGACACTGAATTCTAGTCCAGCCTTAGGCTTCAAATCCGTCTTAGTGACTTTGGGCCAGTCACTTTCTCTTAGCCCAACTATCTCACATAGTTGTTGTGAGGCAAAGACAAGAGGAGTAATATGTATGTTTACAAAGCAATAAAAGGTGAGATAAAAATCTAAACAACAAAACAAAACACATCTAAATTGTGTGGGAATACTGGTGACATACAAATTGGCTGAGCAGTTCAGATATTTTTAATGAAATAACACTGGTTGCAGACAACTTTAAAACTGTGAGCTGGTAGTAACTGCAGTCAAATTGCCTTTTCCATGCATACTATCAACCATCAAAAGAAAAAATGAGGGGGTATTGTCCTTTAAATTCAGATACCTAATGAAAAAAGGGCCTCAGCAACTTTTCTTTCAAGCAGATCTTTCAAAAGGTTTTCTGCTAAATATTGTTTATTTCAGCAGTTAACTTACTTTTGGTGACCACGCCTTCTAACCGGATTATATTGGGATGATCAAATTGTCCCATGATGCTTGCTTCGCCAAGGAAATCTCTTCTCTGTTTTTCTGTGTAACCAACCTTCAGGGTTTTTATTGCAACTGATATTTCCTTTTTGGAAGGAAGTTTTAGGCGGCCACTACATACTTCTCCAAACTCACCTGTCAGTAAATGCAAACAGAAAAAATTTGAATTTCTAGCTAGAGATCATGACAGATTAACTGGTTCAGAAACTACACTTTCAGTCTACTCTGTGGCTTTTTACTCTTCTGGAATATTGCACATAGTCCAGATGTCCAATTCTGGAATCCGCCTGAAACATTTCTATTTCTTGAAATATATATTTTATGGACCTAATGTAATGTCAAATCTCTACCTTAGAGGTTAGTTGCAGCATTCCAGCAGAGTAAGAACAGATGTTTCAAAGATCCATTTTAAGCAAGACTTAAACATGTAAAGTTTTATAAAATTCTTGTCAGTGAACAGTGATGTTCAACAACATAATGCATAATCAGATTACTATTAAGTAATCTGATAAAACAATCTTTGTGATGTGTGCATATAAAAATGTTTGTGCATGATGGCAAATTTTAAAAAAATCATTTTGTTTAAAGAGTCATGGGAAGACTTGTTTTTTTAACTGAAGATATAAGAGATAATATAATGCATTCAAGAGACCATAAAAGCAATAACAACAAGAACAAAAGTTACCGGTATCTGACCTTACATGAAATCACGTCTACCTGCATACTCTACTAAGGTCAAGATTAAAATATGAACATTAAGTAAATGCCATTAATTTAGAAGAACTTACTGAGAATTGAAAATTGAAACTCAATATTATACAGGTTTAAGCAAAAAAAGAAAAAAAATCAGGTACTTGGAACAAATTATGTGCAAGCTTGATGTTATATTTTTAAGACTCTCCTAGCTATTTATGTTAAGGTTTTAACACCTTTAACACCTAAACTGTTATCACTCTGTACCTATCACTGTGTTATAGTCAGAGCCCTTTTATTTATAGTCTGCACAAATTTAGCTATTAATGATACAAAATAGCACAGTAAAAAATTACAGCCATTTTGAAGCTTGATGTTTAACAAGTGAGCTTTCTTTTCCCTTAAGATGTTCTCCTTATACTGGTATGTAATAAATTATATTAATGAGTAAACGTGGAGTTCAAGGCTATTTTTCTTGATCTTTCATAAAGCCCAGTCTTTTTTTTCTCCAGAAGCCTTGTACATGCTTAAAGCTTTCTGAAATCTTAGAGGCATTTAAGTTCTATTATTATTTTTGGTTTGGAAGTTGTCTGAATATGGAGAATTATATTGTCCCCATATAAGAGTATTTCACACCTTTCTTTTTTAATTCTAGTAGCCTAGCACTAAATACATCATATTCTAATCAAACATCTGTTGGCTTTGGATGGGATTTGTGCGACTGTTCATATTTTCCAGAATATATCAAACAAGTCCAAACATGGTTGTTTGGTCAATAAGCTGACTTTGTATAAATATACAAAAGTATGAAGGCTATTGCTTAGCGCATTGTAAGCTGCCCTGAGTCTCCGGAGAAGGGCGGCATATAAATCAATTTTTTAAAAAAATATTATTAGATCATTTACATAAATGTTGAAATATACATCTATATAAGGATGTATCCACAGATGGATAGGGTCATGAGAGAAGAATGGGTAAGTAAAATGATTAAATATAATTTATATTTATTAAAAAGTAATAATTAAAATGTTTTAATTGTACCTAAATAATGGTCTTCTACCTTATCACATTAAGTGTGTAATTTGATGGTGTTTACTGAAAATCATAGATTCTGGTTACAAAAGTACCTAGGTACCATAAACATGTATCTTCCATATTTTTGTTTTGTTTATATTTAAGTCTCAGTGTTTGGTTTTCGTAAATACTTGGTATATCCAATTACAGGCTGCAATAGTAACTATGTTAGGTTCACTTGTAATTCATTGTTTACTTCTGTTATTTTAAAAAAAAGTCTTGACTTTAAATCTTGCAATCATGTCATTTCTTGTGATGCAATTTCATCTATACCACACTAAACATAAATAAATGAATACTTCATTATCACAAGCATTATTAGGAATTTAATGTTGTTAACAGTCTCAGGCAGCTTCAGTTCAGTACTGTTCTATGAACAATGCTCTCTGGTTTAAAGTACTTCATTAGAATATGGCATACGTATTTAAGGTTTTATTTTAGATTATGTGATCAATGTGATTAACAAAATATGAGAATTCAGCATGTGAAGTCACATCTTGCAGTATGGATATAAAAAAGGCAAACACGCTGCTAAATTATGCCTGAATTCTAGTGATTACATGACATAACCAGACAGCTGTCTTGGCAACAGTGCAGAAATGTTTGCCACTGACTTCTTGTTAAATTATTTGCAGCCTGATATTCTCCAGAGATCATTTAACTCATATGAACCAGGTCTAACCTTGCTTATCTGCTGAGCATCAAAAAGGTCAGCCAGATGCTGCCACCTGCTGAGACTTTATGCATTTACACTCTATTAAGCCATAGGCGTTCTGAAGATAGGAAAGGAAGCAAGCAAATGGAAAGTGACTGATGATCTGCAATCAGATGAATATATTATTCAACATAGTCTCTTAGTCTCAGGTATCTGTCATAGATCCAATGAGCTATTATGATCTATAAAAAATTAAAAAGGGCTGACTTTCCCCATCCTGTGTTTTAGGGGAAAATAAGGATCTATGACCCTGCTGTCCAAGCAAGAACCCTAGATGACTTTCTTTAAAATGTTTAAAATTTGGTTCCTATTACAAGCCCATATAAGAGTGATTTGTCTGTTTTCAATCTGAACTGTATGGGAATAGAAGGTTATAGATGCATACAGATAAATCATGTGCTATATTACATTATTTCAATCTACTCAGAAGATCTGGGATGTTTCTATCAATTTAGTCACTTCCTGCCTCAACCACTTCCATTTTGGTGACAATTTGAACATGGGGTAATAGTAGATGTAATTGTTTTTTCTTCCCAGTTAAGTATGCTCTAAATCAAATCCTTGTTCAGCAGAGTTCTCCTTGACATTCTTTTTCCTGCTCCAGTAAGACAAATGCCTTACATGAGCTGAAATCTTTTGTGCTGAAACCTTCATTAGTGAGAACAGGATAATCTATCAATGCTAGGCTAGATAACCCAGTAAGTAAGGAAGTAAAATTCATTCAAGGAAGCCTTCATGAATCTCTCATTCTCAACTGTGAGAATGTTGCTTTTTAGAGAACTTAGAGAAGAGCAGAGACAGGTCTGCTTCACAACATCCACATCAAAATGCTTTCCCTTAAACCATTCTCTCTGCCATGAACTTACGCAGTTTAGTTAGACTAATTTTACGCAGAATTGGGTACGAGTTCTTTTTGCATTGCTTTGTTCTTTAGATTTACCCATTTTTTTCTGGTCAGCTTTCCCGCCCCCCTCCTTTCTAGAGACCTGTTGGTTGAAAAGTGACTTCTCATTAAAATTGTTCCCCACTTTTGTACAAAATTGCAGAGTTGCACAGCTACTCCCTTCAGAATTGGGATATGGTTTGCTGAATTCTGTAATCCTGCCTCTGGGCAGGCAGATTTTTTTTTTAAAGCTATATAACTGGGCTGAAGGAAGAAGTCCTTGACAAAAGTACTAAGAATGCTCCAGCTGGACAAAATAGGATGTGGCAGGAGTGTGACCTAAAAGGTTCATTTAAATATACCATGAATTACCTAGCACAGGGCTGTCAAATTCACAATCCATGGGCTCAGTGGTGAAATCTTACCAGTTCACACCGGTTTGCACTGGTTCGGAAAACTGGTAGTAAAAAAAAGTACCAGTTGGTCCGAACCGGTATTTCCAACGATCAGCTGTGCCGCGTGATTTAATTCTCTAGAAAGCAGGGAATCCAGCTTTCTAGCAAATCTAAATAGTGTGGCACAGCTGTTCCCCCCTCGCTGTTCTACTTACCTTGTTAAGCGTCCCTTTTCCATGCAAAGTGTGTGTTTGGTGCACACTGCCCATGTATGCAGTGTGCATTTGGTGCACAGTGCACCTGCGCATACATGCAGTGTGCATTTGGTGTGCACTGCACTTGTGCATGCACGTAGCATGCATCTGGTGTGCACTGTGCATGTGCACACACAGCATGTGTTTGGTGCACACCACGCATGTGCAGGCAGCGAACCGGTGGCAAACCATGGAGGATTTCATCACTGCATGGGCTGGATGCATCATGCCTGGTTTAGCGAAGGGGGAAAAGTCACAATACTTCACATGATGCCACCGTGATGACACAAGTTTGACACCCCTGACCTAGCATATTCATGGTGTCCCTATTAATTGGGTTGTATTAAAAATATCTGAGCCATAAAACAATTTAAAAGTACATGTGTTTTAATATTAAAAAGCAGAATGCACTAGAGGGGAAGAATGGGATTCCTGTTGCAAATTGCACATTATAAGCAAAGAGTACAATGAAATACATTGTACTCTTTTAATTAGAAATACAGCAAACCACATATTTGACTATCATTTCCAAAAGTGACGTGAAGAGCCCATTGTTAAGTAGTTGTTAAAAAAACCAATTTAATTTATCGTAAAGTCTTGAGAACAAAATGAAAGATGTTAAGATGAAATGGCATAGCATTTATCGTTAAATAAATACTGTAACTGTTAGAAAGGATAAGCGTATTTTGATCTGAAAACTTTTAGAGTTTTCCAAACCCAATCATACCAGTAGCAATGGGATTTGGAACCACACACACACACACACACCCCGGTCTGGATGATGTTCTAAACACAGAATGAAAGATCAAAATTCTTTAATGATTAGTTACACAAGAAATTTTAGTGAACAAAATGACTACATCTGAAAAGTTTACAATAGCAATTGGAATGATATGGCATAGTAATTCTTATTATTAATATTTTTACCTGCCCCAACGACTTTATCAATAGCTATGCTGGAAGCCTCCAATTCTCTTGCAAATTCATGAACAGCCAAATTGGGATCTTCATATGTATGTGGATCCACATATGTCCTGAGTCCTGGAAGCTTCACTGTGTAAAAAAAAATCCAAGATATATGGATAAATAATCACAAACACAAAAACGTAATGATTCCATAAGAGAATATGCACAAAATGCTTGAAAGAAATTCTTCTGGTAAATGTATTTTTTACAGAACACCACTTTTTAGGACAAGTAATAATTTATTTCAATAGTAACAATTATAAATGACTATAATTTGATCATTTTCTTTATATTCCAGAAGACTGGAAAAATAGTCAAATAATATTTTCTCCTTTTACAACTTTAGGCATGCACTGTGGGCCAGATGATACCATAATATCAACAGCATTTCTCACTAAATTTATCAAAATATTTTCCCTTGTTTAGTAGTGTTAGCTGCCCCATTAAGGAAGAAAGACATTCCCTGAGTTAAAAATAAAGATTATCTGTTTAATCAATTAATTTATATGATTTCATGTCATTTCACACAGGTAATTCTGGGTGGCATTCAAGAATTAAAAACATAAAAGCCTGCAATATACAATCCTTTGCTCCCAGGTATATTCTGGAGCATGGATCCCCAACCTCTGGACAGCAGCCTACGGGCCATGAGCAACTGAGTCATGGAAACGGCAGGTAAGCATGAATGTAAGCGGTGTGTGCAAATGCAGCTGCAACATGAGGAACCATCCCATCTCTTTCCAACAGTCCACAAAGCTGGAAAGGTTGGGGTTCTTGAGTCTGTTCTTGAGCCTGTAATTAGATCAGCCTTATTTAGGCCTTCTTTGCTAACGGCTTGCTCCAAATATTATTAGGCTCCTAAGACATAGCAAGGCTTCCAAGACTTAACAATTTTGATGATCACTCTGTACAGAAATCTACATACATGGGCAATTGTAAACTTGTACAGAGTTTTAGCTAGCCATGTTGAAGTAAATTATTAAACAGGTGGTATGTCCTGCATAAAGCTACAATGATGACCATCACAATATATGGCTAGTAATCCAAATTAAAAGTAATTTTAATTACCAGAGGTGTTAGATGAATTTGTAGAGACTCTTAGCAACCTAATGATGGTTGATAGAGAAGAGAACATTATGGAAGCTCTTTAGGCAAACACCTGAGTGTGGCAAGCAGATTGCCGAACTGAATATTTCTTCAATCTGATTCACATCAGAACTCTTTATCTGCGCTTGGCTAATGTACCAAACCAGCTGCTGTAAGACTTTAAGCACATTACAAATGCTTACTTCCTTTGTTCTAATGCTAATTGCCTCCAATACAATTTAAGGAAACCATTCAGAACAGAGAGACAGTGCTTTGCCTAAAATGACATGCATTGTTTTCTATAAGACTGAAGTCAGTTAAAAGGAAACATTACAACACAACTTTCTGAAAAACAGCAACAATTAAAACCCAGGTGGACAACTTGACAGAGGGTTTAAGTCACAAAAGAGTTCCCTGCCATCCATGCTGGTTCTGTTACATATCCTTCCTGCTCCTTAAAACAAAGTAACCTTCCACAATTACAAAACTTGGGGAAAAAGTCAGCGCTCAGAAGTGTTATGTTCCTATATGACTGTCTTGCAGCAGAAAATAAAACACACACACATATATTGAATTGCAGAACTTTATCACTACTTTTATGAGAGCAGCATCAGTTCTATTTTACCGGCTGAATTGCCCCATGAGAAATGAAAAAGTTAAAAAGGCTTGGCCTATGAGGGGCAAACAGATGAATTTAAGGAAGAAAATTATATTTTGATATTGTGAAAGAGGAAATCAGACTACCGTGAACTGTTAATGGCTGAGGCTTTACCCCCCCGCCCCCCCAGCAATTCAGAAACAGACTGGAGTAAGTCAGGAATTTATGGGCCAATGTGGAAAAAATTTATTCCAGACAGATTTTGTTTTATACTATTGCAATTAATCCAGAAGAATATTGTTTGCTGTATTTACATGCACTTCACGTGCCAAGGAACTCCAAATTATGTCCCGTACCATTGAGTTTACAGTCTCCACATGCAAACTTGGGAAGAACAAATTATGTTTGGAGGTCCCAGCAGGGAATTTTATTTTTTTTTTGTATAAAACTTTGATGATATGCACTCTAATAAAACATGTCACAGTTAAACTGTTTGGAGTGTTAAGTTTTTAACGGCAAAATGTTTAATGTTATGAAGTCATGAAAAGGAAGCAGAAGATTTGAAAAGGTTTTAAATAAAACCAGAACTCCTCAATGCTTGATTCAGAAGCTTGTTTCAAATGTCAGTGTTTGCCCTGGAATTTATTTTAGTAGAATGAAAGACGACCACCTATGAGTATTTTTCTGAGTGCATTTCTATCACCACTTAATAGTCCAAAGCTAGCCATGATGATTCATGTAACATTAATGGGACATATTTTCCAGTTTGGCTTCCAGACATTATTAAACCACCAGAATTTATCTTTTTAGAAACAAGTTTTCCATCCTGGCAAGAAACAAACTTTGTTAGTAAACCATAAATTGTGCTATGTATGTGTGGGAACACACACACACACACACACAGAGAGAGAGAGAGAGAGAGAGAGAGAGAGAGAGAGAGAGAGAGAGAGAGAGAGAGAGAGA
>WNWU01000016.1:18000419-18044055 GCA_012654045.1 Ptyas mucosa | reverse complement strand
AGAGAGAGAGAGAGAGAGAGAGAGAGAGAGAGAGAGAGAGAGAGAGACACTTGAGAAATATTGCAAAACAAAATAAAAATACTATTATCAAAATAATTTGTTTTTCAGAAAAAAAGAGATTTTTCAGTACAGTATGAATTTTGTTCTGAAGACTTTTAAAATGTAGTAGCAGTTTTGAAATCTAATTGAATACGAATAATTAAGATGTTGTGAAGTGAGGTACATTTTATTAAGTGGGTAGTTTAAGCCCAGATTGCTATTCATTATTGTGCTCTCTTAAGTATCTTACTTAAGCATAGCTTACATGTCTGCATTAAAGAAAGCATACTGTTACTGTAAAGACTCCAGATATAAAAAATTTGAAGTTTCAGTCACTTTAACAGTTGTGTTTAGGTTTAGCCTTTAATTATTAGAATGACCAATAAATTATAATACATAAAATGAATTTTGCTTGTAGACAATCATATTTTAAGCACTTCTATTTTCTTTTTGTGACTTTAGATTAGGAATAAAAGAGCACCAAGTAAAATGTATAATATAGGGAAGATATGTTGCATTGATAAATGAAAAGTTCCTTAAGTTAAAAAAATTAAAATTATATAGATAGAATTATATAGTCCCTTTTTCCCAACCATTTGCTCTTAGAAGGAAATACCAACCATATTTCTTTGCAAGCATTAATTCTGATTTAAATGACTTTCATCCTAATTCAAGACAAAAGGTGTGCAAAAGAAAATTCAAATCATACCTAGAAATACCCTCTTTTTCACCCACACCCCTAGCTTTATATAGCATATCTGTTTGGATCAGTTACTATCAGCAGTTCAAAAGGAGATTTTTCATACAGTAATAAGTATAGGTTCATCTAAAGACATATAGTCCTTCCATTAATACAGTTTCAAAATGTAATAATATTTTCACATTGTTCACAAGATAGAATTACTAAATGTTTGTTGTTTTACAAAATTAAATTTCATATATATATATAAGAATCAATACTTTATTATAATTTGTTATTGGAAGTATCAGTAAACATTGCATAATGCCAACTGAACAAATCTGCTCAATTTTCAATAATGTCAGAAATAGTTTAAGAAGTTAGCAGAGAGTAATGGTGAATGAAGGAACCAGTATTATTTTATTATTCTGTAAGCAATATATTTTTCTTCATTCTAAAACTCATGATATTACAAATATTACTAAACCAAAGATTAGTTCTGTCTCAACAAAACTATTTTGTTTCCACTGAAAAATAATTCTGAGAGTTGATTAAAAAAAGAATTGGATATATCTCTGTGGACCTTCTTAGTCCATGTCATAGTTGTCTCAAAGGTGCTTTTTCAAAAGACAACTGGATTGTTTTTTTTTTCCCCTGAGGAAGAGGAAGAAGATGTTTTGCTTCTCACCCAAGAAGCTTCTGGCAGAATGGTGGGGGTAATGGAAGGATTAGTTCTCAGAGGATGGGGAACATTTGGAAGAACCATATTTCTTTGCAGTCTTTTTCATGCAGTCATCTGGTCTTTTTCTTCCTCAGGGAAAAAAAATACATTTGAGCAGTGGTGGAATTCAAAAATTTTTACTACTGGTTCTGTGGATGTGGCTTGGTGGGCATGGCAGGGGAAGGATACTATAAAATATCCATTCCCTCCCCACTCCAGGCGAAGGTTACTGCAAAATCTCCATTTCCTCCCAATCAGCTGGGACTCGGGAGGCAAAGTATATATGGGGGCAGAGCCAGTCAGAGGTGGAAATTTACTGGTTCTCCGAAGTATTCAAAATTTCTGCTACCGGTTCTCTAGAACTGGTCAGAACCTGCTGAATACCACCTCTGCCTTTGAGACAAGAATAGGATATGTTAAACTGACTGTATCACAAGGAAGAATAAAAAAATAGATTTGCCTACTTTGATAAATGGTACCACTTATCATTCATGTCCCAAAGTATATAGTGAACTACCGCTGTGCTAGAACTGATCCCTATATTTAACCTATAGCAAAGAGAATGGAAAATAGCATTAAAACTAAGAGTTGTTCTTATGTTCATTATTGCAGAGGTAACCATCTCCTATGATTTTATCTAAAGTGTGCTACAACGGGCTTAGATATTGGTAAAGAACATGATTTTATTGATGATTCCAACTCTGAAATATGATGTTATTGCAGAATGGGAAAAATTTGAATATAACAATATCTATAGTACCAAACTTTGCACTACGCTATTACTAAGATGTAAATTTAGAGTACATATGAATTTGATTAAGTCAGTAATCGGCACAACTTTTGTAACTTACAATGGCCATTACCAAAATACAGCCTCTTCTCATCAGAGCCATGTTTTGATTTATTATGTCCGCAGAATCTAAAAACAGTAAGATACAAGAATATTAGAAAGGTAACATGTTATAGACAGCTATGTATGTAAATTTATGTGCAACACAAATACACACATGAACAACTTCAGGAGGAAATATTTTCTCTAAATATCTTAACATTTATAGTCTATGAACCCTACAAAGCTGAGGTAAAATTATGGGAATATAAGAAAGGAATATAAGAAGTAACATATTGATTTTTCATTCATCTAGTTTTCTGCACAATTGTCTATAAATAGTTGTTTTTAACTAGTTTAATAGGGCTGCTATAGCTAACAGGCCATGTTATCTATTCCTCTATAACTTTTGGCACAGAACATAGCTGTAAAGACTAGATCATTGTATTTCTAATTGTGTCAATCTTTCATTATGTACATTCATAAAACTCTTTTATATATTTGTGTAATTAATTTTAAAAAATATACTGTAAATGTCTACTTTGAATGTACTAAAGTATAAATTTCAAATATTTTTTTCAATATATGTGTATACATTTGTAATATCTTAAAATACATTTTTACATGCTTTGGGTATCAATTTTGAACTGAGAACTGCAGAGCAAAATTCAAAGAAATACGAAACCCAAAGGATAACCACAGCCAAACTTGCACATTAGTCCAGGAAGTACGAATCAGATCAATTTGCCTTGAAACGCATACCAAATTAAATCCTTGAGTATCCTTGACAGTATCTTGGTGACAGTGCTTATCATTCTACTGCAGGCTTTAAGAAATAAAATCCAATGTGTAAAAGGAATGAGGAACTAACCTCCCAATCAAAATGTAAACCACAATTGTGAGCAGAATAATTGCTACAGCAGCTGAAACAGCAATCATTACAACCTGGCTATTCTCACTGGAGATGGAGAAAGCTAAAAGTGAAAAAGAAAAAGAAAAAAAAAATGAGAAGGATTGAAACAAAACGCAGTAAATGCAACATTGGTGGTAACTGGAGGAAATTTAAAATGTTATTGTTGTTTTAGCTTACAAAAGAATTGTTACCTGTTTTCTCCCTATTTACCTTTAGAAAAACTTTTATAGAGATTAAAATAAATTATATGATTGCCAAGAAGAAAGAAAGATTAAAAAAAGTAATATTTGCTATACTACTGAGAAATACAAGGTTCATTTGTACAACAGAGTTTCCTGGCTTGGGAACCCTGTTATGCTGAAATTTAAATTGGACTAACTTTTAGGACACCGGAACCAGAAAAAGACATTTTTAAACACCATTTAATTCAACATGCAAGAATTCAAATCCCCCTTTTCCTATCCAGCTCACTTCCCCTTTCTCCTTGAAAGTAAGGACAGAGTGACTAGGGAGTGCAACTCTAGTAACTTAAAAGTACAGTTTTACTTTCAGAATATTATCCATTTCCACCGCAGAAAAGAAATATTTCCTTCCAAGGCACCAGCCTTACAAAAGCAAGTATGACTTTTTCATGTAGGCACAATGTAGGCAAGAAGGTGCTATTGCTTTAGTAAACTTAAAAAATGGTCAGATTAAAAAAAAACTTTCTTCCTTTAACAAAAGAAGCAGGTTTCAAGAACAGAATGGTTTTATAGTAATAGTGATAGATATTTTCTTAGAAGTAGTGTTTCATAACTGAAATAAGACGTCTTTTCATGAAAATGACACTTTTGGCTATAAGGCATGAAGATAATTATATATATATATATATATTTTACTCAGGCTAAAATTAATAGATGTCATAGATCTGTTTTTTTAAAGGTCAAATTGGGTATGATATAAACAGATCAAAGATTTATAAGTGATTTCTCCTTAATAAAATATGTAGTTCATCTATAAGATTCAAAGAAGTTTTGTGTTAAGTCAGTTCACAGTTGAACTGTGAATTCACACACAGTTTTAAATAAATCAACCTGTGTGTATGCTGGTCATCTCTTGAATTATCATGCTGAGATAATATCTAATATAAAAGGTATTTAATAATGTTAATTTTTATTGGATCATATTCACATTTTCAAGCACAAGGTATTATACCTTTTTTTTCGGAGTATAAGATGCACCAGAGTAGGAGACACACCTACCTTTTTGGGTTTTTTTTTTAAAGTTTTTTTTATGTTTTTAGACAAACACACATACAAACATACAATGTATTTTCTTTGAACAGAGTATTTGGTTGGTTCACAAATTTAAACAGTGTTTGGTCATTTCAATTAAATTTACAATTTCTATATTTCCTTTTTGCCATATTTATTCTTCATCTATTTTTTAAAAAAAAAACAATATTACCCTTCATCCTCATCTCTAATCTTAATCAAATTCAATTTTTCCCTTCTATTCTATATTATACCCCTTCCCATTGTCATCTATTTTTATATCCATCCTCACACTGATTATGAATTATCATAATTATGAATTATCATAATCAATGTGGGTTAATTATGTAATATTACAATTGTTTAATACAAATCAACATTTTAATATAAATCAATTAGTTATATAACTATCTTTTTTGTATATTAATCAATATGAACATGAATATTCCAATTATTTCCATGCAATCCAATTTCTTACAAATCAATTAATTATATTTATCAATAATAATAAACCAAATAATTTCCCCCTCTTATGTTATTCATTTTCACATCTTAAACTCTCCCAATAACCCACATAGTTTTGCCCATATAATCCTCCAAATCACAACTTAATCATTTCTACTTTCATCACAATATATGATTAAAAATATTTCAATTATTACAATTTCCCTAATTAAATTTAAAAATGTTCTAGCTGTTATCCAAGCTATAATTTAATCCTTTTTACTTTCACTACCATATACCATTAAAGGTATTTCAATTGTTACAGTTTATACTTATTCATATATCTAAAAAAATAAAAAATAAAAACTTATCATTGTCTAGATTTCAAAAATACAAAGACAAATATTCCAATTATTATTCATTTCATTTTTACAATCATGATTTCCCATTTATTTCTTATTACTATTCATATTTCAATTCTAAATATGTATAACATTTTTCTCTTTCATTTTTTTTTCTCCCCATTTTTATTTTTGCCTTTTTCTTTCTCCTTTTTTTCTTTTGTGTTTTAAAATCTTGAACTCTCTTCTTTTGCCCTAAATTTCCCATTGTTTGCACCTACCTTTTTTGGTGAGGAAAAAGAAGAAAAATAAATCTCCCTCTGCCTCTGCCTAATTTTGCCTCGTTGCAGCAAACAGACTGCTTTACTTTCAGTTTCGCTTTCATGGCGGGCGGGTAGGGCTACATTCGGTGTATAAGATGCACCCATATTTTCACCCCCTTTTTGGGGATAAAAAGGTGCATCCAAAATCCGAAAAATACAATAATTTTTTAAAAAAAATTAAGTTATCCAAATTCAATTTATTATGGAAAAGTAATTTATTGCAATCTGTTCTCAACTAATATTAGAATTAAAAAAAATCATCTGTATGTAACACAAAGCTGTTGTCATCTTTATTCTATTACTTTCACATTCACACATTTTTATTTCATATGACAAAATGTATGAAGATATTTCTTCTTCTTGTTCTCCCATCAACTAAGTTTAAAAAGATCTTAATATATCTGCATATTCATGCCATTTATTCCATAATCTAAAGTCACTGAAAAAAATTATTGTTGAGTAAAAGAGCAACACTAGCTACTTTATAGAAAGTGAAGAATTTTTAAAAATATACAAATCTTCGAAGTATAAATATTTCAAATGTTAATGGCTTGAAATAGCAATTAGTTGAAACTCAAACGTGAGTCAGTAGTGTGATATGGTTACCATATTTTTCAGAACATAAGATGCACCTTCCCCCCCCCCAAAAAGAAGGTGAAAATCTGGGTGTGTCTTATTCTTCGAATGTAGCCCCCCCCCCCCAGCCTTGCAAACAGAGATTTCAGAGGCCGAAAGAAGCCTCTGAGAAGCTTCAGGAAAAAAGCCTCAGAAAGGCTTTTATCTAAAATAATATGGCAAGTAACAAAAGAAGAATCAGTAAAGGTTCTAACCAAACTATGTTAACAAATCTGGAGAATGACACAATAACCAACAGATCGGAAGAGTTTAATCTACATACCAATACCAAAGAAAAGAGATTGAACAAAGTACAGATAGTCCTTCAGAATAAAAGCCTCTGAAAGAAGCTTCAGAAAAAAAGCCTTTTTTTCTGAAGCTCTGTTTTGGAGGCTTTCAGAGGCAGAAAAAAGTTTTTCCCCGAAACCGAGTTTCAGAAGATTCAGAGGCAGAAAATAAGGAAGGCACAGAGCTCACAACCAAGGAATCTGTTGCTAAAATTCACTTCTGGAAAAAGCTGATTGACAGTATTTCAGGAGGCCAATCAATCAGCTTTTTTCTTATTTTTCTCCCTAAAAACTAAGATGTGTCTTATACTCCGGTGCGTCGGGAGGCCAATCAATCAGATTTTTTCTTATTTTCCTCCCTAAATCTAAGATGTGTCTTATACTCCGGTGCGTCTTATACTCCGAAAAAGATCGTACATAAAAACATAAAGACTGCATTAGCAGAAGAATATTTTCTCAATTTTTGGATATAATAGGTTTTTTATTCTGATTAGATACTTTTTTTGGTCAGACTGCTTCTTGAATACCGTGTCCAGTTCTGGGCACCACACTGTAAACAAAAGAAACCAAAACAGATTCGAATTTCCAACACAAAAGGAATTAACACTCTTCAAAAAATGTCATGAAACTCAAGGCGGATTCTTTGTACTTTTGCAGAAAGCATGTTCTCAAGGACATAAATCTAAAACATGACAATTTATCTAGATGCTCTCAGATATGAGAAAAAATTGGCACATTGGATAAGGAAAACCTCGCTGACACTATCAGAATGGAGTAGAAAAATTGGAGTATATGCAGGAATGGAAAAATTAATAATTTTATTAATACATTAATATAATTAATTCCATAATATAAATCCAACCAAATATAACCAAGAACATCTCCCATATATACTGTACTACAGAGTAGGCCAAATGTAGACATTTGGGATATGTTTTTTTTTAAGGAAGAAAGTTATAATAGGTGAAAACATTAAGATAAATACCCAAAGTAATTTTTAATGTAAAGTATAAATATCTAGGTTGTGATTAACGGTTGTGGAAATAAATAAATGGGAAAGGGAGTTAACCATTAAGTTTTATCATAATGTTTTCATTTATGACTGGAAACTATTATTTGATAGAGCCTGTAAAATTATTAAAGAAGAAAAATATAAGTAAGAATGTGTTAGACATATAAGCGCCACTTGAAAATCTGGAATTAGAAAATACTGATGAATTCACTAATTCAATTAAATGGAAAGGTTCTCTCCCAAATGTGATTTTATTTTGAGAAAACAATATTGAACAGTTTTGGGGAAGAAAAGGATACAGGAATCTACTTCCAGCTGACTGAAATAAAAATCTTTTTAAATATAACCCACTAGCACTGCAATAAACCAGAAAAATTACTGAAACAAATGTACCACCATGTGATTTTTAAATACAAAGAAAGAAAGAAAGAAAGAAAGAAAGAAAGAAAGAAAGAGAGAGAGAGAGAGAGAGAGAGAGAGAGAAAGAGAAAGAGTTCAGAAGTTTAGACTTCACAAGTTCACTCAACAAGACCAGATTATGACACTGCAGATATTTGATATTTCTCTCTAGCATCAGTTTCACCTAGTGCAAGATTCATTGAATTCTGGAAAAATAAATAAGATGTGACAGGAGAAAGTACAGCATTTCATGATATATTTCTCAAAACATGTTTTAAGAATAATGACAAAATATAGAAATTTATATAATGTTATCCAGAAAGCCAGATCATAAATATAAAATCATATTTACTGAACTATGGACGATATGAAACTAGTCAGCCATATAATTTTGAAGTTGTGCAGAAAAACATTTAAAATCAATTCCCCCCCCCCCCCCCCCCAAATACTTACAGTCTGGACTGGTTTCAAACTCAAATTTGCGGCTGTTGGTGCCATATCCTGCAGCAGTTCGGGCTCTGATTTGGAAAACATAAGTGGTGTCTGGCTTAAGGCCATTAATAGTAACATTCATAGTTTTTGCTCTCAGAATGGTGTAGCTTGTCTCTTGTTCCTGCTTTAGAAAAAGAAATGGGCCTCATTAAAACCCAGGTAGTCAAACCTGGTTGCCACAATGAATGAGTTTATTTCATTTTCATAGCAGTTCCTATTCCATATTATTCCAGCTGTGCAAACAGCATTTTTGAGTGCAAGTTAATTGTATTCATTGTACATTTTATCTTCTGTAACCAGAATGGCTAAAGAGATTTTGTGTTAGATATAATCATAGATGCCTTTTCTGAGAATTGTTTTGCTGTATTAAGATTTTTCAATAGTGTGCAATCAATCTCTTTTTATCTTACCTCTTCAAATACATTGTATGATTAGACCCTAGAGAAGGAAGTTCGATTTCAATCCTAGAACCTTTTTTGCCTTCAAAAATTGACAATATGTACAAATATCGTCCCAGATATTTCCATTTCAAATCTGATCTCTACTGTTTTACATCTGGGGAGAAAAATATCTCCTTTTTTTCTTCATGCTTTTTACATGCTATTTGTAAGAAATCATGTCTGATGTTTTGTAAACATGGGACCCCTTGTTGAAAATAAGTACATCACTGGTGTCGTGGCTTTTAATAAAAAGGTAAACATTAAGAAACTTATGAACCAACAGCATTAGTGGGATAGGTGTGCATTTAGAGGACTGGCACAGAGGAAATGAAGACAGTCTCAGATCAAATTTTCTTCTTGTTTCCAATCTGTGATATGAATAAAACATGCAGGAGTTCCTGGTAATTTGAGTTTGGTTCTCAGCTTTAGCACTAAATTACTCTGGTTACTGCATTTGAAGATAAGCTAATAATGTATCTTCGATACCTCTTTCATTATACTTAGATATTACTGCTAAAATTTCATTTATGTTGGAAATAATATAGATCAGAGATTATCTCACTTGTGATTTGTCTGGACTCAGGTGCTGGGTAATATGTATGCAGATACTGTGTATTTCATTGTCTATGACCAAGTTTCAACATCTTAAAATGGTAAGTTTTTCTCCTACCACCAAAAGGAGGAAAAATTCTGAATAGTACTGCTGCACATATGGACCTAGGAATAATTCAGCTTCTGTCATTCATTTTAACATTTCAGTGCTGTAGCTGACTAATGAAAGTTATAAGACTACGATGTAACTCTACGTATGTACCTCAGCTTAACATATATAATATTCCTGCCTAAACGGTGAATATTACAGTTCATAGATTCCCATCCATACAACTCCATACTGGCATAATATTATTAAACACCTAGTAAACAGGTTTTTTTTAGAGTTGAAATAATGCTATACAAGTTACTTTCTTTTGTCATAAGGTGTATCTGCATTTTATAGACTTACAGGTAGTTCTTGAATTATGACTGTCACAGAGCTCATTCATTACAATCATAAATTGTGATGATCATAAAACAGGCTACCATGTTACCAATCCAGTTTTATGATTGTGACAGTCAAGCAAATTACCATGGCCATTAAATAAAATATAATGCAATATCACTGCTACATTTTGCATGACAGTTAATGCAACTGATTACAGTTGAAAATAGCTAATGTAACACTCTTAAACTATTAATACTGCATACATCTAATATAACATACATTATGTCTATATGTAAAAAGCACACATATATAATCCAGATATAGTTCATTATATATGGTTCAGGATAGCAGGAAGATGAAAACATCCATACATTATATAAGAAAACTGACAATAACATTTTAAATTTTAATTTGTCCTTGCCAAATTTTTCATTTTGTGACTCTACCTAGAACTCATTTCAAACTTTTACATTTCAAACCAAGAGGATGACCTTTACAAATGTTAATTACTTCTTAGCAGGAAGTGAGAATAGGGAATGGAATTTCTGATATATGGAAAAGTCAGCATTGTTTGTCACTGGCTTTCCTGCAAAACTAGAGCTAAGACATCGGAATATTTTGGATGTATTTTTGCCTTGCATACTTACAAAAATTTACAAAATCCTGATTAATATAAAATACATTATCTAATCTTATTTATTTTATGTTCTTCATAAAGAAAACCTTACTACATAAAAATTAGATGCTTGTATTCTTAAATCAAGATAACATCTTCATTTATATTAAAATACAACCTTTAAAATATTATGGTAAAATATTAAAGCTGCTTACTTCAGATATATCTTAATATGAGTACTACTACAATGCAAATGTCATTCTATGTTTTGCTCACACTGTGGGAAATCTAGTACATGGACCATGAGCACATTTAAACTATATTTCACTTTCATGTTTACTTATCTTTATCCAAACTAGATTTGACTTTTTTCTGTCCCTTTGGTGTTGTCTTCTCACCTTTTCATAGTACTTGACTTCATAATCCAAGATGATCCCATTCGGGTGTTCAGGTTCTAGCCAAGACAGAGAGATGCTGTTTCTAGAAGTCCGGTCCTTTCTGATTGTTGTAATAGGCGATGGAGCTAGAAGAAGAAAAAAAGAAAGGGTGGTTAAGGAAAGAAAACAAATGCACTAAACCTTGCAAAGTATAGGAGATTTGATTTAAATAGATCCTGAGTATAAACCTGGACTTGGATCAACCCTCAATAGCTGGATTGTAGACTTCTTATTCAAGCCTTGAAGCAGGATAGCCTGAAGGAAAATAAGTTAGACTTATTCTTGCTAGTACGATAGTGGTGAATGAGCAGATGTTTATAATCTGCTACCATAATGTAAGCAATGAAATTCAGTTGCTATATTAAAATGTGAAGCCAAAAGGGAGAGTTTTGTCTATTCATTAGAATCTGTGCTATTATTACTGAAATCTGCAGCTCATTGATAATGTTCCTCCTGTCAGATATACAATGTAATGGAATACATTATGGACAAAATCCCAAGAGGTCCATTGTTAGTAATAATCATCAGTGTGCTGTTAAATGTCTTATTTTTGGTGACATTTTCCATGTTTTCCCCCATATCTCACTCTGATTAATAAATTTCTCTCACATTTTTAATAATTTTCTGTGAAGCTCAGTTAAAGACAACTATTTCAGAATGTTAACAGCCATACATGCGCAACCACACACCCAACAGAGAAAAAGTGAGAGAGAGAGAGAGAGGAAGGGAGGGAGAGAGAGATTAAGAATAAGGTTATTTGTGTATGATGATGAGAAACAGAAATTTGTTAGATATAAATAATCAAATGATTTTTTAAAAAAATACATTCAAATTATTATTAAAAGTCTTTACTATCTATTGACCAGAATGCATTATGATTATTAAATCACTTTATTTTCATTGACTGTTATAAAATAGAAAAATTCCAATTCAGTGTATAAATTATATGTGCAACCTGATGTTTATAAACATTCACAAATACACACACACACACACATACCCAGCTAATTATATATTAATTAAGCAGTTTTTTAATTTTTATTTTTATTGCATTGTTTTCTGAAAAACAGCTTTCAACAGCTTTGCCATCACAACGAAATAAAGGATGATAAACTAATGTTGAGTGAATGAGGTATGAGATTTTGTAGTTCCTTCAAGACATGTTTAAGATACATGGAAACACATACATCATTCAATTACATCTCTCTTAACCTGCTTAGCTTTCCTCTTTGAATTAAATCCCAAGGAAAGACATCATAGTGCACTTCTACTGTGCTTCCCCCTCCCCCATGATCAGCCATGGGAATTGTAGAGTTGATGAAAAATTCCAAAGTATGTTCCAGCAAATCTGGAAAATTTTAAAAAGGGATCTTCCAAACTGCTAATTCTAAAAATTTCCAAAAATATACTTTCATCCATCACCACCCATTATACTATTCACTTTGGGGTATATTATGCAAAGAACAAAAAAGTAGAAAGCAGAAAAAAATTGAAAAGAGGTAATACTCAGTAGTGGGTTCCACTTACCTTTGCTACTGGTTCAGAGCTGTGAGCGCGCATGTGTGTACTCACTTTGCTCATGTGGGGCGCTTCTGCACATGCGCAGAACCTTCTGCACATGTGCAGAGTATTCATGATGACATGCAGGCATGTGGGCGGAGCCTCCTGCCACCGCTCTACCGTTCGCTCGAACTGGGGCGAACTGGTAGAAACCCACCACTGCTAATACTGTATACATCAAAAGAGTTAATATTAAAAAAAATAAGGTAACACCAACTCATATTAACAGTTAATGTAGTGTAGTTAAAGGTATTGGGACTTGAAAGCAGGACAGTGTGACTTAAGTCCTGCCTTAGGTACTAAATAACAAGGACTTTGGATCAGTCACTCTCTCTTGGCCGTAGAAAAAGGCAATTGCAAACCATTTCAAAAATCTTGCCAAGAAAATGGCAGAAACTCATCAAAGCAGTTGCCAAGAGTGTAGCTATATATTAAAATAGAAACATTGCTTCACGGGAGAAGACAGTTTTCAGAAAATGAAGAGTTAGGTTTCAGCACAGAATGTATAACATAGCTTAATGGCTCAAAGTGAGAGTTATAGGGTAGCTGGTCAGCTGGAGGCTGAGTTATGGATTGCTGCGATGAGGGAAAAGATGTAAAAGATGCAGCACATAGTACACGGACTAGTAAGATCATAATATCATGGCTTCTATTTTTATTTACAGGTTTAACTAAGAGCTTGGAACTATATTAGTAAATTAGTTCATAAGCTGAAGTGGTTAAGAAAAGTACTGCACTAATTTGAGGGAAGGTTGGAAGAACTGGCATTTGTAGAAGAAACTCATCCTTCCATAAACAACCTCCCAATATGTGATTCTTGAGAAAAACCACAAGATACTAATTGCTTAGGACTTCTGCCATTGATAGGGTGATGCAGAAAAGTTCAGTGGCATCCATCACATTAGAAAAAAACAGGAAACAGTGCTTAAGCACTACTTTTTATTCATAAATATAATTAGTTTTCTATGTACATTTGTTAAATCTTTTGGGAACCTCTGGTAGCTGGAGAATAAGACCTAAGGGTCTATTCCTAAGTAGAGCATATGTACATAAGATAAATAGTATTCACCTAATTATAGCTTTGGGGACTTATCTTTGAACAAAGTTCCCATAATTCAACAAAGTATCTTAATATAAAGAGCTTAAGGTAAGATTCTTTGAAAATGGTTCTATAAATCTGTTAGCAAAACGATTTAAATAATATTTTATCACCTGAGGAATAATTTCTTACGCATGAGTCTGGTGTGGGTTTTTTTTAAATACATTTATTATTGTTGCTATTTTTAGGGTTTCTAAGAACTGCAATTTTCTGAAATTCACATATTTACTAAAGCAGATTATAAGGTTTTTTTTAAAAAAAATAATATTAAAATACAACTAATAATTCAGTGTCATGTCTTTTATATCCTAGTAAATCATTTGATGGCTCTTTAATTCATTCTTATTGTCTCTGTTATTTCATTAAAAAATGCAAAAAAAAAAAAAAAACCAACCAAACCCATGTCTGTTAAGATAACCTTCATAAATATTTATGACTAATTAAAAGTAATTATTTCCTACCGCCTTTTCTAATGATTTAAAATGAATCAATAGCATACTGATAACATCAGATTAGTCTTAAATATTATTAATCATAATAATTCTGGAAAAAAGAGATTTTTAATATTTTGTTAAATTACGTAAGTTTCTTTGCAACCTACCAAAAATGTGAATGGACCAATGATGAATTTATCAGAAATGAATTTTCAGAGCTGCTTTACTTTACAAATTTTTGAAGAAGCAGCACCACTACAAACAGGCATATGTAATATATTTCACGGTAGCATGTTTATAATAGAAAGCTTTTTACATTTTTACTGAAAACAGAAAGAAGTCGCTCATCTTCAGACATCAGCTTAAAAGGTGATTTGGAAAACCACTGACTAATTGGAAAAATCATAAATGAAACATTGACTTTAATGATCAAGATGAAGAATGCCTTTACCTACACAGCCTGAAAGCCTGTAGTTATACAACTTGTTCGCGAAATAAAAATTAAGTTCAGTCTCCCATTGCTGTTTTGGTTTCTTTCTTTGAAACAAATCACTTTTGCCTATCCCCATCTGCACTGAACTTGTTTAAAGGTAAAGATAAAGGTTTTCCTCGCACATATAAAGAATGGTTGCAGGAATTGGGTATGGCCAGTCTAGGGAAATGAAGGACTAGGGGGGAAATGATAGCAGCATTCCAGTATTTGAAGGGCTGCCACAAAGAAGGGGTCAATTTATTTTGCAAAGCACCAGAAGGCAAGACAAGAAACAATGGATGGAAACTAATCAAGGAGAGAAGCAACCTGAAATTAAGGAAAAATTTCCTAACAGCGAGGACAATTAACCAGTGGAACAGCTTGCCTTTAGAAATTTTAGGAGCTTCATCACTGGAGGTTTTTAAGAAAAGACTGGACAGCCACCTATCTGAAATATTATAGGGCCGTGATGGCGAACCTATGGCACAGGTGCCACAGGTGGCACACGGAGCCATATCTGTGGCACGCAAGCGTTGCCCTACCTCAGTCCAGCACGCATGTACGTGCTGGCCAGCTGATTTTTGGGCCTTCTGGGCCCACTGGAATTTGGGAAAAGGGCATCCGGGAGGATGGCGAAGGCTGTTTTTGCCTTCCCCAGGCTCCTAGAAAGGCTATGGAGCCTGGGGAGGGCAAAAAATGGGCCTACCAGGCCCACTGTGCCATCGCATGCCAAAAGCAGGGGTAGAGCGGGAGGGTCACGCGTGCATGCGTGAGGGGAAGGGGCGCATTGAATTATGGGTGTGGGCACACGCACGCACAATCCCACCCCCACCCCCGCTTTTGGCACGCGATGGCAAAAAGGTTAGCCATCATTGTTATAGGGCAGTGATGGCTAACCTTTTTGCCATCGCATGCCAAAGGTGGGGGGAGCACAGTGGGGTCACACGCACGCGTGCCCACATCCATAATTCTACGTGCCCCGCCCCCCTGTGCTCCCCCCGCTTTTGGCACGTGATGGCACGGTGGGCCCGTTTTTTGCTCTCCCCAGGCTCCAGAGTCTTTCTAGGAGCCTGGGGAGGGCAAAAATGCCCCCCCCAGAGCCCCTCCGGAGGCTGGAAACTGTGTGTTTCCTGACTTCTGGTGGGCCCAGAAGGCCTGAAAATCAGCTGGCTGGCGCACGCATGCGTGCCGGAGCTGGGCTCGCGTGCCCACCGATATAGCTCCGCGTGCCACCTGTGGCACCCGTGCCATAGGTTCGCCATCACGGTTATAGGGTCTCATTCTTGAGCAAGGGATTGGACAAGAAGACCTTCAAGGTTCCTTCTAGCTCTATTCTGATTAAAATATGTCTGAATAGTTCTAGTAGCAAATGAATCCATCTGGATTCAGGAATTCAGGAAATCACATGGATATGGAAATTCTGTTCCCATATTTTCTATGGTAAGAAATAAGGTCAGTGAATTTAGACCAAATAAAAATTTCCAAAGCAAAACAAGCAAATAAAAAACAAGCAAACTATGGTGGGTTCCATAAATCTGGAATTTATGGAATCACTTGTCACATATGGCATCATCCTTATCAGAGGGGGTATTCAGTAGGTTCTGACCAGTTCTGGAGAACCAGTAGCAGAAATTTTGAGTAGTTTGGAGAACCGGTAAATACCACCTCTGACTGGCCCTGCCCCCATCTATTCTCTGCCTCTGAGTCCCAGCTGATTGGGAGGAAATGGGGATTTTGCAATAACCTTCCCCTGGTGTGGGGAAGGAATGGAGATTTTACAGTACCCTTCCCCTGCCACGCCCACCAAGCCATGCCACACCCACCAAGCCATGCCCACAGAACCGGTAGTAAAAAAAATTGAATCCCACCACTGATACGTTACATAGGTTGTTAAACCTGGTTTTCTGCTTCTCTCTCATTTTGAACTATTTGCCTGAATGGTAACTTGTCTTCTTTTGCCAACTATTACTCTCTCTGGGGAAATTAACAGTGTGAAGTGGAAGAAGATTTAAGCTTCTGTAACCCATGTACAGATATTCTAAATCAGAATCCTATATACTACCAATACCAATATTGTTTTTAAATTCAACAACTTAAAGAGATAGGTAAAATTATCTCAGAATAAGACAAACTAGCACATGTCTCCTTTAGTGTTATGGGTAGTAAATTAATAGGGAAGTGAAGGGGTAAGTAGGTGACAATTAAGATTTGCTTAGGTTGAAAGGGAGTTGTTAAACTGTCAGTCAAGCCTGGGACTATCTGAATCCAGTAACTGGTATGCAATTTCAAAAATAGCCACAGCAAAGGCTGACCTCATTTCCAACAGATCCAGATTTACTTTTCTATGTATGCGTATCAGTAGTGGGTTTCAATTTCAGCCCCTACCGGTTCACTTGGGAAGGCACGCGCAATGCATGTGCAGACACATCCGGGTGGATAAGCGGAGCCTCCTGCCACCGCTGCTACCGGTTTGCCCCATCCAGGGCAAATTGGTAGCAACTCACCACTGGTGCATATCTTGTGAGCTATTTGTCTTTCTGTTCAGTTTACTGCATGCTTTGTAAATACAAGCTTAGAAAAAAGATACACTTTATATACATGTTTTAAGCATAAGGGTGAGAAATTACTGAAGATTTAAATGATAAGAGATTATGAGTATTACACAGAGTGTTTGATAGTACATAAATGAATCTTGGGGAAAACAAAAGAATTTGATGCTTCGGATTCTCTTCATTACATGAGTTTTATGGAAAGTCCTGAGAAAGTCTAACTAAATTCAGTTTCTATGTTAGCATTGTTTGTTCTATTTTCTCATCAACAATTTTGTCGACTTCCGCTTCCGGTTCCGCTGGCGACAGACTCTGATCGGGCTAGCTCTGGCCCCAGAGTCCGATCCCCCCCATCTGGAGGCCCTTTGGGCCAAGCGCCCCATTATTGGGGCGTTTGCCGTTTGAGGGCGGCTCGCCAGGGGTCCCCTGCCTCACTTCCAGGGGCCGGGAGGCCGATGCTGGTGCGCCCGAGGCTCCAGAGGGGGTGGGAGGCGATCGGCGGCTTTTCTTTGAGGCCGCGGAGGCGC
Source organism: Ptyas mucosa (assembly GCA_012654045.1). Classification (NCBI taxonomy): domain Eukaryota; kingdom Metazoa; phylum Chordata; class Lepidosauria; order Squamata; family Colubridae; genus Ptyas; species Ptyas mucosa. Next base: position 18,026,592 of record WNWU01000016.1, on the reverse strand, counting down.
CACAGCGCCTAAGGGGACTGGTGCTAACTAAGAAGGCACAACGGACTGAACTGATTGGTTGGAGTTGGAGCAGGCATCCTGGAGGCGAGAGGGGGGGTTGGAGTTCCCCCCCCCTTGTAGCTGGAAAGGAGCCGGGGCAGAGAACTAGGGGGAAGGAGATGGAGTGAAACCCCTTACCTTCTGACTTTTCCTTGGAGGATGGCTGTGGCAGAGTTGCTTGGAGAGGTCTGGTGGCCTCTCCTCCCGGTGGGCAATGGCGGCGGTCTGACTTCCTGCTTCTTTATTTATGATTGAAGACAACATTCTCCTCTGGCTTCCTGTTTGACCTACTCTATACTTCGGACTCGTTGCTCCTGTGAGCGCCCACTGGTGGATAGTTGAAAAATTACTCTGATTGCTAATCCCTCTTTCTTCTCTGGAGGTTTGCCTTTTGATTTCTCATCTTCTACTGATCTAAGATGGCTAAGGGCCACAAACCAGCAGCAGCTGACATGGGGAAAATTTTGGAAAGACTGGCAATATTGGACCAGAAGTTGGACAAGTTAGATGACGTGCAAAAAGGATTATCTGAAATTAAATCTGAAATGACATTTATGAAAAAAGATTTAAATGATGTTCAACAGCTGGCAGAGCAAAACAAGAAGAAGATGGGGGGTCTGGAGGGGGAGGTACGGGCACTCCAGAAGGTGGAGGACGGGAGAGGAAATGCAATGTTAACTTTACAATTGGATAAGATGTGTTAAGGATATTGATGTTGTTTGACCAACCAGCAGAGTAACTGCACAAGGAAACGTTGAGAGCAATGAATAAGAAAACTGGTTTAGCAAAAGTGTACTTTATCATAGGAAAAAGCAGTAGCGTAGTCATAAACAAATCCCAAGTCTTCACCAATAAATCAGTCCAGTAAATCAGTCCAAACAACTCACTCTGGTTAACAAACCACGATGGTAGCAGATCCATCAACAGATAGCAACTCCTTCACAATAGCAGCGTCTTCACAATAGCAGTTCATAGCAGTTCAGTCACAATAGCAGTAGCAGTTCATAGCAGCAGCAGCAGTAACTGACCAGGTTACAATACTTTGTTTAAATATACTCCCAACTAGTCATTATCCCATTACAGCATGACTCAGCAAGAAGGTAACATTTACAGCTTAAAGTTACAGTATATATATATTGCCTGGACAACTGGTTCTAACATTATATACACCATATAGATTCCTAACATTCTCCCCTTTGGACAGGTCAATATATTCAGTTTAGATTCTTAATCCATAGCTTTCACAACATGTTTTATGTTTTATAGCACCTTGCGCTTTGGTAAACGCATCAGCAATATTGTCTTCCGACACACAATATTCTAACGTAACCATGTTGCTTTGGATACATTGACGAACATTAAGATACCTAATGTCAGTATATTTAGTTCTAGTTTTAACTGCTAAATTTGTTGCCATTTTTATAGCAGCTTGGTTGTCCTCATGTATTACAATTGGATAATCCATCTTTAAACCAATATCCATCATTAATTGTTTGTAATAAATCAAATCAGTGCAAACGAGTGACAAACAGGAAAATTCTGCCTCCATAGTCGAAAGACTAATATGTTTTTGACGAATTGATTTCCAGTTAATCAAACAATTGTCTAACATGATAGCTATACCCGATGTGGATTTCCTAGTGGTCACATCAGTAGCAAAACTGGCATCAGCATATGCACTTAATACTAAATCATTGTTAGGTTCTAGATACAATGCATAATGCATCGTCATCTTCAGATACCTTAATATACGTTTTGCGGCTTGCCAATGTCTATCAGTCGGCTCTGCGTTATATCTCGCTAATTGGTTTACTGCAAACGAAATATCAGGTCTTGACCAATTGCTTAAATAAGATAAACTACCTATAAGAGACTGGTAGATCTCCCTACTGAATTTAGGACTTTGGACCTCTCCTTGTTGAAAGTCCTGTGCCATTGGTGTTTTCGCTGGCTTACAGAGCTCCATTCCATAACGCTTTAACATTTGGCTTATTTTGCTAGATTGAGATATTTTATAACCCCTAGCTGTTTGATTAATATCTAGACCTAAATAATACCTAATATTTCCCAAACTTCTGATCTTAAATTTGGTTTGTAACTGTTGAACAATATCTATGGCTTCTTTGTCAGTTTTCGTTATTATGGCTATATCATCTGTGAACAGTAACAAAAACGATACTAGACCATTAGTTTCTCTCTTAAAGAGACACTTATCCGCTACACCTTCATAAAAACCGATCCTATTTAGCTCTTTCACAATACATTGGTTCCACTCGAACCCTGATTGTCGCAAACCATAAAGGCTTTTATGTAACTTCCAACAATCAGTGTGGTTTTGTGTTTCAACTCCTAAAGGCTTCTTCATATAGATGGTGTGTCTTAATGGAGCATGTAAATATGCTGTTTCTACATCTATATGGTTAATACTATATTTATGCTTAGCCGCCCATACTAGCATTGTTCTTAAAGTACTAGCACGTAAACTAGGAGCAAAAACTTCATCGAAATCTTGTTCAGTCTGAGAAAAACCTTGAGCTACAAGGCGAGCTTTATGGGTTACTGTACCATCTATGCTTTTCTTAACTTTGTAAACCCATCTACAACCTATTAATTTTTCACCAGGTGGCAATTTCACAGTTTCATAAACACCTAACTTGGTTAAAGAATTAATTTCCTTACTCATTGCCTCCTTCCAAGCATTTTGCTCCTTATCAGGATAAAGTTTGATATCTTCATAACTTGAAGGCTCAATGTTAATCTGGCAAACCACAGTCGCTTTATAATGATCGGGTGGATGCCTTTCCCTAGTAGATCTTCTAGGTAAAACAGGACTTACAGCAGATGATTCCTCTGACTCCTCCCCTAAACCTACATCCTCTAAAGCTATTTCCTGTTCTTCCTTCTTGATAGAGGATTTTGCATCATCTAAATCCTCAGGAATATCATCAGGAATTTGATGCTCGATACTAACAGTATTATTATCATGTCTATAGTCTGCATGCTCTAGTCTATTCCAACCTTCATGTTCTAGAAATTTAGCATTAGCACTACAGTACACACTCGTAGTTCCCTGTGCCCAAAATCTAAAAGATCTATGGTTTGATTCATAGCCAACGAAAAACATTTTTCTGGCTCTTTGTTGATCCTTTCTCCTTAAACTAGATGGAATATGTACCCAAGCTGGGGCTCCAAATGTGTGTAAATAACTAAGATTAGGTTTCCTCCCATGCCATAAGGTGAATGGAATTTCACCTGTAGAGGAATGAACCACGTTGTTTAATACATGGTTAGCACACATGGCAGCTTCACCCCATAAATTATTAGGCAAACCAGAATCTGCTAACATAGTTCTAATCATGGCCTGTAATGTTTGACCTCTTCGTTCGATATACGAATTATGCTGTGGTCTGTACGGAGCAGACCGCTTATGCTGGATCCCTGCATCCTGCAAAAACTTTTCCAACTTTTGGTTGGTAAATTCCGTACCATTATCAGTAACTAAGCATTTAACCTTGAATTTCTGTTTCCTTTCCACAAAACGTATCCAGTTGGTAAGATGCTGGAATGTTTCACTTTTTGTTTTCATAAGATAACAGAATCCGTACCTTGAATAATGGTCAACCATGCTTAGAATGTAGCAGGCACCGCCAATGCTAGGTTTCTTGGGTCCAATTAGGTCTATAAACACTACTTCTAATGGGTTTGTAGTTTTAAAACCATTAACACGGTTTGCTGGTGTTATCCTACTCTTCTGTTGACTACAGGCATTGCAATTTAGATATTTACTACATGCTTGTAGTTTTATTCCTTCAGATAATTGTACTGTTTGTTTTAACGTTCTGAAGTTTAAATGCCCAAGCCTCCGGTGTAACAGATGAATACATTCATCGTGTGGTTTAACATTATTATAAACAGACTTAGACTTAGCCATCAATACTGGGTTATCTCGTAAAACAAATAAATCATTTTCTAAACTTGCAGTAACAACTTTGCCATCTTTCTCAATAAAACACTTATCATTTTTGAATGTTACTGTAAACCCAAATTTCAGTAATGATTTAACAGATAATAAATTAAATTTTAACCCAGGAATATATAACATAGGCAATGGATCATTGCTAAATGACCAATGAGCAACACCCTCTCCTGCTGCCTTAACTTTCCAACCATTTGCAAGTTTTACATGCTGGTTACTCTTCTCCATTTTAACAAAAAAATTTCTGTTTCTAGAAATAGATTGAGAAGCACCACTGTCAACAACCCAGCAATCCTGGTTAACATCAGTAGTTGAATTTGATATAGCTAAATTACAACCCTTCTTGGGTCTAATATTGTCCCTAACAGGCATTTTCTTATTTTTACAATACTTAGCTATATGCCCTTTAGCCCCACAAGCAAAACAACGTTTTACAACATAGGCAGTTGAGTACATTTTTTCTTCTTTTGGTTGTTGCACTCTCAACTGATCCCTTTCTTGTCTTCTTTTGGATTCTTCCAATAACCTACCGGTTATGCCAGCCAATGTCAGGTCATCTCTGGACAAAACCTCTAACGAAGAAACATAGTCATCATAACTATCGTCTAATGAAGAAAGAATTATATAAACTTGTTGTAGTTCAGAGAAAATCAGTTCCTTTTCATGTAGCTCCTGGAAAATTCTGGTCATGGATTCCAAATGAGCCATCATATCTCCACCCTTAAGAAGATGTTGTTTAAACAATCTTCGTGTGAGATAAATATGAGCACCCACAGTGTCTCGAACATATAGTCTCCTCAACTTGGTCCAACACCTAGCAGCAGACTCTTCGCCACGAATATGGACAAGCTGTTGGTCACCCAGTGTTAGTCCAATAATGCAAAGAGCTCGTTCATTGTCACTGTTAAACTTGGTTATCTTCTTCGCATCTTCTTCATCATCAGGATTCCATGCTGTTACATCCGGTGGATTATTAACTATGTCCCAAAGTCCTTCTCTACGCAGAAGTAAACTACATTTTGTAGACCAGGATACATAGTTTGTTCCATCCAGCCGGGTTATCATGGAAAAATTTGCTGCCTGTTCTAGAGCCATCTTCACTTGGATTGTTCATCACAAACACAGTTTGTACTATTCACATAGGTTATTTTCTCAGGTTCCAAAATGTGGAACAACTTGACCAGGAAAATTTGAGAGAAGTGATGGTTAAAATGTTGGGTGAATTTTTAGAAAGAGATTTGGAGTCTATTGGAAGGGATGTGGATTTGGTCTACAGAGTAAACTCACAATTTGCAATTTTACATAATTTACCAAGAGAGATTCATATTAAATTTGTGAGAAGGGAACTGAGAGATGAGATATTGAGAAAACAAAGACTGGGGGCGCTGGTGTACAGGGGCAAGGAGATCACTATCCTGAAGCAGATTCCCAGACAGGTACAAGAATTAAGAAGAAAATATTATTTTTTATCAAATAAGCTGTACCTCAAGGGAGTAGGTTTTAGGTGGTTGATTCCGGAGGGCTTGATGATTTTTTGGGAGGACAGTAAGAAGAAAATTAATACTGTAACGGAAGCTAAGGCTTTTCTTGACCAACATAAATCCTTCCTAGGTGGAGAAGATACAGGAGCCGAAGAGGGGGAAGTATTAGATGATCAAGGAGCGGAGGCGGACGGAGCTGCTGCGGCCCGGGAGGGGGGGGGAGGCCAGACCATGGTTTTAAGAGCCAGAACTAGGAAATGAAGAAAGGAGGGGAATCTACTGTTTAAGGTTTTTTTAATTGACATTTTTCTTTTTTCTCTCTTCTTTTATTGTATTTTGTATAACACTTTTTTTTTTGTTTATATAATTTTTATATAACCTGGTTGTTTGTTTCGATTTAAGATAATAATGTCTGTTGTGTGAGAAATTAAAAAAAAGAAAATAATAACTGAGATATCTTTGTATAAAGATATTGAAAATTCAACATATTGTAAACTGTGATATTGTATATTTTTGACCAATAAAAACTTTTTATTAAAAAAAAAAACAATTTTGTCATTTCTGTGAATTTTATAAGTTGCATTCCATGCAGATACTCTTCAGTGTGTTGCTAGTTCTTTTATTATTATTGTTGTTGTTGTTTTATATCTCCTTTAACATTTTTATTGAGTTATAAAGTATTATAAAATACAAAATATAAAGTAAATAGAAAAGCAGGCGGGAGGGGAAAGAGAAGTGAGAAAACATAAGAAAGAAAAAGAAAAAGAAGCATTGACTTCTGACTCTCTCTGTTACAGTAAAATAAGTCATTAATATCAAATCACAGCTTTTTGCTTTTTCATAATAATATGAACAAGCCATTTCTATAAAGATCTATCAGTCTAAGAGGTAAATTCCAAAGTCATGAGTTTCATTCTTCTCCACATCAAGCATGAAGTTCAGAAGCGATATGAAAACAAAAGTACTTATATACTTTTCTTTAAGCAAAGTGGTCAGTTTTGTCATTTTAACCAACTCCATCAACTTCTGCAACCATTCATCCATAGTAGTCTGTTACTAGTTTTGTATTTATTTGTCATCTGCAATAATATTTAGCAAGTAGTTTTTTAGTATTTTCCATCCTAATTATATCTTGTGGTTGTCCCAAAAACAGCAAACAAGTTATGTGCTTTTCTAAAAGTTGTAATGTTAAGGAGGAGGAGGAGAAGAGGTTGATATTTTTTTTTAAAAAAAATCCTTGTTTTAGGCACAAATTTGATTTTATGTTGTTTTTACATTTCAACTTAAAAATCAATATTACTGAAATCATAATAAAAGATTGTAACAAGCCACAAAAGAATGCCATCGGTCCGTGATGGCGAACCTGTGGCATGCGTGCCTGAAGTGGCACATGGAGCCATGTCGCCTGGCATGCGTGGCATCACCTGTTCCTCTTCTAGGTTTCTGCCGCATATGTGCATGCAACGATTGGCTGGCCTTTGTGTGTATGGAGTGGCAGAAACCAGAAGAGCTGGTCTTCCGTTTTCTGGTGTGAGCATGCGCGCTGGCCAGATGATCAGCACATGTGCATGTGTGGCAGTAACCGGAAACTTGCTGGCCAGCATGCATGCACACGCCACAAACTTATCCGGCTCATGTATGCCCCCTGGGCAGCTCCTCTTCCTGGTCACGGCCCTGACAAGTGGGTGCAGGAAATGCTCCCTTTTTGGCACTTGGTGCTGCATGCGTGCATGCTCCCTTTTTGACACTCGGTGCCGAAAAGGTTCACCATTACTGCCATAGGTACAAATCTTATTTATTCCTTCTTCAGTACTAAAACGATGCTTTTATGTTGCAATTTTGTTTTCTGTACGCAAATGTGCAAATAATTTTACAAATTGATTTTATACATTATTTTCGTGTATATAATAATCTATTCTTTCAAAGCTTCTCTTTACCAAGAAAATTGCAATGCAAAATGCAGGAAGAAAAATAGTAAATTTTTAAATAGGTATCAGAGTGCAATATTATACAAATTAACATTTGAATGAAAACGAATTTCTGTCCTATCCCTACACCGAACATTTGCAATTTTAGCAAATGTTTTTTGGGGTTTTTTTTACCACAAATAGTCTCTTTACTACATGGTAGATGCTCTCTAATCTGAAGAGCAGGGCATGTACATAGTGGTATATGCTGCAATTAACACATGAATGTCCAATGAAGTTGGAAACAATCACCCTCAGATGTTAGGGTATGTTCATATTAGTATTCTTGTTCTTTTTGGACAATGAATATGGACATTTATGCTTCCAAAGAATAACTATTAAGATCCACCTACTATAAATTACAGTTTGTCAAAGGAAGAAATAATATGAAGTTGTTCATATATTTATCTAGTTTGATACTTTTAAATCCTTTGCTTCTGCAATTTGATAAGTACTGATTAGTTTTACTGTTTAAGAGTAAAGACTGATTTCTGAAATAAATATGAAAATTCTTACTTTGTACTTCTTTAGATATATAACCAATGGGTACTTTTTTCTGCTATTTTTAATTCTTCCTCCTCCTATTTTTCCACAATTCTTGTTCTTTTGCATTTGAATTTATACAGTTCACACATTTCTACATTGTTTGCACTTTAATACTTTTTATAAAAATAACATTTTCTCTTACAATAGGCAGTTTAATTTGTTTTACAAGCTAAAGGCAATATGAGTGAACCTGAAAAAATCTTTTCCATTCCAAATAAATATCTGCAGGTCCAGAATCATGCTATTTGACTTAATCCCTTCGGAACTGGAACAATTTTAATATGTTATGGTTTTTTATTTTTTCCTGAATTATTGTCAAAGAACTATTGAACCTGATTTAAAAAACGAATTCTCTATTATTTCTAAGCCTTGATTTTCTGTACAAAATAATATATTAAATATATTGCAGAAAGCTGCAGCAAAGAATGTATCTTATTTTCTTCCTACTCTTTATTTTTAATCAAAAATTTGCTTCCCCAGAATACTCCTCATTAGTACCAGAGTCCTATAAATACTATAAAAGATATAGTATTATACACTGCTCAAAAAATAAAGGGAACACAAGCAGAAGACATCCGAGATCTGAATGAATGAAATAGTCTTATTAAATACTTTGTTCGTTACATACAGTAGTTTGTGTTCCCTTTAGTTGTTTGAGCAGTGTATAAACTACTGTATGTAAAGAACAAAGTATTTAATAAGGCTATTTCATTCATTCAGATCTTGGATGTCTTCTGCTTGTGTTCCCTTTGTTTTTTTGAGCAGTATATTTAGTACAGTGCTACCATTTCCCCCAAATCAAGGTTTACCTATAAACCCAACAAAATTCAATTAAAGAATGTATGGATCTCTAAAACAGCAACCTAAATGTAATGCAGCTACTAAGTTAATATTGGCAAGGGAATCAGGCAAATCTGCATATCAGCTTGTCAGAGAGACACAGCTGTCCATCTCTTTCTGTGTCAGATTCATAATTAGCACCTTGCCTCTAGGGATTGTGAATGTTATATAAATCTCTTGCGGCAGCCAGTGACCCTTCCTAAGTAGGGTTGATTGGTGTTATTAGATAACATCTGTGTGAAAACATATTATTGTGAACTGAGATGAGCTTGTTCCTTTCAGCATGGTTGATAACTGCAGTTCAATAAGCCTTTCCCTTAACAATAAAATGAAGAGCCAACTGATTCAAACTTATCCTATGAGCTTTTAAAGACATAGTGTGATACTGTCATAATGTCACAAATGACAACAAAGCCAGTTATCTCTTTAAAGGCAATTTTCCCAGAGTCTGGGTTCAAACAAGAGGTGAGAATCAGAAATAAAGTGATGAACATAAGAATATATGTTCATATTCTATATCTGTTTCTGCTTATTGATGTGCCCTACATAGTGGAAAAGATTTAGAAGACTAAAACTACATGGGACACTCATATGATAATTCCTCACAGCAGTATCCCCAAACTATCGTCATCACAACCAAATCTTCCTTTCTGCAGAATGTTTTCTTGCCCACAAGTAAACATACTGCAACTGAACACATTCAATGTGATGTACAGTAGATATATGATGGACAGTTGATACGAGTTTGTTCTCAAGCGAACAAATAGATTGAGGGGGATTCTTTCAGAACATGATGATTTCTTATTTATTTTTTACTATATTTTGCTACATTGTTGTAGGTATTTACTAATTTTATTTTAAATCTTTTGCCAGATTTTTAAGGAAATGCAAAGAAATATAGTCATTATTTATGGAAATAATGAAAATGCAGTCCATTTGTCAAACTCTTCAATCCATAATTTTGTACAGAGCCACACAAATTTCAAAGGAGAATGGAAACATGGTTTAAATCAGGGAACAAATACATCTTCAGTAATGTAGTATTAATACCATTGCATCTTTCTATTCTATCAACACTTAGAAAAATCAATTATTGACCAAAGATTTATGCAAGCTACTAATCAGAAATTATTCAAGACAATTGGATGAAATGCATGCCACCATTGAATTAGGAATAATAGCATTTATTGGTCTACAGACTTATCTGAACTATAACTCCTATCCATCATGGCATTTGGACTATAAAGTACATAATACCAGTTTGGAGAACTTGTTGATAATTTAGCCAAATAAATAAAATAGCATTTAATACTCAGTAATAGAGAATTTGTATTAGATTTTAACAAAATAGAAAGGGAGATACAAAATGGTAAATTTCTGCAAAAATCCACAACAAAAACCTAAATTGATGCCAATTTCATAACATAAATAAATAGTATAATAACCCACATATTCCTTAAAATTTCCAGAAAAAAAAACTATTTTAAATTTATATAATTTTATTCTGCATACAGGTAGTCTTCCAACTTATAGTTTAGTAATCATTCAAAGTTACAATGGCACTGAAAAAGTTGGTTTAGGACCATTTTTAATACTTATGCTTTTTGCAGGATCCCCATGGTCACATAATGAAAATTTGGACACTTGGCAATTGGTTCATATTTATGATGGTTGCAGTGTCCCTGGGTCATGTGATCACCTTTTGTGACCTACTGAGAAGCAAAGCCAGATTCAAAGCCAATCATATTACTAACTGCAGTGATTCACTTAACAACTATGGCAAGAAAGGTCGTAAAAGGAAGCAAAACTCATTTAACAAATGCCCTGTTTAGCAACATAAATTTTGAGCTGAATTTTTATTGTAAGTTGAGTACCACCTGTAAAACTGGTAAATCCGCCAGCTGCATGAATGAAATATGAATATAATTGGTATTTTAAATGAATATTCACATAAAACTAGTGATGATAAGAATCTACAAAGAGAACAGAAAACAAGGATGAGCAGGAAAGCTAGTCTTTTATAATATAAAAGGATTTTCTTCATTTCTATTATCAGAATTAATTAATCTATATATATATAAAAGAGAAAACCACTCACACCGTAATCACAAAATCTCCAGAACCATAAAACCTACAAACCTGAAATTTGCCACATATGTTCCTCTTGGCTTCTAGGTGCTCACTAAGAAAGGGTTTTTCGAAATGACCATCAGAGCATTAATATTTTCTATGTTATGATTAACATGTTCTGATGCTAAGGAGTTATACTCCCCCTCCCCATCTGAAAATAAATTTGTTCCAAATGCACACTACAAGCAAAAGAAAGGAATTTCATTTTCAGTTTTACTTTCACAGCAGCAACCAGGGAATAGGATAGGGGAGGCGTCTGTGGGGCAAGGCTGAGGGAGAAAAGGGGATAAGATAGGAAACGTTTCTGTGGGACAATGTGAGGGAGAGAAGGGGGATAGGATAGGGTAGAGTTTTTTTGGGCAAGGCTGAGAGAGCAAAGGGGAGAGGAGAGGTTGATCATAACTACTCATTAATTTTCAAGCTGTAAGTGTCGACTTATCAAGCCCGATAACATAGTTTTGTAGTGAAGCACAGGTATCCAGCTAGTTACTTATATTACCTCTATAATTTACACTAGGTATCATTGGCATGAAGTTTTGATTAATAGATGGTTTTATTAATAAAATATCATTTAACAAAATGATATTTTACATTGCTCACTTGGCATAGAAGTTATTAACCTTGCTGGTAATAACATCACCTAACAACTGACAATTCTCTCCTATTGATTTTAGTAGTCCTTCCTTTAAGAGTAAAGAAACTAAATCAATCTAGATATTGTTTCTCACAGTTTATATTCCCTGTATTCAATTATATTTATATTCCTTGTATTCAATTAATATTATGTATTCTTAATTTGAATTAAACTAAGTCATGCTCCTTCCTATTTCTTTGCCCTAAAAATACATAAGGCAGATTTAGTCAACATCTGGCTTACATATTTTGCCATAGGAAGCAATATATTGGCTAGCAAGATCAGCCCTAAGAGATGACAGAAAATAGCATGGCCTTCTATTTGTTCTTTTGTATGAAATTTCTTCAGATACTTGGAAAGTTTTAGAAAGTGTCCTCCACATCATGAAGCATAATATTGTACAATAAAAAAGCTCTCCCATCATGTCTCATGATGAGGTACATAGGGACTTTACACTTCCAGAAGAATCACTCATGATGGATATGTCATAGGGGGGAAAATCAGATTAAATGAATTCAATCAATTGGAAATGGAAATAGCAACCAACTGTAGTAGACAATTAGACAATTGCAAGAAGAAGAAATCAACATAATACTAGAAGGTTAAGCTTTCACTCTAGAAAAGTCCAATGGCCTATTGGGAAAGAACAAGGACAAAAATAAATGACACTAGTCTTTATTATGTGGCCATTTTATAGCCATAAGGAAGTCCAGCTGTTGTGGATAGAGCAAAAGGAAAGTACAATGCTGAATATCTATTAATCCTACAGTTACAGGGAATGTCAGAACCAGAAACCAAGACAAACCTAACAATGTTAGAGCAGACATGTCAAGACTGAATGTTGACATTCTGGGAGTCAGTGAACTGAAATGAACTGAAACTTCATTTCACATCAAAGAAACATCAGGTCTTCTATTGTACACTAGAAAACCACAGATGAAATGGAATTGCCATAATTATTAACAAATCTAGTGTCAAAGCCAGTGTTTCAATATATTCCCCAAAATGAAAGACTGTTCTTTGTTCGATTCAAACCAATCAATAATCTGGTAATTCAAGTCTATGCTGTAACAGTAGAGGCAGAGGAAGCTATGGCTGAACAATTTTATGGTGATTTGTAACAGCTTGTCCACACTTTAAAATTGTCATATTAATTATAAGAAAACAGAATATTAAATTTGGAGGCACAACAAAATCTGGAATAATGGGGAAATTTGAACTTGGTGAATAAAATGAAGTAGAAGTGAGACTAATGGCATTCTGCCAAGAAAATTTAAATACCTTTAATATCTTCTTCAAACAAACTTAAAGATGACTTTCCTTATGGATACTGCTGGATGGAAAAAATCAAAATTGACTACACATTGTGTAAACAAAGAAAAACAAATGCCATTTATCCAACAAAAACAAGATCAAGTGCTAAATGTGGCAGAGATCAAAAGTTCTTTGCAAAACTATCCTTTAAACAAAATGGTAAAGCCAAATAATCAAACCAACAACTTACAGCATCAACAATATTTCATATTATTTTGAAATGATTTAATGGATTATATCTGATAGAGTACCTGAAGAATTCTAAAAATAAATTTATGATATCATTAATGAAGAATCAAATAAAAATATCCAGAAATGGAAAAAAGAAAATTAATTAATATAAACGAGTCTCTGTTCATAAATTGAAAATAGCTGAAGAAATACAGAATGCTGGAGGCAACATAAAATTGAAAACGTAACACAGGGTCAAGAAAAAGGGGAGGGAAAATTATATGTACATAAGCAGTGTACAGAAAATGAGGGTATTTAAATAAAATATACATATCAAGAACATTTTGTGCAAAAATGGACATCATAGAAATATGTAAAATTATATCATCAACATTACCCTCTCCAAGAAAACGAAGGAAGAAATTGCCAAATATAAAGGTTTGATCATTAAACTAGACAGGCATAATAGAAAATGAAATCTTATAAGCTTTAGAACATATTGCTAACAACAAAGCTGCATGAATTGATTAAATACCAGATGTATTCTTTAAAAGCTTGCAAGATAATGCAGTTAAAATGCTATAAGCAGTGCCAAAGAACTGGAAAAGATTAGTTTATAATCCTGTAACATAAATTGCAGTGCTAAAGTATGTTCAAACTACCAAATAATTGCACTTATCTCATATAAAACAGTACTTAGAATTAGAATTGGTAGACACACAAGCTGATCTCAGAAAAGGCAGAAGTAAATGCCGCATTGGTAATACTACAGGATAATGGGAAAGGCAATGGAATTTCAGAAGAATGTCTATTTTTGCATTATTAATTATATTAAAGCAGTCCTTCAACTGTGCAGATTATAACAAAGTCTACTTACCCTAAATCATGGGTTATTGTGATCAATTGAAACACAATAAGAAACAATACAATGGTTTGGAATTGGGAAATGAAATTGTCCAAATGTATATATTCAATTCTGTAACTACTATTGTGCAATAGGCAATGCAAATTGGTGGACAAAAGGAAAAATATATTTTATGTTTCTAAATTCAAAAATTCTTGACTTGGCTATGAATAAAGAAACATTTGTTACTTAGGAGATAATATATCATAGATCAAGTCTTTCTTCCAACCCTGAGGCTTTACATTGATAATGAAGCTAAAGCAAAGACTGAAGATCTTAATGCTTGGGGTGGGGGATGGGGGGAATTAAGATGCCTATATACTCGAGTATAAGCCGACCCGAATATAAGCCGAGGCACCCAATTTTACCACAAAAAAACTGGGAAAACTTATTGACTCGAGTATAAGCCTAGGGCGGGAAATGCAGCGGCTATTGGTAAATTTCAAAATAAAAATAGATACCAATAAAATTACATTAATTGAGGCATCAGTAGGTTAAATGTTTTTGAATATTGATTTCAAAGAAAAACAGTAAACTAGCTCTGTAAACGGAAAAGAGGATCAACAAAAACAATATGGTATCAACAATAACTTTAAAAGTACTTATATGAGTTGGGTAGCTATATAAATTTGTTTAATAAATACAATGGGATAGGCCTTTGGGGACTCCAGAATTTACATGGCACTAATTGGATTTTTGATCTCCCTTTTATTTTGAGACATAATAGACTAGTTTTACACTATAACTAAATTACACAAGAGAATGTAGTATATATACCAAATATAATTCAATAACAATTTAATCTGCTACATTGGGTTAAGTGATGTAGGGCTTGATCTAATTTCAGGCAAGTTCAAGCCTCTGTTAAGAGATACCTGCATTCTCTCTCTCTCTCTCTCTTCTTTTCTTTTTCTTTTTCTTTCTTTCTTTGTCTCTTTCTTTCTTCTCTCTCTCTCTTTCTTTCTCCCTCCCTTTCTCCTTCTCATCTGGCATTCTTAGAGTTCCACTATTGATTAGCTTAGCCCAGGGGTGGGAAAATGTGGCCCTTTTACAACCTGTGGACTTCAATTCCCAGAATTCCTGAGACAGCCAAGCTGGGAGAATTCTGGGAGTTGAAGTCCACAGATTGTAAAAGGACCACATTTACCTAGTCCTTGCTAAGCCTGAGCAAGGATAGCTAGCAGCCAATTACAATAAGCTCTCAAATCAAGCTCAGTGCACATGGGATCTCCCTAAACAGTGAGGATTTCTTTGTTTCTTTCTGCCTTGAAGGCCCCCCCCCGCAGCCCATTTTTGCTTCCGGGGGCTGCAGGGAGTCTTGCTAGGCACCCCACTCATGCCCCTAGCAAGCCTCCCTGCAGCCCCTGCAGCTCCTGGGAGCCAAAAAGGGGCACGGGGGAGGGGCACCGCACTCCCCCCATGCCCCATTTTGTCTTTAGCAAGCCTCCCTGAAGCCCCTGGGAGCCAAAAAGGGGCATGGAGGAGGGGTGCTGCATGCCCCCATGCCCCATTTTGTCTTTAGCAAGCCTCTCTGCAATCCCTGGGAGCCAAAACGGTTGCAGGAAAAAAGGCATTTTTTCCTCACTCGATTATAAGCCGAGGGTTTTTTTTCCCCAGCATAAAAAATGTGCTGAAAAACTCAGTTTATACTCAAGTATATATGGTAACTAAAATAATTAGTCAGTTAAAGTAATACTCTCAGTGATGAAATATGAAATAATATTAATGAAATATAAAATAACAATTCAAAGATATAATTATTAACAGACAATCCTGATGAAATAGCGATCGAATGACGTGAATAGCAAACACACATTTCATTCCATGGTCAAATTTTTCTCTTATAAATGCTACATGTATCCCTTGATCGGCATTTCTAAAACTTAGTTTACAGTATATTAACCATTCTTGCTACTATTCTTCCAATCTGTTCAAGTTTATCATGATCCTCCAGATCAAGTCAGAACTTGGCACATATTTGAGATGCCAAGACAGTAATGAAGTAGAAAACTACTTCCCATGATTTAGAAACCGTGCTTATATTGATGGAAATGGAAATTAGATTTGCCTTTTCTGTAGCAACATTATTGCTGACTCACATTCTACTGATAATCAGCTTTAATGCTAAGATCCCTGTCTTCCATATAACTACCATTATATTTGCTTGGATATTTTTTTTTAAAAAGGTGTTTTGAAGGTTGAGTAAAAGAAGATGTTAAGCACAGGGTTGAGGAACACTGCAATCTATCATTCTTTTGTGATAGCAAAATAACCATTTCAGTACTCACCTGCTTGATTGGTTGTAATGCTGACTGCAGCAAATTGTCTTGGGATGGTACTTAAATCAGATACTCCATTAACAGCATCTATCTCAAAAGTGTAATTTGTATGAGCCAAGAGATCCACTACAGTCACAGTTGTATTGGAGAGTCCCATCTGACGAGGAAGAAATCTTACTATATTGCTACATGGTTCACAGAGCTTGCTGGTTCCACATTTCTTGCATACAATGTTGAAAGTGACATCCTTTCTGCCCCCTGTGTCCAAAGGCCAGCTCCAATCTAGGATAACTGAGGTTTCATTGATATTAGAAATAACATTTCTTGGAGCAGAAGGTGGTCCTATATGGGAGGAAAATGAAAATAAGTATTATTTATGTTGTTTGATTTCTGTTCAAGAAATAAAGTCATTCAAGCATGCATTTAACAGTTGTCACTGACATATGGTTTTATGATCTATCTTATATCTCTTAAGCAGATGTGAGGAACTGTGGCCCCTGTATGACTTGTGGACTTCCACTCCCAGAATTCCTGAGCCAGTATGGTTGGCTCAGAAATTCTGGGAATTAAAGTCCACAAGTTATAAAATGGCCATAGTTTCCCATCCCTGTTTTAAAAATGATTATATATTATATATTCTCTCACATACTTTTAAGACAGGGCACTGGATCCAGCGCACAGGGTGCTTAGATCTGGCCAATGGGGCCGCCCTGGAAACAGCCAGCAAAAACGGAGCTTGGGAGGGCCATGTATGGCTCTCCCAAACTCCGTTTTCGCTGGCAGAGGGTTGCAGGATGCCATCACAACTGAAAACAGAGCTTGAGAACCAGCTTTTGCTCGGGCCTCCACAGGCGTTCCCAACATGAGTAACATCGGGCTGGCCATGCCCACCCTGGGCACATCCCCATCCCCCCAAGATCAAACAAAACCTGATGCGGCCTCAATAAAATCAAGTTTGACACCCCTACTTTAAGAGATATCAACCAATTTTGTAACACATATGTATGCTAATATCTAGCTTTAATCCCTCTTTCCAAATTAACTAATATTCAGGGTATTACTATGAATAAATTCAACAGCACTGAAAGGCAATAAAAACATTTGGTACCACCATATAAAGCACTTTATTAAGAAATTAACCAAGCCAGTAAGAGTATGCACTGCCTTAATGCTGTACTTTCATTATCCAGTTGATACAATGTGCCATAGCAACTGAGGAATTAGAAGCCACATATTCAGGCCTGTGAAGTATCAAAGTTGGGATGAGGGTCAATCCTGTTTTACTAACTGCCATTATGGGTTAAGTGACTACCAACAAGCTGTTTGTGTGCTTGTAGACCATGGGAAGGAGTTGACCAATAAAATGCATATGGCACCGTTGTTTCAATTCAGTAATTTAAAAAAGGTTGCTTTTTTCATTGATTTGATTCAGTAGTGGAATCAGTCAAACCATGTGAGTCCAATCATACATCAAAGCTTTGTACAGTCTTAATAAAAAGCAGGTCTTAAATCTAGGTACTCAAGTTCTTAATACATAGCCCTAGGTTAGTATTCCACAACGGACAACTGTATATCTGAATTTCCCAGAGTTAATGAGAATTGTCACACCCAGAAACAGGGTTAATTAACCATTTATATGATTGGAAATAATTCTAATATAACATTATCCTAAAATTAACATTATGCTACTGTGCATAATAATGATAATGCAATAAAAGTAGTAATGATAAGAGTGGTGGTGTACCATACAGGTACAATGTACAGTTTATAATAAAATTGTGCCTTTTTCAATTTTTTTTAACTATAAAAAACTAAAGTAGAAATACAGACTAAAGCCATGTCCATATTATTGTTTATATTGCAGACAAAATTATGTCTGGGCCGAACTGATCCTACACTACTGTTTTGAGGCTCTGGATTTACTTGCTTCTACCCATGCTTCTGGTTATTGCAAATTGGCACAAGTCTGGTATCTTTCTTTTAACTTGTTTATATATTTATGATGATGATGATGATGATGATGATGATGATGATGATGATGGTGCCTATTCGCCCATGGCGACTCAAGGCGGCTTACAGAATATAAAAACTACATTTAAAAACAGTAAAACTAATAAAAAAATCAAATAAATTAATGTAATAAAATCACCCCCACCTCACACCTCCCTCTCCAGCAACAGCAGATCACACGATCCATTTAATGGGCTCCATCCCGCTCTGGGTTCCCCAGGCTCGCTGGCAGAACCAGGTCTTCAGTGCCTTCCGGAAGAGAATTAGAGTGGAGGCTGTTCTAATCTCTGGGGGAATGATGTTTCAGAGAGAGGGAGCCATCACCGAGAAGGCCCTTCTTCTGGGTCCCACCAGGCGTATCTCGCTTGGGGATGGGACCCGCAGCATTCCCTTAGCTGAATACCTACTTGGTTTTCCAATTCGAATGAACTTTTGTTTCATCCCACCTCCAGATTCCAGAGTTCAAGTCTTTTGTTTGTCTCCCTTTCTCTTTCTCTCTTCATAATAGAATGCAAACTTTGTCTTCCAGGAGTTTGCATTTTTGTGTTTAAAAATTATTCTTCAGCCCTTTTCCCAAACCAGAAATCATACAATATCTAGTCATGATTAATCTGGAAACACTAATGATATGGAAATATTCTAAAGTGCATGCCTAGACGACCAACAACATGTAAGGACAGGTTTCAGGGTCATCATAATGAGGTTACTCACTTGTGCAAGCCATTGATGGAACATCTCCTTCAGATCGAAAGTAGTTCTTCTCACACTTGCAGTTTGTAGAACCTTCCACATTTGTTGAACTATGAGGTGGACATTTGGCGCATTTAACATTACCAGCAAAGGCTTTATAAAAACCTGGTCGGCAAGCTGTAAAAAAACAGTAATTGCTTATAATTTTTCATATTAAAGTTTCATTATTCTTTGCTGGGCAGGGAAAAGATAGTCCACCTGAAAACTAAAAGTCAATATTGAAACAACATATATGAAAAAAAAGGTAGTTTGCCTTGGTCTTAGAGCATCAAAGTATACTCCCTTTATGACTTTGCCTAACTCTAAGCAAAGTATATTAATTTTAAACTATATTCGGTAGAATTGCCAAAAATCAGGGCCTTAATTTAAGCCTTCCTTTATTCCTTTCTCCTTTTTTTCTTAATCAATGCTAAAGTTTCAGATTTCATTTACATTGCACATGCTTTGTATGCATAAAAAAAATCATGGTTGTTATCTTGGACATTTTCAATCTCATTAATGTCTACCATTTTCCAGGAGGGCTGTGAATTATTGTCTAAACCAATATAGGCATTCTTGCTACTGTACTGATTTAGAAGAACTTTACATAAAACAGGTATTTATGTTAGGAATATAACAGGTCTAGAATATGCAAATTATAACTATTCTTGTTCAGTAGGTTGTCCAGACTAAGAAATGTCAGATTAACAAGCAGACCTCTATAAGGTCTCTGCATCCATGAAGTGCCACCCCATTAAAGTGGGCTTGATCAAGAAACAGGTACTGCAGGAATTACTTTCAAGAATCCATCTTATTAGTTATTCAGCAATATCACCTTATTTTTCTAGTATATAATAACATGAAACTACAGAACTCCACTCTTTTGTAGAAGTTTCTTTTCCAGTTGCACTGCTGACTTTTGATTTTCTTGCATTTTGAGACAGAGACAAGTCGAAATTATCATAGTTTTAAAAGAAATGGAAAAGTCTCATATATTCTCAGGCTCACTTAGCATGTCTGCATATCTATCACTATTATTATTTTGATCCTTGCTCTATCGATAAATAATTGAAGTTATTTTGTCACTAAAAATTATCCAATCCTATCTTATTTTATAGGGAAAATTATTACTTCTCAAATAATATATGGATTATATTTGTAATGCTATCCCAGAAACTCAAAAACACAAATATTTCCTAGCTTGCAATCTTTCAAATTTACTAAGTATAGCTAGTCAATTATTTGAATAAAGCAGTGTAGCTTGTTGTAGTGTAGGTCAGTATCCAAATTAAATAAATAAAGCAAACTAACACATACAGTATTTACATACATAGGGGTTTAAACTGAAAAATAACATTTTCATTTGTTGAATATTGACATTCGAGAACACTCACTTATTCTCCATTTCTGTGCTGGGACAGTTAAAACAATGTGAAACAGAAGCGAAATGAGATAGGCAGAAAAAGATAAAACGTTTAACTAGGGAATATGATACTTATAACTGCTAATAATTGCACTGTTACTAAAGAATGTGTCCAATTGAAGGAAAAAAATAAATTCTACATTTTCAAATTGCTTTGATTTCTATGTTCTGTAGTGGTCCTTGAGAATGAATTCAACTCTCTAGCAAAGTCTAATGTTTGCAGATGATCCAGCATACTTTGGTTTGATCTCAGTATATGCAAGCAAGCCATAGTAACCATAACAAAATGTGAATAATGAAATGTTCATATAATTCTGAAAATAAGCAAAAGCGCAATGAGCTTTTTCTGGTCAAAATTAAATTATCTCTCAGTATATGATTCTTGCACTTACAGATGCTGCTGCGGATAGTGTCTTAGCTTGTATAATCTGTTAGTGACAAACTCCAGGAGGTGGTGTTTCATTAACATTGGCGTGCTCCTTTAGTCTTTTTCATTGCCCAGACTGAGTCAAAACCACCTCACATCATGTTAATACAAAGTGAAAAGTGAGAATGACATAATCTGCAAGTAACTGCATGCCTCTACACTTCATTAGAATACAGTATTTATAATGGGTAGATCCTGGGGATGGGCATACAGCCACAGTGGCTGGATGTCTGCCATTACCTCTTCTCAAATGACCATAAACTCTCTTTTATTTATTAACTGACTTATCCTGAGATAACAGCTAATTTTACTGGCTTCAGTTCGAGTGTACCTCTCACACTAATTCTTCAACTTTAAAAAAAAAAGGACCATCAAAACCATTTTTCCGATCTACAAAATATATTTAATCACATACAGATATACTTCCTTTCGTGTCTCTTAGTTTAGAGACTAATAGATATATCAAAATGGAGATATTTCCAGAAAGAAAGAGCTCCCACTTTAATGCTAATCGTAAGTACCATGAAGGCTTCAATCTTCATTAATCCCAAAGTTTTCTCCACTATTAACAGAAGTACCGGTAAATCATGGCTTTTTCAACTGTGGCCTATTCAGACTGTAACTCCCATCTAAGTAAATTTAGCCCGATTTGTGATTTTAGTGGGCAACAAAATCCTTTTTATCCTATCAACCTTAAATGTTAGCATTTTAAGAGATGGTCTTTACTTGCTTTATATTTGACCATGTTAAAATTTCCACAGGATGGAGGTTGCTTTCCCCTCAAACATGAGGGGAATTTGTATTGTATAATCTTACAAGTTCCTGAGAACTCTTCTGAGGATTGAAAGGGTCACAATAATAACTGTATATTTATGAATGCCACCTAAAGACAGAAGCAGAATGCAAGAACCAGGAAGCCAAGCGATTGCAGTTAATGAAGACAAGGGAAGTATATAATAAGAAACATCACTACAAAGCCAGATTATTCTGCTTATTGTCTCTAGAGGCAAAAACTTTGCAATCTCTTTGTGTTTTCTGCATGGCTAAGTTACAGTGCTATAAAGATAGCAATTATGAAGCAAATGAGCTAGTTAGAAGCCTGCTGTCCCAGCAAGCCTTAGTGGAAGAGTCTGATTTGTATCTCTTCTCCCCATCCTGTCTGTCTTACAAGTCTTCTGCCTTTGTATGTCAAAGTGAAAATAAGATCATTCAATGCTATAATTCTCAGGAGGGGAAAAAAAATAAAGCCATTAATTACATTGTAAATTAAATCCTGGAAAGTGAATGGCGTGAAAAGGTGGCCACATGGTTCTCTTTTCTGAACATCATGAAGGATGAGGGAAGGATGGTTACTTTTATCGTGAAACGTATTTCTTCTTAAGAAGAGGGATAATGGATTTTTAAAATTATCTTTGATTACAGAACCATATTATCTTTCTGCATATAAAGTATATTTTAGATTCGGTATAGAGTATATTTAGATTCAAAGAAAAGGGCTAAGATGTATGTATATAGATTTTTATTATTTTTTAAAAGGAACTATGAAATATAGCTTTTGTTTGTTTCTATAGGTAGTCCTTAAATTATGACTCAACCGTTTGAAAATAAGAAAGTGTTGAACCAAGGAACTTATGATTGATCCTCAAAGCTACAGCCTCATAGTCACATGAACAAAATTCAGGTGCTTAGTAACAAACTCATATTACAACTAGTTGCAGCAACCTGTGGTAATCTGATTGCCATTTGTACTCTTCCCTGTTAACTTTCCCCAAGCAAAGTCAATGAAAACCAGCAAGGTAGATCACAAGTTGGTAGGCTTTTCTTCCTTCACATGCATTGTGCCCTCCTTTGCCCCTTTATGCACAACTGTCCACATCTTATTTTCCTAGCCTCCCTGTGCTTGAACACACAAATACATGCTTCCTACTCCCTCTTTCTTCAGTCTCAGCCTCCCTTCAAACAGACACACAATGCATGTCCTCCCTTTTACTATGGCTTCCCTCAATCACATGTATCCCTCACCCTATTTTATTCACCTCCCTGAAATCACGTGCACCTGTGCATCTATTCTGTGGTCTTTTTGAGCTCATGCCATGCAAAGTTCTGTCTTTACTGTGCAGCCTGTGCTAGGCGTCCTAAAGTCCTCACAATGGAACCCACATGCCCCTTACTTAGGACTTACTTCCCACTTAATGACCACACATCTTGGGACTGCCATTGCTAATTTATGCAATCATGTGACATCATATTAGAAACAGCAAAGTTGTGTCCCAATTGCAATTTCATTAGACGATTACCTGTATATATGTATATATGTGCATATATATATATATATATATATATATATATATATATATATATATATATTTAATCCTAATTTATATTAGGCAACTAAGCAGCAGAATTATAACATGTGTTATACCTATTGCTAATCTCCTAAAATTTCTTCAGTTCTCATTTCACAAAAGTCAAGATTTCTAAACCATGATTTGTTAAACAAGCTATGTCAGATTGGATCACTTTTTTCACCTTAATGAAAACCACATCATATTAAGTCATGATTTATTTTAAATACAGGAGGATCGAAAAAAGTCACAATGAACATTTTGATTTAAAAAATACCAAATACAGATATCATATTAATCTTTATTCAGAAAACTCCACTGAGTTTAAAAACTCATTTCTCATATTAATGAGATTTCTTGCAGTACCAATTTCCCAAATAATTTCTATCAGAGAATAATTAATTGTTGGCAATATTTTCTAAAAAATAATAAGGTGAAAGGATTTCAACCAGATTTAAGTTTGCCAACATCTTATTTGAAAAGAGTTAGAAGAATAAATTTATCACTGTTTTGAAATTTTAGTAACATGGAGATGTGACAAAAATCTTATACTGAAATGTGGTCTTACAGCTGATGCCATTTTGTCAGAAGCATGGAATATA
Source organism: Ptyas mucosa (assembly GCA_012654045.1). Classification (NCBI taxonomy): domain Eukaryota; kingdom Metazoa; phylum Chordata; class Lepidosauria; order Squamata; family Colubridae; genus Ptyas; species Ptyas mucosa. The sequence continues at coordinate 18,002,775 of WNWU01000016.1, read as the reverse complement.
CAAAGAAATTACAGCTGTGTGCAAAATATTAAATGCATTGTCTTTTAATTGAGATAAGAACACTGTCCTAAGGACACTGACATACTTTGTCTTCCTGGCAATAATTCCTCTTGTTTTCCAGTTACTACAGTTACAATTTCCAATTACTGTAGCTGCTGCTCCTCCCCCTCCCTACAATCCATCCTTAAGTATATATAATAAGGAAACAATAGAAGGAAATATAGGATCATTTTGACCATGATGTCTATTGTTTACTAAGCATAAGATCTGAAAACATTCAATCCCTGCACATTGAACTGCTGTAAACTTTGCCTTAAGTATTGTATTTTTACTCAGAACATTAAGAATGGAGTTCCTGTTAGATCATACCACATGCCTCATTTGACAAATAAACAGCTATGTTGACCTTGCACAAATAAGTTAATGCGGAATAGTTAATTCAGGAAGTTATTTTGTTTATCTTGCAGTATTCCATATCTGTTAGTGTAGAAAGCACTAAAAAACTAAAAAGCTACTTTTTATGAAGGGTGCATTTCAGAAGTATAATGCATATTAGGATACATTAAAAGAAAGTTATAAAATGGATTTATTTGTATAAAACTCTTCAGAAATATGCCACATTTTATAATTTTGGAATACAAATAATAAATAAAACTGATTTTTCCATGCATATTACATGACATTTGACCAAGGATTAAGTTATGACTAGCATCATCTGAACATGAATTACAGTACATTAGCATGATATTCTTACTATATACCAGAGATGGGTTTCAGCAGGTTCTAACCAGTACCTGTAGTAGAAATTTTGAGTAGTTCGGAGAACCGGTAGTAAAAATTCTTACTGGCCCCACCCACATCTATTCTCTGCCTCCCAAGTCCCAGCTGATCAGGAGAAAATGGGGATTTTGCAGTAACCTTCCCCTGGAGTGGGGTGGGAATGTAGAGTTTACAGTATCCGTCCCTGCTATGCCCACCAAGCCACATTCACCAAGTCAAGTCATGCCCACTAAGCCAAGCCAGGCCCACAGAACCGGTAGTAAAAAGTTTTGAAACCCACCACTGCTATAGACTCTCCATACTTGGTATATATTTGGTAAAATAAAGATTGAGCTCAATTTTGCAGCAAGGAAGGGAAGGAAGGATGGAAGGAAGGAATGGAAGAAGAAATATGAAAATTGAACAGGATAGATGGAGATAAAGAGATAGCCAAAACATGAAACAATAAACCTTTTCCACAGACTCTGAATCAGCAATATTCCTGTGGGAAACAAATGTTACTGAAAATAACTTTATGAAGGCTACTCAGCAGCCTCTATCCTCTGTGAAGTCAAACTGCATTGTTAGTGGACATATTGCTGCGTATAGGCACAGTCTGAAACATGAAGCTTTCATATATACTGTACATGCAGGCTTCCAAAACACCTTGAACTCTCATTAGTGAAGCACGCAAAGACTTCCTGTTGCAGACATCTGCACTTTACACAGTGACAGCTGCTATTTACATACATCACAACACAGCTTTACAAATGGATGGTGCTTTCTACTGCTGGAATGTTCAGTTGAGTGTAGAAAGATAGTGTTTAAAAATGACTTTCTATTACCAAGAATGTGATTTGATCAAAGCAGCAGCTTAGCCTATCTACCACTTTATATCCATATATAAAATACATTCCCTATTAGAAGGGTTTTTTTAAATAGAAATTTGACTTGTGTCCACTTTCACAGAGCCAAGTATTTGAAGTATATCTGTTTCAAATGCTTCCTAAGTTCTAAATCAGTATATGAATTGGCTGATAGGACAATCTCATGCAGTATGCAACAACTACACTGCCCATACACCACTCACTTCTCACTACTCTTCAGATCCCCCGTCCCCTTAAAGTAGAACAATCTAAAATTGCATTGGGCTTTCCACAAGCCATGTGTGTTGAGTGAAATAAAAACTGGATTTTTCAAAATAAATAAATAAATAAACAGCCCTGAAATCTATATTACTAAAATTCTCATAATGACCTTTGGGTGCAATAGTGCAGTAGGACAAGTTTTTTTTAAACAAGGACCCATAACTGGGCTAACTTTCATAATGAACCCAAAATACAGGACTGATGATTCCCAAGGAAATGAAATTTGGAAAAGTTGGGGTTCCTTCAGTGCTATTGGCTACTGCTGTACTACTGCTATGTCCAGGTGATGTTCATTTTCAGTGTTTCCTGATAGTTTCTCAGCCAAAGGATTCTTGCAATCCTTTGCAATCCTTTGTTTCTGCCCCACACAGCAGCTGCCAGTACTGGGCTGCTGGGAAGGGGAAGGGGAAGGGGAAGGGGAAGGGGAAGGGGAAGGGGAAGGGGAAGGG
>WNWU01000016.1:17974711-17994315 GCA_012654045.1 Ptyas mucosa | reverse complement strand
AAAGGACTACCCAGAGGGCTGAAAAAGGTGATTTCTGACAGGTCCTCGCACTTTTGACCGGTCTTTTTTTATTTTGAAATTTAACAGTAGCCGCTGCATTTCCCACCCTCGGCTTATACTCGAGTCAATAAGTTTTCCCACTTTTTGGGGGTAAAATTGGGGGGGGTCGGCTTATATTCGGGTCGGCTTATACTAGAGTATATACGGTAATACAATTTTCCCTATAAGAGTTTAAGGCAACTAGCATCATACTCCCCAATTCCAATTTTATCTTGACATCACCTGTAAAGTAGGTTTTCATGCAAGATTGTATCCAATGGCTTCAAGCTGAGTGAGAATAGTTCTAGACCTAAGCGTATATATTCATCATACTACCTATTTTTGTCTAAAAAGATAGCAGCATCTGTCTTGCCCAGACGCTAAATACAATTAGGCCTGGATAGGACTTCTGTGAGATTAGCAGGGAATAGTCTCCATTAGGCTAGATTGAGAATTTGAAAGAAATAACACAGCTGAAGGCAAACCACCTACAAACATTCTCCAATAAAACTGCATATGTTTCATTAGTCATCAGAAACTGAGCTTACTCAAGAACATTTTTTTAAAGGAATACCATCTTTAAAATTGGAAGCCAGTTTGTCAAGTACACTGAAGAATCATTGTTTTTATTTTTAGAACATTTGAGAAAGATCCATTCATGCTAGGTGGATAAAGAAAAATATTAATTTTTGAGTGTATCATTTTTGCCTAAAATAAGGTAGATGCTCTTGTATTTAAAAACAGTTATAAATCCTTCCCTCAGTAAACATTTCTATTACTAATCACATTGCTTTCAGGAAAATATATTTCTGATAGTTCAATCACTCCATAAGCATAGTAACAATGTGGATTTGAAAATTGAAGTTTTAAAAAATAGTATGTTTATACTACATGATAATAGAATAAACCCAAAGTGAAGTGCCAAAAAGTATTTCAATTGGCAAGTGAAGGTTGTTTTTATTATTAGGCACAGTCATAATGTATTAGTAGAATAACATATTAAATCATACCTAATGTGAAATGATGTCTCACTGATAGCATGTCGCTGCTACTATAATTTATTCTACTGACATCACACTGTCAAATCAAGGCAGTTTTCCATAGATCTGGCACTGGACAAACTCTCGTGCCAAAGCAACTGATTAAGAACTCTTATGCCCACCTGGTGCCATTAAAAATGTGACATAATGAGCTTTCATTGATTACCATTCTGTAATGACCTGAACACTTAATCTAATTTGGCTCTTTTCCTGCTGAAATCTTCAATCACCTAAAGAAAGCACAGTCAGCAATATGGGCATAAAAGCACAAACTGTATGGTTTAACACTGAGGTTTTTCTTCTAGACTATGTTATACTCTATAACCTATAAATCTATGTTTATAATCTTTATAATCTTTATGACAGATAGCAATGTACTTTGAAATAATTTTAACCTGGGAAAATATACATGGTGGGATTTCCACTGAAAATAGTATCTCTGTACTGAGTATTTTCCCCTTTGCGTTGTAGAATATTCAAATCTAGAGACCATGAGTTTTAGTTCTGCCTTAGGCACAAAGACAAAGGGCCACTTACTCTTTCTTTTTTTTTTTTATTTGATTTACATGCCACCCTTCTTTGGAGACTCAGGGCGGCTTACAATGCGCTAAGCAATAGCCTTCATACTTTTGTATATTTATACAAAGTCAGCTTATTGCCCCCACAAACTGGGTCCTCAATTTACCTACCTTAGAAAGGATGGAAGGCTGAGTCAACCTTGAGCCTGGTGAGATTCGAACCTGCAATAATTGCAGGCAGCTGGTGTTAATAACAGGGTGCTTTAGACCACTGTACTACCAAGGCTTCTTAGCCCTAGGAAGCAGGCAATGGTAAAACACTTCCAAAATCTTACTGAGAAAATTTCAAGGATTTGTCCAAGCAGTCACCAAGAATCAAATATGGGCTCAAAGGCACAAAATGTTATATTGACTGGAGTGCAATCCTAAAAGCCTTTAGAGAGAAGTTATTGTAGAAATAGTGTATTTGGTTCCAGATGACTTATGCATCAATGCAGGTGAATATAAAATTGTATTTTAATTCATTCCAATTAGGACATAAGTTTTCAAAGAATAAATACATAATCTATAAGGAAATATATTGTAGAAATCACATGAATTATAGGAGAGGGCAAGCATAACATTAGGACTCTAAAGGGCAAAGGGAAATGTGATAGGATTGCATAGACAGGCTATTGTGGAAAAAGTGGTACTGCTAAACAATTAAAATTATGAAAAAATCAGGAATGTTTATATTCATAAATCATTAGTTGGAAACATTTTAAATATTGCTGATTTTAAAAACTGAATATTTGGTTTTTAAAATATATCCTATACTGTATCTGTAGAATGTAGAAATCGGTCATTCATTAAAAATGAAAGGAAGAGTCTTGCCTATTTCTATTGTTACAGCAACCTAGTTGTGTTGTGTAAAATGTCCTCAGGAAGGAACAGTTTAACTCTAAGTAGTGATATATTAATTGAGCTATTATAAATTATGTTTTAAGGAAGAATGAATAAAATTCATAAAAGATGTGTACTATGAAAAGGAACTACTTTTGAATAAGCTGCCCTTTATTGTGAGGGTAAATTAAAATAACAGAATTCATTGCTGGAAGTTGACAGGACAGTGGAGCTCCGGTGACAGCAAGTTTTTCCACTCACAAGAGACAACCAAATCAATCACATGGAATGCCTGTGGCTCAGCTTGGATGTCAGCAATTTGTTAGAGGTTGACTTTTAGCCACCTCCCACTTATCTCTACTGACTGTATACTAAAACTGTCATAAGGCACAAGGTGTAAACCTGCCCAAAATGCATCAAGCCTCATCTGGAACATGAATCAGTTCATTAAGAAAAGAGTTATTTTCATATATCATACCAGACAGACACATGCATTGCATAAATCAGGCCAACCCTTTTCCTATTTAAGGTTGAAAGTTGGTTCCTTTTCCTCTCAGTAAATTAGAGGTTTTTAAATGGAGTAAATGATCTGTGCACATAATCTCACGCAACAATGAATGTCAAGGTCTTACATGGGTTCTTAAAAATTTCTCAAACTTAGGTATCTAACTTGCCTATAAAGCATTTGGGATTTGTAATCATCTATTTATATGTTGTTGTTATTTTTCTTTGCAAGTAAGCCTCTAATTCTTCTAGTTATATCCCTAACAACTATCTTTGTCAAGAGTAAATTAAGTAGAATGTCATTCATTTTACTTTTGAAGAACTCAGACTAACCATATATATATATATATATATATATATATATATATATATATATATATAAATATATATATATAGAACTATTTATGTAATCAAATGCTCCAATTCTGGAATACTGCAATTTAAATGTAGCATTAAATGTATATCTTCAGTGTATTCTGCAAATGTTACACAGAAGGGGTCTCATAACTTTGCTGATCAAGGGATACTGGAAGCTAAATTATATGCTATTAAAACACTTTAAGTTAAATGAAACAATAAATGAACATTAAGGATATAATGATTGTGTCCTCCACTGTATAATGGGAACTAAGTGTCTCATTTGATTATGCATTTAGCTGAATATTTACTTCCAATGTTTTGAAATATCATTAAGGAAGTTAAAGTGGCACTAAGAGAACTTTAATATATCTTGGAGTTTAAAACAAAAAGAATTGCAACAGAATAATAACTGGAAGCTCCCACATTGGACCAGGGCCTGAACTTCTGTTGCCACAGCTCATTAGTTAAAAACGTATTTTTCTAACAGATGGGAAATGTTTTGCTTATAAAATATTTTTTGTTCTATTCTGATAACTCTATTAAGATCGCTGATGAAAGTCTCTGATACTACATTCTGAAATCTCAGAAAGATGCAACATTTTGGAACACAAATAAAAAAAAATCCTGGTCTTTTCAAACACAAGCATATCCTTCAGAGAAATTCTATACCACAGTTACCCAACACTTCTTCTTCTTGGGGTGGAGAAGTAGCTCCCATCATCCTACTTTTCAGTTTGGGAATTTCTCTTTCTTCTAGAACCTAACATATAAAGAAGCAGTTCCTCAGCAATGTCCATGCTTGTCTCTCCTGCCCCCCTTTGCCGGAAATGGTAAAACGACAAGAATGGTGGTGGGATGATAGCTGTTATTTGCTTTAATATATTGCCCAATTATTTCTGGCTGGAGAAATAAATGATTGGAACAGAGGGAGGGAGGGAGGAAGGCAGGCAGGCAGGCAGGCAGGCAGGAAGGAAGGAAGGAAGGAAGGAAGGAAAGAAGGAAGGAAGGAAGGAAGGAAGGAAGGAAGGAAGGAAGGAAGGACTTAATTACCCATACATATTTTAATATGGAAGTATACTAGTAGACTATGTCCTATTTTTTATTTCCTAAAATAATATCACAGTAAATTATACAAACTTACAATAAAGGATTCATAATAATGTTATGTTGTATTATTTTTTAGAATCCTTATTCATTATTTTGTTGAAATGTAAGTGTAATGGTAATATTCTGGCAACTCACAGGCTATATGTTGAGAAGAATTTATATTTGTTTGATTTTACATATTATGAGTAATGATCTAACTACAGATTGAACTGTCAATTAAACAAGCTCTTAAAAAGAATTGAAAAAAAAATATAGTACAATGCTATTTAAATTATACCTTTGGGTGTTTAATCTAATAATAACTTAACAGTTTGTAGACCAACATTTTGCCTAGAGGCATGAAAATACAATTTAATATTAAAATCAATTAGAGTTTTATTTGACCTTAATATGATAGAGGAATTAATCCGCTGAAATACATATACATACATTTTGCAAAATATAGGATAAACAGTGTCTTTGTGTGTGTTTATGTACATACATCATTTAGATGCTATAACACAAAATGCTTAGCAAAATGCTTTGTATAATTGTTATTGTATCTATTATTAACAATGTTTATAGTATATTCTTATAGAAGTAATTGACCAATTACTTCGGACAATGATTTCTCAAATATGTGAAATTTACATGGTTATAGTAATATTTGGATTCAGCTTTTATTTATATACTACTAAAACTCTGGTTGTCAGGATTTTTATCTGGGCAAAATGATGTATCACAGGACAAAGAATTTTGAAGCAAGGTATCTCAAATGGGCTAGTACCGTGATGGCAAACCTATGGAACACGTGCTGGGAGTGGCACGCAGAGCCATCTCTCCGCGCACACAAGCAGTTGCTCGTTGTTTTTCCAGGTTCCTGCGCGGCGGCCAGCTGGTTTTGATGCGCACAAAAGTGCCAGAAACCAGAAGAACAGACGCCTAATGTGCATGCGTGTGCTGGGAAGATGATCTTCCGGTTTCCAGCATGTGCATGTGCACCAGCCAGCTGGTCTTCGCACGTATATGCACGCCAGAAACCGGAAGACCAAGTGGCCAGTGTGCATGCATGTGTCAGAAACTGGAAGTTCATTTTCCCGGCGCATGCATGTGCACCATGCAGCTGCTCTTCCAGTTTCCGGCACACACATATGCACTGGCCAGCTGGTGTTTGCACGTGCATGTGCGCCAGAAAGTGGAAACTGGGTGGCTGCTCTTGCAGTTTCTGGCACATGCCGAAAAGGTTCACCAACACTGGGCTAGCATATAGAATGCATCCAAAATCCAGGGTCCAGGATTCCTTGTGGAATGAAGTTTGGGAAAGTTGTAACTGTTTCATGGGTACAGGCTACTGCAAAGGTGTTGGGCTTTAGTATTTCCCAGGCAGTCTCACAATAATTCACTTTTTGCTCCACCCAGTAGCAGCCATTTACCTGCCTGCTGGGCAGGGAAGAGAAAGGAAGGAAATGAAATTTCCAATGCTCCCTACCAGATTCCCACACTGAAACTCAATAACTAGCAGGAAGTCAAAAGTTGCTCCTGCTCCCTGGGCTTTTTTACCCGTAGACATTTTGCTTGTCTGTTTAGGTAAGAAAATATCTATGAAATGATGATCTAATATAGAACTGAACTAGTCTAATATGGAACTAGCTCCATGATGGCGAACCTATGGCACGGGTGCCACACGCGGAGCCATACCTGTGGGCACGTGAGCGTTGCCCTAGTTCAGTTCCAGTGTGCATGTGCGCACTGGCCAGCTGATTTTTGGGCCTTCCAGGCCCACTAGAAGTCAGGAAATAGGCCGTTTCCGGCTTCTGGAGGGCCTCTGGGGGTGGGTGGGGAAGGCTGTTTTCACCCTCCCCAGGCTCCAAAAAAGCCTCTGGAGTCTGGGGAGGGCAAATAATGGGCCTACTGGGCCTATTGGGCCCACTGTTAACCTTTTTGTCATCATGTGCCAAAAGTGGGGTTAGCGCAGGGGGTCACGTGCGCATGCGCGAGGTGCGGGGTGTCATTGAATTATGGGTGTGGGCACGTGCGCACACAACCCCCCACACTCCCCACACTTTTGGCACATGATGACAAAAAGGTTAGCCATCACTGGACTAGTTAGTTCAGAGTTCTGTTATTTATTGATACCCTAATACAGTGGTGAAATCTAAAATTTGTTACTACCGGTTCTGTGGGCGTGACTGGGGGGAGGGGTAATGTGACTGGGTGGGCATGGCCATTTTTTTTTACTTTTAAAACCATTTTTTCTAACCTCTTTGGCGAAGTGGTTGTAAAATAATGCTTTCAAATGGCTCTCACGATCCCAGCTGAGTTACCTGATTGGCAGAGGCTTTTTAAAACAAGAGTTTCTATGTAGTGACACTGTACTTAGGAAATATCCTAGTGTTGCTGTTTCTGCTTTCATTGTGGGATGGGGGCAACGGTAACTGGATTTTATGTCGTAGGTTTTTAGTGTCATACGCTCCAAAATCACCATGTATGAATTACACAAATATGAATCTCCAAGACCTGATTTGCACCCACTTGCTAAGTCCTAGGAAGTCCAACACTAATCCATCAAGATGCAAGGTCACCAAGTCCAAGTCCAAAGTCCAAGGCACAGGTCCAAAATCCATGAACAAATCCAAGGTCCAAATGTACATTCCATCATAGCACAATCCGTGGTCAACCAAAACCACAAGGACATGCACATGGCTAGGGAAAGAACAGTTGTTTCTAACAACTCCCAAATCCACTCATCCGACTAAATAGGGATTTGCCAGTGCAGCTCATCAGGAAGGACGAGACTGCTGCCTCATGAATAGTCTCATTGACCTTCATTGTGCCTGTCTCCTCTCATCCCTGCATATTCACAAGATCAGGTGGAGAAGGCAATTCCTTCTCATTCCCACTGGCCAGTTGCAGCTGTGCACCTTCTCCACCCTGCACTTTCAGTGGGACCTCTGAATTCTCCAGCTGCAGTTGTGCCTTTCCTTTTCCTTCTTCAGCCCACTGTTCATCTGATCAACTTCCCAACTCTCCACTGTTCCTGGCCTCTCCAGTCCTGGCTCAGAGCCCACAGCAACTTTCTGACTCTCCTCCACATCTCCCTCCAATGTCCCTGGAGCCGGCTCTTCCTTATCATCTGAGCTGGCATCCAGGGAATCCATCACAACAATCTTATATTGATTTATATTGATCTTTTTTATTTAGTATCCTAGTATGATTTATATTTGATTGCTTATTTAGTATCCTATGATTATCAATGAGCATTGTATCTTATGATTTATGATTGTTGTATTTTATTATGATGATCATGATTTATCACTTGTTGCTTGTATGAACACTGAGAGCTTATGTCCCGGAGACAAATTCTTTGTGTGTCCAATCACACTTGGCCAATAAAGAATTATGTTCTGTTCTATTCTAAATAGATTTGTTTAATAAATAAGATAATTAATAAATAAATATGATGTGAACACTTTCATGTATGTTTGGCCATTAATAAATTCTGACTGAATTATGAAAATATACATTATATTCAATTGCATTTTTCACCTACTATGCATTTTAAATGTATATTACCCAAATGCTATTTTTAAGTCCCCAAATTATTTTATTGTGAAATACATACAGCTGTACATGTTTTAACTGAAATATATTTAAGCTACATCTACACAATTATTTAAACTCAGCGGTATCTCACAAGCTACTTCCTTCCTTCCTGAGTCACTGAATAATCCATACTCCTTTAAAAAGCAAAAAATCCTTCTCAATTTACCACTTGAGAAGCAGTAGCAAAATGAAGTAAGTCAGCTTTAGATAATTATAGAAATTCAATAAATTGGCAGCACTACATGTAGTTTCTAGAGAAATTGAAAAGTTTACTTAGCCTGATGTCTTGTATCACCTACATGTAAAAGGAAACTGACAGAATGAATTAACTTCTCCTATTAGGAGGGATTCACCATACAATTTATAACCCCAATTGTTTGGGAAGCTTACTAGGAAATAAATTTAGAAAAACCCCATTATAGAAAAATTCCAAAATCTATTACAGCTTCCAAATAAGGTAATTGAGAAATACTATGTTAAAAAAAATCTCCCAGAAAGATATGCTACATTATTATATCAAAAAATCCCAGATAATTCTCATTTTAAAAGAGATAAATGAAAGAAAAATATTGTTACATGCATATAATATGTTGAAGATGATTTGAGTTTCTGTAGTGAAGAGAGTTTCAGCCTAAATGACGCTTACAATTCAATTATTCTAAATGTTTGCGTTCATTTATAAATAAATAATAAACCAACAGGCAAGCAAGCCTATTTTATCATATCTCAACTTTTTGTTTCTGACAAGAATTGTAATACTAACATTGGGAGTTACAGCATTCTCATGAGTACAAAACAATTTATTTCTTTTCCCTAAGGATATCAAGAGAATATACAGGATGCAAACCAGTTTATGGAAAATATATTTTGAGGAGATTCTGCTTATTTTTGTGAACAGATTGTTTGCTCAAAAATAAATGTACTGTGACAGATGTCATTACATGCCTCAGTCTTCAGCAGCCTCTAATGTATTTCATTCCAGAAGACTGAGAAAAAAGTGCCAATCAAAAACAGTTGTTTTTATGAAAATTCCTAGTATATTAATCTGTCAGTTTATTTTTCACTACCACCCAAAAACAACTCTGCTACGCATATGTGATCAATTCTGACATGTTTCCAATTATAATCAACATGTAGCACAATAATTCATATGATTATTTTTTATTTATTAATCAAACTTACATCTTTCCACAAGGGTCTTTGTGTCCACAGTTCACAAAATAAGAACATACCACGAAGTACAAAATATAGGCATGGAATAAATAAAACCCCAAATTATGGTGGTTTTAGAATAAAACAAATAGTAATTATATTACTGTTGTTATGGTCATCCTCATTCTCACATTAAAAATACAATGGAAAAGAAGACCCTTAGGAAGTAACCAAGAATAACTTTAATAGCACCTATTTCACAATAATGAAAATGGGACCTCAGCCTAAACAAATAAATGAATAAAACTTGGAATAAGGTCAAATACTGGCATGTTTTGCATGTGTCTCACACTGGTTCCAGAAAGAGGAGTTGTTATGCATTATTACTATAAAGAAATATTATTAAAACCTTACATTCTCTGCAGGACAAATATGCAGCTTGGAATTTCTATTGTTCCTTTTCGAGAGTTACCATATTTTTTGGAGTATAAGATGCACCTTTTTCCCCCCTAAAAGGGGGTGAAAATTTAGGTGTATCTTATACACTGAATGTTGTCCCGCCCACCCACTGTCCCCCACTTCTGCCTTACAGCAGTTACCTTCTTGCAAGCAAACAGAAAGAAAAAACAGCTCCTTTCAGCTTCAGCACAGCCTAATTAGCATAGGTTGATTGCATCAGCCTCCCAACTCTCAGCTGATTTGCTCTCAGCTGTTTTGCGCAGGGCTCTGTTGATTGCTGCAAAGAGGTACATTGCTGGAACAGATTTTTTTTTCCTTGTGCTAATTAAGCTATGCTGAAAATGAAAATGAAAGTAAAGCAGGCTGTTTGCTGTTTGCTGCAATGAGGCAAAATTGCTCAAAGGCAGACAGAGATTTCTTTTTCTTCTTTTCCTCACCAAAAAAGGTAGGTGCATCTTATACTCCAGTGCGTCTTATACTCCGAAAAATACGGTAAATGGCAAAATAAAATGGAATTAAGCAAGCCCACAGGTACTGTACATTATAGTATGATAAAGTGTGATGACTCTCCTCCCGCTGCCCGATCCTTCCCAAGATAGCTCTTCAGATGTCAGCTCAAGGGAAGATGAACCAGTTCCTGGCACATCAGGAGGGGAGTTGGTCAGTGGCTCCAAGCAGTCCTCTGAAAGCGATTTGGCTGAAGCACAGCTGAAGCAGGACAGCCCTACTCAGAAAGCATTTGGCCTGACTGCTTAAAAGCTGAAAGCACTTTCTTGATGACACAAGAGTGTCCTTTCACCTTTGGAGAGGGACACAACTCAAGAGGCTATTTCTGTGATGGCGAACCTATGGCACGGGTGCCACAGGTGGCACGCAGAGCCATATTGGTGGGCACACGAGTATTGCCCGAGCTCAGCTCCAGCGCGCATGCGCACACTGGCCAACTGATTTTCAGGCCTTCCGGTCCCACCGGAAGTCGGGAAACTGGCTGTTTCCGGCTTCCGGAAGGCCTCTGGGGGGATGGGGGAGGCTGTTTTTGCCCTCCCCAGGCTCCTAGAAAGCCTCTGGAGCCTGGGGAGGTGGAAAACAGGCCTAACGGGCCCACCGTGCCATCACGTGCCAAAATCAGGGGGAAGTGTGTGGGGGGGGGGCACGTGCACATGTGCAGGAGGGTGGGGCGCATTGAATTATGGATGTGGGCACACGCACCCACAACCCCCCCGCTCCCCCCGCTTTTGGCACGTGACGGCAAAAAGGTTAGCCATCACTGGGCTATTTGGTCAAGAGTCACACTTGGTGTTGTCATGGGGGGGTCTAACTCCATCCAGTTTCCTTAATAAGCGCCAAGCTTTCCTGCTGGACTTGCTGAAATTTAATCATTCTGTGTATTGTTCCAGGAATGGTACTCACTTACCTTCGCTATCAGTTCCAAATGTCAGTGCTCACACGCGCCTCCTCCACACATACATAGAGCCTTCTGCACATGCGCAAAGGGTCAAAAATGGGACGTGATGACCAGGGGTGGGTTCTACTTATCTTTACTACCGGTTCGCAATGGGGCCACACGCTCGGTCTTCTGCGCAAGCGCAGAAGCGTTTTGATGACATCAGGGTCAGTGGGTGGAGCCTCCCGCCGGTTTTACTACTGGTTCTATAGAACCGGTGCAAACTGGAGGCAACCCACCATTGGTGATGACATACAGGTGGCGGAACCTCCTGCCACCGGCGCTACCAGATTGTGCGATCCAGATAGAGCCGGCTGATTTCACCACTGTATTGTTCCCACATAAAGTCGATCTGCATCCAAGCTGTGTAAAAGATTGTTGGCAATCTCCGGGTCACTGCTCTGTAGGAAGGTCTGGAAGAGTCCTTTAGTTTCTTCATTCCATCCTGGTATGGAATACTCTCTTAAATCCTTGAGGTATATGTCTTTTCACTGAAGCAATTATTGCCTTTATGAATCTATGATAGTACTGACTATCACTAGGTTTAATGTTAAGTTGCAGTGTTCTTTTATCAGAAAAAAATTGAATTTTTGGTTCATAAATATCTGTTCATAAATTGCAGTAGACACTTAGTTTTATCTTTTAATTTAATCAACATTTTCCACATCAATTATGCTATAATTTCTATTTAAATCAATTTTAGTATGGTTATGTGAATTTTTAAACAAAGATCTTCAGTCATTTTTCAGAAGTTCAATATCTGAAATAATCTTAGAAAGGCAAACATAATATAACTCAATTCCCCCGCCACCCCATGAAATTGAGAAGAAAATTTGTAGTTGTGGCAAAAAAAATCTATTCTGTATATGAAAAGTATTTTCTTCTGCTATCTACTCTTCTGGTTATAACTACTGTATGGCATTCATAATGCCTGAAGGGAGTGTCTGTAAAGAAAAGAAGTTGATGGGAAAATTTATGATGCAGAAATTTAATAATTTACATACATTTCATAGATTCTTTGATGATTTCAATTTTTTTGTATTTCTAAGTTTCTACACTTCTTACAAAATATTTCCATATATTAATGCAAGTGTGAAAACCTTAGAATCCAACCCTTTGCTTTGTAACTTAGTTCAAATTCAAATTATCTAAATTTTCAGTCTTTTTCAGCTTGCTTTTTTGTAAAAGTTTTGTGCAAAGAAAAAACAGAAGATGTCAATCTGTAATGATTTCTAGAAAAGATATCCAAAAAAAAAATACTTATCATTGATAAAGACTTTGATTTGTAAGATCAGTACAACAATGGCTAAGTCAAAATGACAATGTGCTGTTGGTTCTCTCTGCTGTTCTTTAGCTGCCTATCTGTACATTTAACATTAAATATGGGAACTCTTCTCACTTTGCCACTGCAGAAAGATAAACTTTTATCTCCACACTTTTCTCCATCTCTAAAAATATACTCTTGTTTTCTCCCTTGATCTAAGATTTTCAGCATTTTAGCTGAAAAGTATTCATACGGTCTTATGGGAAAACAATCACTTTTTAATTCCTTGGCATGGAAATTCACTTAGCAATCTTTAATGATACTGTAAACATTTTAATATCTCTGCTTTTTTTCCTGGATTTTGAATCATCACATCTATTTCTCATAGCCTTTAGGGGATTGAGGAACACATTTTCATTAATTTCCCATTCTCAATACAACTGAAAATGGAATAGGTTACTTGCAACTTACATCTTGTAACACAGCTAATGTTGAAAGAACAATAATATTATTGATTATCTATGATGAAGCAATTTGCAGAGTATGCTAGCAAATTTAATCTTCCTGTAGAACACACTACAAATGGATTCGGATGCATTTGCTTTCCAATTTGGTATTGTAATTACCCCAAGATTTCTTATTTTTGCTGTCATTGCATATTATGGAACAGTTGCTACTGATTGAATATTAAAAACAGAAGAGACAATGCACAATTACTCACAGCCTTATGCTGCTGCTGTGCCTAGCACATATTAAGAGATGCTTCTGGCAGATGAATTGCCCCATTTAAGAAACAGTAGGATGTCACTTGTAATCAATTAACGGAGAAGCTTCCATATATGAATGGGTGATAGACCAGCTTACATCATTGAATACTAAGCAAATTGAGCCATTTCTCTAAATTTTCAGCCCCATTTACCTTAGGCATGTATTAAACAAATCTTTAAAATCCTTAAGCAATTATCACTAGACAGTGATAAATAAAAAGCAAGAATGGCATTAATCAATTGTAGATAGTATAAAAAGACTCTTATAAATGAATCCTTATGCAGAATTTCAACAGTAAATATAAAATTATAGCTACTAATCTTTTCCTCCAGATATAGTCCTTATTTGAAGAGTATTTTCAAGAGTGGTGCATTTAAATACATTTCCTAACATGAATGCAAAATGATGGATCGCTTTTTTTAAGCCTGTAATTGCCCGTCAAGGAGACATATAAAATCTTGTTCTGTCACCCTCTTTATATGCTTTTAGAATTTAAAATGAATTTTTAGAAGGGTTGGTGAAGTTGGATTACATGTACCTGCCAATGTAATTCACAGATATGAAAAAAATCAGCAAGGCTTTTTTTTCCCCCTCAAGATAAGGATACTGGAAAATAATGGTTTCAGTTCTGCAGAAAAACTGCATAGACATGCAATTCAGTTAACATATTCTCTTTGGATTTTATTATGAATGGCTGTATTAGGCATTTGGAATTCTGCGGAGTCAAAGCATGCTAAAATCTGAATTGGGAAACTACCTATTGGCACTAAAAGTCAAAATTATTTAAATCTATCATTTGTCCATTAATTAATTATAATATTATCTTCCCACATTTATTGGTTTCATCTCTTTCTGTTAGGCTGTAAATAAAATTGTCATTAAAAACCAACTGTTTTTAACGATTTCTGAAATATCATCCCATATAACAAACATACGAGGAGATAGACAGACAGAGATAATATCTTCAGAACTTCTTTCTAATTTCAGTGGACTAGTTTAAGAAAAATGTTTCATTCATTCATTCGTTCATTCATTCATTCATTCATTCATTGGTTCGATTTATATGCCGCCCTTCTCCAGAGACTCAGGGCGGCTTACAATGAGTTAAGCAATAACCGTTATGCTTTTGTATATACCTGCTTAGTAGGGCTTTTGCCCCCCCCCCCAAGCAGAGTTCTTTTTTATACAAAGTCAGCTTATTGCCCCCACAATCTGGGTCCTCATTTTACCTACCTCGGAAGGATGGAAGGCTGAGTCAACCTTGAGCCTGGTGAGATTTGAACTCACAGTAATTGCAGGCAGCTGGCAGCTAAGTGCTACTTAACAGAACTTTAGTCCACTGCACCACCAAGGCTAATATTAAAAAAGATTAGATATAAAGTTATTTTGAACAATTAAAAAGCAACATATAGTTTGTACAGTTTGCACTGCTGGAAGTATGGATAAGAAAAAGACAAAAGTCACAACTAAGATTAGATCTAAATGCTAATATAAGTCCCATTAATTTTTGTGGTTCTACTCAAAATTACTAGATATGCATCCAATTGAAAGTGAAGAATAGAGTGTGAAAGATCATATCTTGTAATGGTTACAATATATCAAACCTCACAGGAACATGCATTCATATTCAGTTGTCTGGTTCTCTGACCATTTTACTCCTAAAGTATTGTAATAATTCCAGCATCACCATAATATGAACCAGTGATATGTATGCTTCCTAGTTCCAAAGTAGGTTTCAATCTTGCAAGTCTCCCCTAACATCTTTTGGGGAAATTTTATAAATTCTTTTCCAGGCAAGCTCATCAACAACTTAAAGACATCCAACTCACCAGACAACACAACAAATAGCAATATGGCAATAATATTGTAACTAAAAAGTAGACCACCACAAATAATAATAAAAAAAAACCAGGAGTCATCTATAACATACAGTGTAATGACTGCAACAACCACTACACAGGACAAACAGGCAGAAGACATCCATGAATACCAAATTGCAGTCAGAAGACATGATGGAAACTCTTTAATTTCAGACATATGGACAGACTTAACCATAGTTTGAAAAACTGTGATCATCCTAGACCAGTGTTGGCAAATCTTTTCAGCACCAAGTGCTGAAATGGGAGTATGCGCACATGTGTGCAGCGGAAACCGGAAGAGCAGCCGTCTGGTGTGCATGTGTGCACCAGCCACCTGGTCTTCCAGTTTCTGGCACACATGTGCGCGCAAAGACCAGCTGGCCAGTGCGCATGCAGGAAACCAGTTGAGCAGTTTCCTGGTGCGCTGCTCTTCATGCACGTATGCGCGCCAGAAACCAGAAGAATAATTGGCCGGCATGCGTGCGTGCGCCGGAAACCAGAAGATCAACTTCCTGGCATGCATATGCGCACCAGGCGGCTGCTCTTCCAGTTTCTGGTGCTCCCACACATGTGAAGATCAGCTCGCCAGCATGCCAGAACCTGGAAGAGCAACGGGCGACAGCTCGTGTGCCCAGAGAAATGGCTCTGCATGCCACTTCTGGCATGGGTGCCATAGGTTCGCCATCACGGTCCTAGACCTAGGCCAAATCTAAAAACGCTAGGGAATTTCTAGAAGCATAGCACTCTGTCAAATTGATCACATACACACAAACAATATTCAAAGAGACAATCAACAAGCCAAAAAGGGAACAAAAAGCACTTTCCCACCAGCAATCAGCACCCATATGAGCATAGATTAATGCAATTATTAAAATCAGACCAACAATCAAATAAACAATAACCCAATCAAGCCAAACAAGGCAACACTAAGTAGCCCAACCAAAGAATGTCTAAGACCATCCCCACCATCACTGACAGGGCAAACCACTCAAATATAAACCAAGAGCAAACCCCACTTCTTACTAGCACTGATGATGTTACCTAATTTGGGTAATGTAATGTCTGCAAGAAAACAACCAAGCTCAGAAAGCACTAAGGGTACCTCATGCACCAAGATTAAAAAATAGACCAAAGCAAACTCAAAAGCAAGAACAAGGAGAAGGAATAATGCAAGTTTAAAAAAGAAAACTATGAGGTTAGGATTAGGGTTTATTTAGTCTTTAATCAGCAGCAATCTCATATTTTATTTTAGCTTTTTTTAAGTTAAACTAAAATATTTTTCACTGAGATCTTTCTAATGAATGTCTCAATCAATGTACAGCTGCATACAAATTTAGCAATTATCAGTAGTAGACCAGCTAGAGCCTGAATACCAAAAATATTTGGTAGATTATTTACATATGTGCATTGAAATATCTAAGATATTTTCAACATATTTTGCAGTAGAAATGCAATTACAATGTTTTTTATTCTTTTAAATGTAATGATACATAGCGAAAATTAAATTTAGATTAAATTAAATCCCATATTGGCTGTTGCCTTTTTTGAGGAAAACATTATCATCACATAACCAACTTACTATTATAATATTAGAATGAGAGTCAGTTGAAGAAACAAACTAACTAATTTAATCACTAGTTTTGTATATTGAAGACTATCATCCTGAATACCAACCACTACATGAAATGCAGTTACTTCTAAGCAGACACATGCAGAATTCCACTATAAATAATTCAAAAATGTGAGCATAAACATTTATAATGTTCTACCACACCGCTGTACTTTAATGCTATTAGATTAATTTAGCAGAAAGAAACATTTCAAATCTATCTTTAAATGGCTTCCTGGGGATATTATTAACTGTGCTTTTCCATAAGCAATTTGTAGAAAGTACAGAAATTTGTATGAAGTCATCATGTAGCCTGTAAAAAGAAAGAACATTGTTGGAGAAAAACTGAAATATGATCAAGGGAAAGCTCATGAACTTTTTTCATAAAACAGCTGCAGTCAGACATTTGGATATAATATTACATTTTATTAAAATGAACCATAAGCACAATGTTTTTTGAAATTTCAGGCATTGAAAGGAATCGATGTTTTGATTAAATCCCTTCAATATAAAAAGTTAAATAAAAAACAGAGCAGGTGAAACTTCCTTCACTCCCCATCTACGAACCTGTCAAACTACATGCGAGTTATTTTTTCTGTTGTAATAATATGATTTTCAAAAGAGTGTTATTTTTTTAAGATCTACAAAAACAAGAGCATAACAAATGTGGCTTGACCATTGAAGGAAACATCCATACATTTATATTGTTTTGTGAACTATACTGGTTACCAAATTGCTTCTGGATGTAGTTCATGGTACTGGTTATCACTATAAAGCCCTAAAAAGCATTGGGTCAGGTTGTTGGTGGAACTGTCTGTATCCCATAATTTCTGCCCATCCAGCAGAATTAGTGAGCTCTGGGTCTCATAATGTTATTTTTCAGAATCCAAGATGTGTTCCAAGGGGGGGTATTCACTTACCTTTGTTACCAGTTCGCAAATGTGAGCGCTCGCTTGCTCGCACGCTCCCTATGCTCTCATCCTCCATGCAGAGGGTCAAAAACGGGATGTGATGATGTCCAGGTGGGTGGGCAGAGCTTCCCGCTGCTGGCATTACCAGATCACGCAATCCGGATAGAGCCGGCTGAATTTCACCACTGATGTGTTCCCTCTCTGTCATGTTGCTTGCCTCTAGAATGAGATTCCCCTCAGATGTCCATGAGGGAATTTCCCTCCCTGATTGCCTTCCAAAATGACTTGAAGGTAATATTCTTGCTAGTTTTATTGTTGTTATTATTATGTGTCTTCTATGAACAAGTGCTGTTTTGTACCATTTATTTAACGTATTGTATACTGTGGCTTACTTTAAATTCTGAGCAGTTCAAAGTCATCTTAGAGTTATACCATGCCTAAATAAATAAATAGACTATGCCTAACTTTTAAAAATGTCCCCTTACGTTTAGATTTTTCCTCTATTTTCTTTTTCTTTCTATTCCCTCTCCATACCCTACCTCTGTATCTTTGATGCATTCCAATAGGATTATCGGATTGTTATACATCCTTTCATTTCAGCAGCAAGTAAAAAAAATAATCTGCGAAAGCTGCCACTTTATTTATTTAACGTATGGCATATCAAACATGGATTTGCAATATATATCAACATTTCACCTGGATTAAAAACACAGTAAAATATGAATGTTAAAAATATCTATATCAGTATACCAAAAAGATCTATATCCGTATACCAATGTTTAGGCTATCTAACCACTGAAGCACTGCATCATTTATGTAAAGAAAAAATGAAATCTTGCCCTCAGTTTACAGCTATCACAATGTGATCTACAGTTTGACATGGGAGTAAACAGTCACACTGAGAGGAGAATATTATATACCTATTTATACAGTGAATGCTGGCAGACACTGTGTGAGATGCAAATCCTATTCACAATATCAATATAATCTAGACTTATATAGCACTCCACTGTACTTTACAGCACCCTCTGAGCAGTTAACATTGTGAGCATATTGTCTCCAACAATCTGGTCCTCATTTTACTGACCTTGGAAGGATGGAAAGTTCAGTCAACCTTGAGCTGGTCAAGATCGAACTCCAGGCTGGGAGAACAGTTAGCCTGCGACCCTGCATTCTAGCTACTGCGCCACCACAACTCTTTATCAAGGTTTATGTGGTAGTTAAAAACTGGCACCTTTACATAGGATCATTTATATGTTTACCTTTGTCTGGATGTTCAATACCCCATCTGGATCTCCACTGAGAATCTATATTAAAGTTGTTAAGCATATGTCATGCAAATGCCAGCTACCACTTCAAAAGGAATTATGAGATATGGATCATAGTATCACAGCTGGAAATCTCTTCCTTTTTTTCCTTACTGTGACACAAATATGAAAGGATGGAGCTTGTGTTGTGATGTTACAATGCCTGGTTTATCATTTTGGTAAACAACACTTGTGAATCAAACTATGTAAGATCCAAACATACTTAGGCCTTTTTTCTATTTAACCCTTTCCCTTTCCCCTTTATTTTTAAGCTTAATATTAACTCTTATATTCTATTGGGAATAATCTGAAACTTTAATATGGCAAACACTACAGTATGTGTTTAATCCCTGCCAAATTTAATGACATGTTTTGAATTTATCATAACAAAATCTGTATTACCATTACATCACATACAAAAACAAAAAGGACAGGTTTTGACTCTGATTACAACTAAGAGTTTTAATTACAAAACTAATATTTTTTTAAAGAAGTAAAAATTCTTCCACGTGTGTAAATTATTGTTTTTTAAGAAGTAAGGTATACATAAGCCTCAATTGTAGAGTACACGTTCATATCAAACTCTCAAAATGGAAAGAGTAATGTACCAAGAAAAGCACAAAGCATGCTGAAAACAAATATGTAATTTAACATTTTTCAGTTATTGTTCATGGATTGTAACAGCATGTTTCAAGATACTAACAAATATTATTATACATTTTGAAACTTCCAGCTAATGAAAGAAAGAAAGAAAGGAAGGAAGGAAGGAAGGAAGGAAGGAAGGAAGGAAGGAAGGAAG
>WNWU01000016.1:17953621-17974701 GCA_012654045.1 Ptyas mucosa | reverse complement strand
AAGAAAGAAAGAAAGAAAGAAAGAAAGAAAGAAAGAAAGAAAGAAAGAACTCAAACCTATCAGTTTACGTAAATTAAATATATTTTATTTTTAAACTCCTGTTTTCAGCCTCTCTTGAACAAGATCCCATCTCATTCCAGAATCATTGCCATCTATTTTATTTAACACTGCAGCTGCATTATCTCAAAAGAGCCAGGACTTTTGATACTCTCCTTAAATACATAATGTGTTTTTTAGTGTGAAAGAAAAATGCATCATTTCCTGGATTCGGTGGGAAACTTGGCTTCCTGAGAGAGCCATTCAACATGGTGTCGTAAATCTTGATGTGCAACGTAGAAAGCTTAGTAAAACTTAGACTCCTTCACTTAATCAAACATTTTCATTATGTCTTTTTTCAAACACCGTCCAAGAGCTAGAAGTGATGGTATATAACTCTTTTTTTCTACTTTGGCTCCTGTATGTTTGAATTTATATGCCCACTAATACTTTAAGATTAAACTTATGAAAATGAATGAATGAATGCACCAACTTCAATTTGTCAGTGGGTGATTTACACCATACTTTCTTAGTACAAATAGTTCCAAGTGTTTCTGAGGGAGGGGGTCTCGCCAGACATGTAATTTGTAAATTGAGGATATATTGGACAACAAACGTACAACAATTGTTCCTATGATATAATAGTCCAGGGAAGAGTTATAATACAGTAGCAGACATTAATTTTCATATAAAACATTACAACTTCAATCATTAACTACTGAGGAAATGAATAATATAATGTTCATTGGCAACCTCTTTTAACCATTTCTTTACATGAATGATAATTTTTAATGAAGCTACAAGAGATGCTTGTGAAGTCTCATGTCACAAGAAAACATATATGCATATTTATCATAAAAAATAATAAAATGCAGACTATATTTATGAAATATTAACATATTCATTTTTCACTCAAAAAAACCGTATGATATATAACAACTAACCTGAAACAAAAATTGTCAAAGGTATATGCACTATGGTTTAAAATCAATCGTTATTATACAGAGGTTCAGTAAAGAAAAACTTGATTAAAAGTGTCTGAAAATTTATTTGACCAAATATTTTCAGAACAGTGGTAAAATTCCCAGAAGGAAATCTTCATGTTCCAGAATTTGGAAGGATAAAATATTCAAAGATTGCTAAAATGAGGCAGCAAAAAAAAAATCTATGTTAACACTAACAAGTCTCAGCCTAAGTAAAATATTATTCTGGCAGTAAAATCATACAAGGTTTTCAAATGCAAACACAGAGAACTATTGCAAACAATTATAAAATAATACTGAAATTTAATAGATTGGCAATCTGGGAGGTTTAAATTATCCCTAGCCAAAGTAAAGACGTCAAATTTACCATACCAGAATATTTATTATTTTGTTATGTTACTATTATTGCAATATGAAAGGTGCGATGGATCATCTGTTTCCATTCCAAAGCCATTCTTTCAAAGCGTGTTTTATTATTATATATAATAATTCCTTGGTATAGGACCACATATACATCATAGGAAGAGATGTTCTTTCATTCCATGCATTTTTCACTTTTCTGTTTTCTGGATATTCACCTCACATCTGGGAAATATCTTAGTTACCCTAAGCATGTTAGGAATAGACACATCTGAAATTCTGAAGACCCAAAGTTGGGGATGATGTCTACACTCTCTATAGAATACGCTCCGTAATAATTTTCTACAAAGAGACAGATAGAGGTAAAAGAAACAAAACAGACAGAAGCTGAATTATGGTTAACTGTTAGACCATGTACTGTATACAGTATTCAGTATTATTCAGATCATCTATGAAATCTTAACAGTTTTTTGCAACCTTTAATTTAAGAGTTAATGTGCCTCATGCATGAATGCCATATATCTATTCCATATGGTCAGTCCATTTGAAATCACAAATGGACTGACCATATGGAGTCAAATGGACTAACCTAAAACAGTTTACCGTATTTTTCGGAGTATAAGACGCACCGGAGTATAAGACGCACCTACCTTTTTTGGTGAGGAAAAGAAGAAAAAGAAATCTCCCTCTGCCTCTGCCTTTGAGAAATTTTGCCTTGTTGCAGCAAACAGCAAACAGCCTTCTTTACTTTCATTTTTGTTTTCAGCATAGCTTGATTCGCTATGCTGGGGGAAAAAAGGGGGGGGGGAATCTGCTCCAGCAATTTACCTCTTTGCAGCAAGCAGAAGAGCCTACGCAAATAGCTGAGAGCAAATCAGCTGAGTGTCGGGAGGCCAATCCAATCAACTTGTGCTAATTAGCCTGTGCTGAAGCTGCAAGGAGCTGTTTTTTCTTGCTGTTTGCTTGCAAGGAGATAACTGCTGCAAGGCAGAGGCCAAAGGGTGGGGGCCAGTGGGTAGCGGGCTATGTTCAGTGTATAAGATGCACCTAAATTTTCACCCCTTTTAAGGGGAGAAAAAGGTGAGTCTTATACTAGGAAAAATACGTTAATTATTATGATGTATTTTTATAAAATTTAAATATAAAATAATGAAGAAAGGGACAAATAGCAGCAAGATAATTGATTCAATTGTGGTAGCAATGGATAAAAAAATGAAAGATTTGAAAGATCATATTGGGACAAATCCTACTTAAAAACAGTGTGGTTGCTAAATATAGACACCAACATGATAACACATAATCAATCAAAATATAACATGCATTGTTTCTCAGTTCTCAGCCCTTATTTGGAAGTAAAGGTTATTGTGACAGATTGCGTAAAGATTGTCATACAGTATCTTTAATTTTAATTCACCTAGAGACAATATAATACATCAAACTTCCTGAAAATATAATACAATAATCTTAAATTAGCATTTTGTAATCTTAATCATCTTCCTTTTTAAAAAAGGAATTACAGTTATTGTTTCTAAACCAAGAAGCAAGCCTGCCAAATGAGATGTGAAGTTATATTTTTTAAAAGTGTACTGTGATATAGTTCATAAAATCCTCAAACTAGCAAATGGAAAGAATTCGGGTCCCCCAATAGTCCATTCTTGCTGCAAAACATCTTTATTATATAATACTCTGCATTTTGCTAGGCATACATAAAAGAGCTGCAATGTAATTTAACTTTAGATAGTTAATATATATGATTTTAGAAAATAAATAGAATAATGCTTATTAAATTGTTTAGATGGTAGAAGATAGCTCAGCCTACAGTCAAGACAGTGTTCCTTCCAAAATCTATTTAGAAGTTAAAGGGAGTCTAGTTAGCAACTAGAGGTTAAAGTTACTAGTAATATTTGTTATAGCATTTGCATCAACTTTCAAATTATTAGGTTACATTCCTTCCTGATTGAACTTGGTCTTTATTCATTTGCTGCTCTGTTTGATTTGATTTGATTTGAAATCAAATTGCAATTTTTCTTTTTGCTAGTGATGGGGAAAAGATCAGTTAATTCTTCCCTATGTGGCATAAATATATCGAAATAGTAGACAAAATTAAACGAACACAAACAGGAATTAATTTTGCTTGAAAATTCCTGTAAAGTATATATATAGATGTTAGCTACATAAAAGTTAGCTACTTAAGAACAATGTAAAAGGATATACAAAATAGTACATTTCACATAGTTAAATAGTCTAATATTTATTAGAAGAAACACTATTAAGATTCTGACATATTTGCAAACTCATTTACTGTTTTAATGTTTGGCATCTATTACTGTAATAAAACTATTTTTTTTCTGATTAATTGTACCCCTCCACTCTTTTCATAATGTATATCAGTGCTGATTTCTCATCTTCTTCTAGATTTAGCTGAAGGAGATTAAATAACAGTTGCTTTGCATTAGAAAAAAAATCAAACTTCACATCTCAAATGATTCAGTTCCTACAATTAAATATTGGTTTAATAATCTGACGAACAATTGCACTCTGATAATGAATCCCCTTTTGTGTGAATGGTGATAATATAAACTAAGATGATATGATGTACCACTGCATTCCATTCCTCTGAACTGGAAAACATGGGAATCTAGCCAGCAAATTTATTCATGACCTAAATCTATACTCTAGTGTCTTTGAGAGCTATTAACTAAAATATCCATTTAAGTACAATGAAAAAGCATGTTAGCTTGTTGTAATGGTTCTGTGAAGGAAGATGTACAGTAGGATTAAATGGCAGCATGTATGAAGCTATGTGCAAATGAAACTGAGATTTATATGACTGCAACAACTATAAGCAGTAATTTCTTCACACATAATTGAAGTTATTACATAACTGTGGCATAATTTATCACATGGTCATAGAATTTTCAACTCATTGGCATATTTCATTATGCTCAATCAATATGTAAGGGTAAAAACTTAGCATTCTGGCCCTAAACCAGTGACTTTCTTAAAATTAAGTTTTCAAGTTGGGTGTATCCTATTTTGGAACCAGTCCAATCCCAAAAAATTTGTTTTGCCCAAAATACTATGGATCACTTCCAATTGGAAGAACTAAATTCCAGTACTCACTAGAAAACATCTCCTTGAGAACATTCTGTTCCCGGAACAGCAAATTTGTCATATTTATCACTCAAATATACACCACTAGCTGTATATATTGTAAGGTTATAGAGCTTTCTGAACTAGTTGTGGAGTTCTCACTTCATATTTGAACACTGATTTCCCATTTCTCATAATTCCTGAAATATAGATGAAGGCCTTACTTCTGTGTATTATATATGTTTGGTAAACATTTGTCATTTTTGTTTAATTTGCAATTTAAAATATTACACTTTCAATGTCAGAACAATTACCTAAACCAATACATAGATATTTGTGAAAGTAAGAAAAAACATGTCTGATCATATCTATGTAGCAAGAAAAACATTTACTTAAAGAAACTTCATCTGTAAAGTGAAATAGAGAAATCAAAAGAAAGAAATTTCTCTCACTATTTTAAAATATTTCTATATTTTATATCTTATTTTACAATAGAAACTATCAATCATCTTTTATCAAGCTAAGTGTTTAGCTTTATGTAGAAAAACTGGAATCCATTTCAATTGAATTGTAACCTAGAATGTCTGTCTGTCTGTCTGTCTGTAACAATCATCTTTTTACCAATCTGAGAGAAAGCTAGAGAAGGGGAGGAGGGAGGGGGGAGGGAAAGAGAGTGAGACTCATACAGTCATGCATGCAAATATAGACTGTCATTTGGGAATTTTTTCCTTTTTTTCTGCCCTGTTTTACTCATTGGATTAACACTTGAAAAAGAAAACTGCAAGAAGAGTTGCAGTATTGGTACATGTCAATGCCAGTTGTCCTTGTTAACGTAATTGCAGCTTCTGGGTAGACTTCAAGGGGGGTTCATGTAGCATATGCACTAATCCATCTGTGACATGATATGAGGAGAGTATAAGTGACTCTAACCAGTAACTTCTAATTTAAGGACAATCACAAGATAATAGTCGGCAAAAGCTTTTGTGTCCACAGATAGTCCTTGCTTTTCCAGCATGAGTTAAGAGAGTCCAGAAACGATCTTCACACCTATCCCCAGGACCCCAGATTGAAGAGCAATACTTTCCAGAGTGGCACAACCCATTCAGAGCTAAAGTTGGTATTGTTCCAGAGTTCGTTTCTGACCCTACAATCACTCTGTTTTGCTAGACTTTTTCCAAAAGACAAGAATCAGTTGGTTTAAATTATAAGAAAATATATGCCCAATTTTCTTCCTCTTATAGATATGTTAATTTGGACTTTGCAAATTCTGCACACATACACTGAAATAGCATATTTAATGCAACAGATACTGCAGCACTAGTTTAATAATTAATGACAATTTTGATGTGATTCAAGATTTTAAATTTATATTAGGCAAGAAAAACAAAATGCACAGGTACAGGAACTATTGCTCAATACTAGTAACTGTGAGAGGGATCTTGGAGTCCTAGTGGACAATCATTTAAATATGAGCCAGCAGTGTGCTGCAGCTGCCAAAAAAGCCAACACAGTTCTAGGCTGCATAAACCGAGGGATAGAATCAAGACCACATGAAGTGTAAATACCACTTTATAATGCCTTGGTAAGGCCACGCTTGGAATACTGCATCCAGTATGTTGAGACTCTAGAAAGAGTGTAGAGAAAAGCAACGAAGATGATTAGGGGACTGGAGGCTAAAACATATAAAAAATGGTTGGAGGATTTGGGCTTGGCGAGTCTAGAGGAAAGAAGCACTAGGGGGCACATGATAGCACTATTCCAGTATTTGAGAGGCTGCCACAACAAAGAAGGGGTCAAATTATTCTCCAAAACACCAGAGGGCAGGACAAGCAATGGGTGGAAACTAATCAAGGAGAGAAGCAACTTAGAACTAAGGAGAACTTTCCTGACAGTTAGAACAATTAATTAGTAGAACAACTTGCCTCCAGAAGTTGTAAATGCTCTAACACTGGAAGTTTTTAAGAAGATATTTGATAACCATTTGTCTGAAGTGGTGTAGGATATTTTGCCTAAGCTGGGGGTTGGACTAGAAGACAACCAAGGTCCCTTCCAACTCTGTTATTCTAAATATCATTCTAAATATTGAAAGCTGTCAGTGTATTTGGAACACATACTAGATGCTGATTGTATGGATATTTATCCCACACCATCTATATTTTGTAGTATATAATTTAATAGCTGCTAGTAAAACTATGGAAAAATAATTGCAGGATTTTCCCAAGATCAATATTAAGTAGGAAAATTAACAAAAAATATTCTTTAGCTACCTTTTCCCATAATCTGTTTTTCACTCCTCGAAGTTCTTTCTTATTATTAGCAAATCACTGAAACCAGTTCAAAACTACAGCACTTTTTAGCCCTGGCTTATACTTTAGGCAAATATTTATTCTATAATTTCCATAAATCTTCTTCTTCTCTTTTGATATGCAAGAATCTAAGTTATTAATAAACCATGAGTTGTGACTGTTCTTATTTCCTCTTGATTTGTCTACTATAAGAGTATTCCCTGCTGTTTAATTAGATAATAACTGGTTGATGATCAATAATGCCTTGGTCAATAAACATATCTATTAAAAATAACTGAGTAAACAATCCATAATGATGCATTTTTGGCACAATAGCACACTGTTAAGTTCATACTTTTATAAACTTGGAATTCAGCAAATGCTATTCATTCAGCAAGTCCCACAGACTCTACAAGTATTTATATTCTCTGATTAGCTTTTATTGTACACCTCAGAAATCTGCAGGTCTAAATGGCAGAAGTATTATTCTCCATTAAATGTTCACCATAAAGTAATTTATAGTTATCCACAAGGGGAAACTTGGCAGGGAAAAAACCCAAGATTGCCAGTAACTCCTGCTGGGATCAGGAATATCATTTCCCTCCTTTAACCACTGCTTCGCTTCACCACTTGTCAACATATAAATCTTATCACTAGAAGTAACTCAATGACACCTGGGGAAAACATGAATAGAGGTTAAAAAAAAGTAGAGGTAATGCAGAAAGGCTATTCTAAAACTGAATTAACTAACTCCAGTCAGAGCTACATAACTATAGCAGGCTTGGAAAAGACTAGGAAAATATAATTATTGAATTGTATATCTTGTTTAAGAAAACATTTTTAATTGGTTAAGGGCATATATAAACCCTGTATAAAAACTCTTCAAAATAACAAATAATAGATGTAGGAAATGCTTTTGGTTCTTGATGAAAAGGTTAAAAAAGGAAAAAGCATCTCAGTTAAAAAAGGAAAAGGAAGCACAATATTGAGTTTTAAAAACTAGCTCCAAATTAGAAAGGCAAACTTGGGACTTTTCCAAAATACATGCATGGGTTCTGCTTATAAACAATAAATTATATCTTCTAAGATTTCAATATTAAATACGATTGGTTTCAGTGGTGGGTTTCAAATAATTTCACCACCAGTTCACTGAAAATGTGACTGTGTGCACATGTGTGCACGGCTTCTGCACAAGCATGTGTGCACAGCTTCTGCGCATGTGCACATGGATAACTTCCATGCATGTGCACATGGATGGCTTCCATGCACATGAACGCACAGGCTTCCACCACACAGTGAGGCTCGACCAAGCAGCCTTTTGGGGCCTGTTACCCTCCATCTCAGCTCTCCGGGGCAGCGGCTGCTTATGTCCACACTGCTGGGAAAGTATCTTGTGCAATTTAGCAGTTGTGAGCCACTGCTTTCCTCTGAGTCCCATCTGGAAAGCACTGCAGCTGAGAGAAACAGCAATCAACATGGCTGCTTCTTCTTTCTGGATGGGTCTTAGGGGAAAGCGGTGGCTCACAGCTGCATTTGACAGTCTCCCAGCAAGAGAAGCAGAGAGAAGCAGATGCCAACCCAGAGAACACATGGAGCGTCTCTGCGAGTGACCGAGTCTTGGCAAGGGACGGAAAAAGCTACTGCAAGTTCTCCGCTGCAACGCTTTCTGGATGGGACTTCTTGTAGGTAAGAAGAACTGTCCGGTTCATTCCCAAACCACTTCAGCCCTCCGGTGCCCATATCGCCCCCCCCCATGGCCCTTCAGCCTAGGGTGGCAATAAATTGCTTCGGCCCAGGGCAGCATAGTTTGATGCTGTGGAGAGGCATATGGTCAGAGGCCTGGGACAAGGCTGGAGTATGGGAATGGTGCATTCCCCAACCTGGCTGAGGCGAACAGGGAGCAGGCAGAAGCTCCAGGGTAAGGCCAGAACCAAGGATTGGCACATCCCCCAACCTGAGGTGAAGGGAGAGTGAGCAGCATGCGGGCAGAAGGATGGTGATTGGTGAGAGCCATGCCCCAAAATAGCCAAACTTTGCCGTGTCCACCCCAAGGTGGCCCTTCAGCCGAGTGCCTTACCTTCTTAGACAGCCGCAGTGAGCTGAATGGGTGAAGCATGGATATCAGCTGGGCCGTACGCCCAGAGTGGAAGTCCACGATGAAGGCAGGGGCAAGCTGGCAGCGCTACGTTGGACAGTGGGAGGCAGCTAGCTAGTCCGCAACTTGCAGGCTTACCCAGGCCGCTCAGGACCACTCAGTTGGGCCACAGGCACCGCACTGAAAGGCAGGCAAGCTGGCTGGCCCACAGAGACCTTGTGGTCAATGGCAGACAAGGAGCCAAACAGAATCTACAGCTATGCCAGAGAAGGGAGATGAGAAATGACTGGATGAGGCTGGGTGGGTGAGTGGGGCAAGCAGGCGGGGTAACCAGACGAGCGAGGGTTAGTGGGGCAAGCAGGCAGCTGGGGTGAACAGGCAGCCGGGGAAGGGAACAGACAGTGGTGGGATTTGCCCGTTCTCCAAACTGCTTAAAATTTTCATGACCGATTCAACTGAACTGATGCGAACCAGCTGAATACCATGTTTCCTTGCTTTAGTACATAATTAAACCAGGCATAAAGTTATGTTGAATTTATTACACTAATTGTATTAAATTTAGAACACTGTTGATCTTAGAAAAATATCAATATAGATTCTATAATTATTGTTTAGATGTTGTTGTTGTTAGTGGCGAAGTCATATCTGACCCATCGCTACGCCATAGACAACATTCCTTCAGGCTTTCCTGTCCTCTACCAGCTTAGATATTAAGTTTATTTATATAAAAAATGTCACTACTAGACTTAAATGCTACTCATTCAATTAAAATAAAGTAACAATGCTAGTTTATTTCAGGGAAACCCATAATTAAAATAATATAATAGTGTCCTTTTTTCCTTTTACAAACTTAAGTATGCAAAAAGCTGATCATGGAATTCGGTGTTTAACATATCCTTGCATACTGAGAAAGGAAGCTGGGATAAAACTGAGAGCCAAGGCTTGGATATATTTTGAAGATATAAGAGTTAATGGATTCCTGACAAAATGTGCCATATCATGAGGGATAGTTTTTCAGCCATAGCTTTACTCACAAAATATTATTCACAGAATAATCTGTGAAATTCTTCTAAACTACAGTTGAAATTTTGATGACGATATCCATAGATACAGAAAAAAAAGGATGGCCTTGATAGAGATAAGGAAGATCTTCTACCAAAGCAATGAATACATAAATGTGTTTTAAATCCATATCAAGATAGAGATTTGTGAAAATACCTAGGGCATCCTCCTCGTATGAATTCCCAATTTGTAATACAAAACCTATCCTGTTGCAATTGTACTGCAACATTGAAAGGTAACTGTAAATGTATGTAAGTGTGGAGTTGGCATAATGGCAACACAATACACATTTTGTCATTTATAGTCCTTTGTAAACACTCCATGCCAATGGAGATTTCTGAGAAAATACATTATGTTTTCTATTGCTAACTGTTGCAAGATACAGAAATATCCCTTTAGATGCAGTGAGGTTTCAGAGAGAAAATTGTAAAATGAAATAAATATTGATAGCATGAATCCCACAGGATTACTAACAGTTCGTATTTTATAGTTCTGTCATTTTTGACACTTTGTCGGTGTCATATTTGCAATGCTAACATTTTAATGAACACATCCACTGGGTTACATTAATAACATCTGTAAGAATAGTTACAGCAGTTCTGTTTGCATATTTTTTGTAACAGATCCCCTATCTGAGGTACTGTATTCCACAATGGAGAAAAAGTATTCAATAAAATCTTTTCCAGCTCTGCTGTTTACAAAAACTCTAAATTACAACTCTTTATCAAAATGAAAGGAATATATATATTGTAGGAATTTTTTCATTTCCCATGGTGTGCTCCATTTACTTTTCACCAAACATGAAAATTTAGATGAAGGATAAACTTAGAATTTTTATTTGTTAATCTGTCTGAAACCCAAATTATATAATAATAAAGACATAGCTCTCTGCTTGATAACCCAACTAATAGCCTCATTCAGATATGTATATCATTTAACTTACCAAACCAAATCCAACTATTTGATTCTCAATTTCCTGTGACACCTGTAACCTCTCCAAGTGACAATCCATATTACTAAATCATAAATTCTTTTAAAGAACATGTTATGTCTTTAAAATCAACAATGGTTTGCTTGAAATGGTTACAGAATCAGAATCAGTGAAGAATACAGACACCAAGGCACAAACATTTATACCCATACACTGAAACAATATGTTTATGACACCTTCTACATCAGTCCTAGATTAGCATAAGAGGTTTTTAAATGAAATGGAAAAAGGAAAAATAACATTTCCCCTTTTTCCATTTCATTTTTAAAAAATCTCTTATGCTAATCTAGGATTAATAATTTCTACTTAAACACAGCTGGTTTAGTACAAATGTGTTAGAGAACCCTTCTCTACTTAGAATATAGAATAACAGAGTTGGAAGGCACCTTGGAGGTCTTCTAGTCCAACCCCCTGCTTAGGTAGGAAACCCTATCGTATGTGTGAATCATATAAATCAAATATTATTTTATATCTGAACATTCAACACTGTCAAACTAGTTACTAAGAATGCATTAATATTAATCTTCTCATCGTTCCTATCACCCATCTCCTCCCACTTATGACTGTATGACTGTAATCTTGTTGCTGGTATCCTTAAGATTTATATTGACTGTTTCCCTATGGCTATCATTAAGTGTTGTACCTTATGATTCTTGACAAAAGAATCTTTTGTCAAAGAATTCTTTTATGTACTCTGAGGGCATATGCACCAAGACAAATTTTTTGTGTCTCCAATCACACTTGGCCAATAAAGAATTCTATTCTATTCTATTCTATTCTATTCTATTCTATTCTATTCTATTCTAATTAGATGCAGTGACCACTTAAGAGACAGAAATGCATTTCATCAAATTTATTAATTATAAGAAATTGTATTTTGTATTTTATTCAATAGCCTGAAGGCCTTTTCAAAAAAAAAAAAGAAAAGAAAAAGATAAAACAGACAGTTACAGAAATAACAGTGTAAAAATATATGATATATGACATTAAAATTTAACAATAACTAAATTTCCAAAACTAGATAACCCAAATAAGATAGCTCCTCTCTAACTCAGCTCGTCTTTCTTACAATCAATGAAATTCTTTTTGATATAACTGGCTCGTATTGCTGTCATCTTTTTGAGATAGCGAGTGATAGCCCTTACCAGGGGAGGAGAGTCTGCCTTCAATAGAAATGTTAATTTATGCCTTACATTCCAGTGGGCAAATTTATTTATAATTGGGGACAGATATTCTTTTCTTACTTCCTCATACAGCCTACATTCAAATATTATATGCGCCGTATCCTCCACGACGTTTGCCCCACATATACATGTTCTTTCATCATACGGGATTTTCCAGTAATTGCCAAATTTAACGTTGGTATCTAAAAGTTCAAATCTAAACTTGACAAATAGTTCTCTCTCCACTGATGGCATTTCTAGGTGTAAATATTTTTCCAGGGTAAAAGTTGTTTTAACTGCTGTCAGAAGATTAAGGGAGTGATTAGTTGAAAAAGTTGCCATGTCCATTTGCCCATGTATATCTTTAATCTGTTGTTTAACTTGCTTCAGAGTGTCGCACAACGGGAACCCTACGCCATATCGATTCAATATTTCTGACAGCCAAGTTAGCCAGGAATACATTTGAGGATTTGAAATCTGCTGTTCCTCTAGGCAGATTTTGGGAAGTCTACTGGCTTCTATCTGAGTCATTTTTAGCCACTAGGCTATCACCCTAGAGATTGTGTAGGTGTGCAGTGAAAAATGTCCCAATTCAGCTCTGACGGCTGCCACCGAAGTGGAATTGTTTACCCCCAGCATCCTCCTCAACAAATTATTTTGAGTTCTCTCCAATATGGGGGCCTCTGTAAGACCCCAGATTTCGGCACCGTAGAGCATAATCGGAACAAGTTTAGCCTGAAAGACTTTACAAATTGATAAAATCGAGGTTGGTTGAATACGTTTACTTAATTTGGATACAAGGCTTGCCCCAGCTCTGACCTTTTGAGAAAGGTATTGATGGTGCGGAGTCCAACCACCTGCACTGGAAAAAACAATTCCAAGATAGGTATATTGGGTAACTTGCTCAATCTTTGTGTCATTAATATGCCAATTATGCTTTTTATTCTTATTGCCAAAGACTAAAACTTTTGACTTAGCTACATTTATAGTCAAGTGGTTTGTAGTACAATAACGTGAAAGCTTGGCGAGAAGCTTTCTCCTCATCCCTATTTGGGTTCTAGAAAACAGCACTAAATTATCGGCATATATTAATACATTAATAAATCTTGAGCCTATTTGTGGGCTGTGTGTTAGAAGATCTTCCAGCTGCGCTGGGATATCATTTATATAAAGATTAAAAAGAGTAGGGGCCAGCAGGCAGCCCTGCCTCACTCCTCTGGTTGTCGGTATGTTGTTTGTTGAGGCCCCATTTGCTGCATATGACTCTAATTGCCATATTAGTATAGAGAATACTGATCAACAAAATCTGGGATCCATCCTCACGACTTGTAGTTTCCTCCACAGACGGTTCCTATCAATAGAATCAAATGCAGCACTAAGGTCAATAAAGGCGGTATACAGCTTTTTCCCCTGGATCTTGTATTTATTAATTAAATGGGAAAGGACAAAACAATTGTCAATGGTAGACCTACCCAATCTAAAACCTGCCTGCTCATTTGCCAGAATTTCCTTATCCAAGCACCAGTCCTCTATTTTATTTAGCAGATGCTTCGTATACATTTTTGAAATTATATTGAGAAGGCTGATGGGTCGATAGTTAGATGGGGCAGCTCTGTCACCTTTCTTGAAAATTGGAAAAACTATAGCTAACCTCCACCCTTCAGGGATTATCCTTACTTTATCAATATAAGTAAATAGTGCTACCAGCACCGGTACCCAGAAATCAATGTTGGACCTAAAGAGTTCAGGAGGCAGCAAGTCCTCTCCGGGGGCCTTACCTGCCTTTAAGGATTGGATTATATGTTTAACTTCAGTAGAGGTAACTGGAGTCCATTCCGGACATTTCCTTAATTCCTGCTGGAGAATATCCAGTTGCAAGACATTTGTTGTATTCTTACCGTCAAATAAAGTAAGATAGTGCTTCTCCCATTTTACTGCTGATATATCAGTGTCCATGAATGGGGAACGTTGTCTTAATATACCGGCTATCTTATGCCAAAAGATCGTAGGGAATTGGGATTTCACTGCCATTTCTACCTCTTTCCATATCCTGGTGTTATAGCAACTTTTCTTGTTTTTCAGGAGAGATTTGTATGCTCTCCTGAGTTGAACCATATTTGAATAATCACCATCCTGTCTGGACCAGTTAACTTTCCTAACTGTGGCTCTTAGATTTGCCCTCAACCTATGGCAATCGTCACCAAACCACTTTCTAGAGATCCCATCTACTTTATTATCATTCTGGATCATTAAGTTCTTAAGACTAGAAGTCAGCTCTATATAAGCTAATATTGGGGTGTTGTCTCTGGGCTTAGATTGGGAAATTTCCCTTGCTAGCTGTCTGGCTTAGTCTGAGCCCAGATAAGTGGTCACAGATTCAACATCAAGTCTGTGCCAATATAACCTTTTGTAATTATAAACCCAGGTGTTTACTAAGGTGTCAATTTCCTCTCTTAAATGAGGCCTAACTACTGAAGAGAGTGAGACCAGAGCTGTGATGGGAAAGTGGTCACTTTCCTCTCTAAATATAGCTCTTACATCTGAAAAATGGTGTACTAAACTAGAGGAAGTGCAAATATAATCAATAGAGGTTGATGTTTTGTTAGACGAGAAAGTATAGGGATATATATACCCATCACTCAAGTCACTAAGTACTTGCATATCATTCATAAACAGCAGAGAAATTAACCTTTGGGCATATTTATTGGCCCTCTTGTCCATTGAGGTCTGGATGAATTCATTATAAAAGTATCCAGTTGGTACCAGGCCTCACTTAGCATAGCTCTTCATTGAGGGGCCTAGTCTTGCATTAGTATCTCCAGCTAATATAATTTTTGCTTGGGGAAAGCGTCCCTTTAAGGTAGCTAATACTGAATCTAATTCATCCCGAATTAGAAAATCTAATAGAATATATTGGAATTGAGGGTCTAAAGAAATTTTTTGTTCTGTCCCCTCCCTGCTTCAGAAGCCCAGACAAGCACACACACTCGAACGGGAGTATTCAGAAGTTGTTTATTTACCATCCATAAACAACGAGCTGGCAGTGAGCCCGGGAGAGATAGCTTTTGTTTTGAGTTGCCACGGCCAGTCCCTGATAAGGCTCCAAGTATTTATATCCAATACGAGCTTCAAAGAAAACGCTTCACTGCTGCAGTATTTCAGGACACAAGCAGTCAGGGTAAAACTTTGTTCGTCACAAAAGCCAACAAGGTAAGGTCAGTTCCTTTTATACCTTGTGGGGCGTTGGCTTTGTGACTCATCACCTCGTGCTCGGCCCCACCCACTCCTTTGCTGAGCCCGTCTCTCTGATCGTCGCCACCTGGGATTAATCCACTCCCTCTCCTCATTATCGTCTGACTCAGAGGAGCTTTCTTCCACAGGGCTTTCAGCTGGGGCCTGGGGTGGTGCCAAACCAGACGGGCCAGGAGAGGAGTCCCTTGCCCCCTCCTCTTCACTTTCGGAGGATTCCTCCTCTGGAGGTCCGGGCTCGGGAGCCGAAGACACAACATTTTTTCACCCTTCCATCCCATATCCCTTTTGACCATCGTGGTTAGGCCCCCAATTGCCCTCCCTCTTAAATTGACTTTGCCTGCCAGTTTATGCCATGAGGCAAAGCCCGGTAAGCTGATCTGTGGATCATTAGTAGTCAGCCAAGTTTCTTGAAGGAGATTAAGATGATGTGTTGAAATCAGTTTTATAAGATCCATCCGGTTTCCAATGCCTTTCCAGCCAGCTATATTCCAAGACAGGAGGGAAAGGCTAGGGATATAAGAGTCCCTAGTTATTGGCCATTTGTTGTCTAGTTAATCATCCCGAGGCACTACTCCTTGTACCTCTCCCTCTACCCTTCTGGTGGAGAGGCCCGGAGTTACTACCACCACCTTCTCTGGAGTGCCAAAGGAGTCAAAAGTGGCCTCTGGTTGTTGTGGAAATGTCTCACCCATTCTTAAGGAAGGTGAGACAGGTGAGGGTAGTTGAACACCTGGGGGAGGGTGAACTTCTGCCACTATGTTCATGGTCTTTGTTTCTTTGAAAGTCTTTTGCCTTCCCTTCTATCCTGCTGGATAGACTTAACAACTTTAGGCCTTGTCTGAACATGCTTTCCCCCTTCTTCCAACTTGGACAGCCTTCCCGTTGAACTGCGGGCTTCTGCTAGCGAAGATCTTAACAAGTCAAATTTAGTTAACATCGACCTTCGCTCCTTTGGAGACAAGGAAACAAATTCACTGATTATAACATCCTCGGGCTTATCGGTACTTGCCTTTGTATATGGGATCTCCCTGGTCAGGTCTGCCTCCATAGTTTCTCCGGATTCTAGAGGAAAGACCCTGGAGGTAGCAGAGTGGTTCCTAGATACCATTTTTGATGTTTGGTAGAGTCCTTGTAAAAGCGGTTTAATAGACCCACTCGAGAAGACTCTTGTAGGAATGACTTCAAATCTGAACAGGGATCCTTTTCTTTTCATTATGGCATTCGGAATAATATTGCTGTCAAAATGCAGTATTAGTCGAACACAGTTGCTAGGCTGGGGAAGTTTTTCGTATCTGAGTAGATCTATTAATAAAGGATCAGATTTCAATAGCTGTGCAAGTGAGAGAATTATCCTTTCCTTTGAAGTCCATCACCCTCTGTTGCATGGGATTTTCCTTATCCTTAAAGCAATTTGTTTCTTTAACAACCTTCTTCCTTGATGAGGTTGACATCAATACTTGCAATGCCTTGTTGTTTGGATTGAAATCTTAAACCCTTCCGCGCATCAGGAAGGTGTGCAGTCTCACTTTCCTTAGCTGCAGGGTGAGGGCTGTTTAAAAATTGAAAAATCCTCTCAATGTCTCTTTCGATCGATGTCAGTAAGTCATATATTGAATCTACTGTATGCGCAGTTAACATGCTCTGAGTACAGACCATCTCTTTCAGGTCTGAATATGTTGGAACTTCTCTTGAACAGCTAGAAGTAGGAGAGGGGATAGAGCTTGAAAAATCCCCCATTTTAGCAGGTGAGTTTAAATCTGAAATCCGGGAAAAAAACTCCCTTTCTGTATCTCCCTCTCCCAATGATACAGACGACGGAGACAAAGTTCGAAGTTCGAATTGCAGTTCTGGATTACACCTCTCCATAAAGTCATCCAATTTAAGCTGTTTAAGAGGCTTGGAGTAGTTAAACTCTGTCATAGATTTTGGGGAGAGAGAGTAAGATCTCTGCCTCTTACTTTTCTTTATCATTTTGGTAGGTAATTGGTCCAGTATCTCTCAGCGAAGTTAAATATCGCAACGATTTATCCTCCCTCGGCAATCATAGTTAAAGTAAGCCTTAATGCTGGTCTCAGCCTAGGCACCACGGAGGTAAAAACCAATCTCCTTTCCAAACAGCAGCTTCTCTTCCACTCCCACTTCTTTGTTATCTTCTATTTTCAGAATTGTTTAAATTGTTTAAATTATTTCACGGAGGCAATATGTGGGAGAAAGAAATTAAAAAGCTGATAAAGTTTCATTAAAAGCAGGCCTACCGGGAGCATCTGCAGCCAGCTGCATGAGTACGAAGCAGACAAGCCAGACCCATGTGCTTTTATAAAGTCCGATATAGATTAAAAATAGATTTAAAATGAGTTAAAAATATAGAAATACTTATATATGCATTAAAAAAAGAAAAACCTATTTTTTTTAAAAAAAATTATTTATATGCCGCCCTTCTCCAGAGACTCAGGGTGGCTTACAATGCGTTAAGCAATAGCCTTCATACTTTTGTATATTTTTATACAAAGTCAGCTTATTGCTCCCACAACCGGGTCCTCATTTTACCCACCTTAGAAAGGATGGAAGGCTGAGTCGACCTTGAGCCTGGTGAGAATTGAACTCGCAGTAATTGCAGGCAGCTGGATGTTAAATGCTGCCTTAGTAGGAGGCATTAGCTTCCTACGCCACTCAGGCTCTTTTGGAAGAGCCTGGAATTTACTTTTGGAAGAGCTCCTTACAGCCGTTGCTCATAAGAAATTGCTTCAAATAACATCAATCCTTACACTTTTATCTCCTGGTGCAAAGACAAGCAACTTCCATTTTATTTTCCAAAGCTAGCAAGCTATAATGGGTCATTGGTCTCTTGTATGCAGGCAATGCAAGAGCAAGAACCCTAAAGTTATATAGGTGTTATATAGAATGTTGATCAGGTAAAATCAAACACTAGGGGCTCCGATAGAGACAAATGCTTTCAAACTTATAATAGAACATGGTAACTATAATGGAGAGGCAGATAACATTCAAGGTATAAAATATTAAAGACACGTTCTTAGATATACAAGAGGTAACAAGGCTGTAACTGCTAGTCTAACAAACTGACCCTGTACTTGTTCACAGGAGGAGGGAGATAAGGAAGTGTAGCAATTACACTCCTCAATCTATTGCTTCTACTGCATAGACATGGAACTGTAACAAGAATGCCCTGTTTAACGAAAGCAATGTTATATTGTTTTTAAACTGAGTTAAACGTCTGGAACAAGTTTGAAAGTTTTGAAAATCACTTCTGCTTTACCATTTCAGTTTAGAGGCTCAATAAGATATGCACAATTTCCTGTAGGTACCACTAATCACTTTTCCAGAAAATATGCACAAAAGGATCTCCTAAATATTTTGTGCCACTTACATATTTTGGTTCAAAGGCTGTGATTTTTTTATTTTTTTATTTTTTTAAATGAGAATATAGTTACACAGTTCAATATCTTGAAAAATTAACAATAATGCTATTTATTGAGGCGGAATTATTTAACCGCAGCTGATTCTAGAAACAAAAATATATCACTAATTTTATAGCAGGTAAAGGCAGATAAAGGAGAAGACATTGAACTTCATATCATTTGATTAATTTGGAAGGTCTTCCCTTCATTAATTTTAACATCAACCTGGGACAGGTCTCTTTTTTGGCTCACCTCTCATTAGAAGGAAAAATTGGAGACTTTGTAGTTTCACCATATCAAGTTGTCAACTTTACTTACAATAGTTGTTATATATTTACAGGATCTGTACATTCATACAAATTAAGGAATAGAAGTATTAATATCTCTATAGCTTAGGCTATTCACATGATAATATATTCGTGTAATCAGTGATCATTCAACTTTGCTATATTTCAGCCATTATAAATTAAATTAGAATCGAGTCAGTTTGACTGAATCCCAGAAGTCAAACTGTTGTTTTAAAAAATGACATACTGTTTTACTTCTATCAATTGTAATAGTTACTTCTATGTCTTCAGATTTATTTATTTACTTTTACTCTTGCATTAAAGTATTCAAACAATTCATACAAAGGAAAATGTAGAAGAAAAATGAAATAACTTGAGCATATGAAAAGCGAGCACCCAAAAAAGATTCCCTGGAATCTTTGTTTTTATGACATCAAAACATATTTGTGCATATTTTATTGTGCCATATTTCAGTCTTCAATGAAATAAAGTGCAATATGCAAGTCTTATTGTTAATAGTTTCTGAGTTTATATTGACCAGATGTAATAAAACTATGAGAATTTAATTATTCCTTAAATTATATACATATTAGAATATTTTAACATTAGTTCCATGTGAAGTCATTCTTTCTTACACATTGATAACATCTTGAAACCAAAGATTACTATTAATTGTGACTAAACTTTGCATTACAAATGGCACCTGGTTTAAATACTCATATATCAACCTAAATTTGATATGAAATAGGACTTTGGCTTTAGAATTTACCATTCCAGATGTTCAATTTTACATATAATTGACTTGTTTCATATATGATATAAAATTTGAGATATGCAGGTTTGTAATGTGCAGGTTAATGCAACAGGTTATTCTGGCATTCAGTGAGAATGCCTCATCAGTAGAGCATATCCAGCTGATACAAAACTGCTGGAAAAAAACCCAGAAAGGATCTGGAGAATATAAAAGAAAATATTTGATCATATTTTTTAAATTTATGCCATAAAGTATTTTCACTGCCATCTGATCTCTATACATTCTCACAATTTATAATTTGATGTTTTTCAAACACGAATTTATTGAAGTTTTATTATACTTTGTTCCTGTGTGAATCCACAGGCCCATCAAACAAATTCAGAATAATTCACTGTGAATTTTAATGGATTATTTTTGTTTATATCTGAACATCTAGGAAAGTAGCATTTAAGGATTATTATGTTTTATGTTTTTAATAGAAAATGGGGTAGGAATATTACATACCATATATACTCGAGTATAAGCCGACCCGAATATAAGCCGAGGCCCCCAATTTTACCACAAAAAAATGGGAAAATTTGAGTGGAGTAGCAAGCTAATGCCTCCTATTAAGGCAGTAATGAAATAAAATGCAACATGCAAGTCTTATTGTTAATAGTTTCTGAGTTTATATTGACCAGATGTAATAAAACTATGAGAATTTAATTATTCCTTAAATTATATACATATTAGAATATTTTAACATTAGTTCCATGTGAAGTCATTCTTTCTTACACATTGATAAGATCT
This sequence comes from Ptyas mucosa, assembly GCA_012654045.1. Classification (NCBI taxonomy): domain Eukaryota; kingdom Metazoa; phylum Chordata; class Lepidosauria; order Squamata; family Colubridae; genus Ptyas; species Ptyas mucosa. Next base: position 17,954,135 of record WNWU01000016.1, on the reverse strand, counting down.
TGAAACCAAAGATTACTATTAATTGTGACTAAACTTTGCATTCCAAATGGCACCTGGTTTAAATACTCATAACTGCCTGCAATTACTATGAGTTCTAATGTCATCAGGCTCAAGGTTGACTCAGCCTTCCATCCTTTCTAAGGTGGGTAAAATGAGGACCCGGTTTGTGGGGGCAATAAGCTGACTTTGTATAAATATACAAAAGTATGAAGGCTATTGCTTAACTCATTGTAAGCCGCCTGAGTCTCTGGAGAAGGGCGGCATATAAATATAAATAAATAAAATAAAAATAAAAATAAATAAGCCGAGGGTGGGAAATGCAGTGGCTACTGGTAAATTTCAAAATAAAAAAAGACTGGTCAAAAGTGCGAGGACCTGTCAGAAATCACTTTTTTCAGCCCTCTGGGTAGTCCTTTTGTGCATATGGACTACTCAGAGGGCTGAAAAAGTAATCTTTGACTGGTCCTCGCACTTGTAACCAGTCCTCGAACTTACGACTGTCCTCACATTTTAC
>WNWU01000016.1:17931728-17945443 GCA_012654045.1 Ptyas mucosa | reverse complement strand
CCCCCCCCCCCTAAGCGGTGTTCTTTTTTATACAAAGTCAGCTTATTGCTCCCACAATCCGGGTCCTCATTTTATCTACCTTGGAAGGATGGAAGGCTAAGTCAACCTTGAGCCTGGTGAGATTTGAACTCGCAGTAATTGCAGGCAGCTGGCAGCTAAGTGCTACTTAACAGCACTTTAGTCTGCTGCACCACCAAGGCTCCTTGGTAAAACAGAGTATCCAATAAATAAAGTTAAACGTGAGAATTACCAATTCAAAATTAAGATTTAAGAATATAAAAAGCTACAAAATCAGTATAGAATCAACCCAGGCCCACCCGTTGGAAGAGCCAGGTCTTCAAAAGCCCAGCGGAAGGTTTGGAGGTCGGGGATTATCCAGAGCTCCAGGGATAACGTAGGGGCTTTTGAATTGGAAATTGAATTCCAATATACAAAATGAAAGCTCTGGACAGATTTATATTGCTCTTTTCTGCAGCCAACACTCAGCTAAGTCAAAATTAACAATAAAAAAGAAAACAATGCCCTAATCAAGAAAGTTCAAAGTACACCCTCACCAAAATTGGCACTGTAAGCTACTATATATATAAATATAAAGCAAACCTCATAGTCACAGCCATCAGCAATAATGATGATATCTTGTTGGGTAATGAACATCTGCAAGCAATCAAATTCAGGGAACGCCAATGATTCCATACATTTATATTTAATTTTCAAATGAAAGATTGTGATTATCCTTACGCCAAGTCTGAAAAACTAATTTGACACCACCACCACCCCCATCTTAACTCTGTTTGTACACATGTTGACTTGTTTCTAACCAACCAGAGCAACACGGTTTTACCATCTTACTTCCATGGCTCATAACTTCATATTTCTTTTAGGGTTTTCAGCCTTTTCTTTTTAAACTTGTAATATATAGAACTACAAATAGTAGGACCCAGTTTGTGGGGGCAATAAGCTGACTTTGTATAAATATACAAAAGTATGAAGGCTATTGCTTAGCGCATTGTAAGCCGCTCTAAGTCTCCAGAGAAGGGCGGCATATAAATCAAATTTAAAAAAAAATACATCAAACAAAGAAAAAGTAAGTTTTGAACAAATGTTTCAAAAACTACTTGGCAATAATTGATAATAGTATCATATTCAAATTAATAGCTTTGAAAAACATCTGATATTTGAGATGTTTATGGGTATACTGACTATTACTGATGCCTCGGTGGTGCAGCAGACTAAAGTGCTGTTAAGTGCTAGCACTTAGCTGCCAGCTGCCTGCAATTAGTGCAAATTTGAAGCTCACCAGGCTCAAGGTTGACTCAGCCTTCCATCCTTTCGAGGTAGGTAAATTGAGGACCCAGATTGTGGGGGCAATAAACCAAGTTTGTATAGAACAACAACGCTTGGTGGGGGGGCGAAAGTCCTAATAAGCAGATATATACAAAAAAGTATGCAGGCTATTGCTATAATGCATTGTAAGCCGCCCTGAGTCTACAGAGAAGGATGGCATATAAATTGGACTAATAAATAATAAATAATAATGCTTTTATCAAAAAATCTGATAAATGAATTATCAGGCAGATTCATTAAAGTTCATTCCATTAATGACAACCCTAAAGTGTTTGTTTTACAACAGAATAGACAATATTTTTATTGGGAAGCACAACAAACCTATGGAAAAGGCAGACTGATAATGCAAAATGCACAGAACCATGATCCTAACATTGAGAAGAACATTGAGCATTATAACCATCATCATCATCATCATCATCATCATCATCACCACCACCACTATTGTTATTCTTTATTTTTGAAGCTACCCTGAGTTATTTTAAAATCTCAAAACCATCACGAAACAGTATTACCTATTTGTTGCAATCATAATTGAAGGAGGGCTCCACAACTGCAAAAAAAAATTCATCTCTATATTCTTAGGCCCCAATTTATATTAAAACATAGATACAGTAACGATTAGGATTATGGAAAGCACTTTAAAAGTTGTGTTCTCCAATGCATGGGAACATGAGCTACACACGCTCTTCCAATTAATAAAGAAGCCACATTCAGTTCAAAATGAAATAACTTTACTGCATTTGCATTGATCATCAGAACATACCCATTTATATAATAGCTCTTTATCAAAATCTGTTAATAGCTATTATATATGTCATCCTTGAACTAACAAGCTACCTTATTAGCTCTGAGAATAAGCAGAGCAGAGAAAACAACCAGTCAGAGAATCGAACTATAATTATGCAGACATAATGTAAATATTTTAAATAAACAAATGAAAATAGTTTCTACAAACTAACCATTTAAATGTGGTATAAGAATGACCAATCATACTATTCACTTTGTTTTCATGCCTTTATGAATGTTTCTGCTGGATAAATGGAAAGACATTTACTGATGCTGCATCTGGTTTTATAGAAACCAGTGTTCCAATAATTCACGATAAGACAAAACCATCTATCAAAGCCAATCATAAATCTAGATAAATGCCTTCCCTCAAAAAACAATTTTACCATTCATACCTACTACTCATTCATCTACTGTTGGGGATATGTACTCATTAAAATAAGCATGATAAAAACTAACACTATTAAAATTAGTAACACACAAAAAAATTATTCCTCGCTGCAGTGGGGCTACAGAATTAATTTTTCTTATTATCAAATATAAATAGAAACCAGACAGAAATAATCAAAATCACAGTAAGGTAACCCTTAAAGAATATTTCAAAACTTTTATTTTATCCTTACCAATGTTTCAGTTTATTTAGCTTTGAAACATGGAACCTGGTAGCATGGCAGACTAAAGCACTGTAATTAACATTCAGCTGCCTGCAGTTACTGCAAGTTCAAATCTCACCAGGTTCGAGGTTGACTCAGCCTTCCATCCTTTCTAAGGTGGGTAAAATGAGGACCCAGTTTGTGGGGGCAATAAGCTGACTTTGTATAAATGTACAAAAGTATGAAGGCTATTGCTTAACACCTTGTAAGCCGCCCTGAATCTCCGGAGAAGGGCGGCATATAAATCAAATTTAAAAAATTTTTTTTAAAAAATCAATGCATACATTGTGATATAATATTATGTCATATACTAATTAAATGTATATGTTATATTGTTTTTATATATACATTTAAGTGGTAATTATTCTATGATCCAGCATTTTGGATTCCAAATAGATGGTTAACAATTTTTCTAATTGTTCGGTAGGAAATATTTAACTGAACTACATCAAGGGATGTAGGTTGATTCAGCCTTTCATCCCTGAGATCAATCAAATGAAGACCCAGATTTTTGGGAGCAATATGCTGACTCTGTAAACCACTTACAGTGCTATTAAGCATTATGAAGCAGATAGGCCACGCCTTCTCCTTTCGGCCTCCTGTATATAAGATGCCCCTCCATTTTTAACTAAATATTTTAAAGAAAAAGTAGCTTCTTATACACGGAAAAATACAGCGTGCCTTCTTTTGGAAATGACTATATCTTGAATCTATGGGAATGGCTTATATAATTTTCCATTTCCCCTAAAATAAACAATTAAAAACCTATGTCCATTGATTCAGTAATATATATATATATATATAAATTCCATTTACTTGCTTTGTCTTTAACATCAGACAGTTGGATAGACTTTTAAATAGTTGTTCTGGAAACCAATATTCAATATGTTACTTTGATGTTGTAATCATATATGTTTTAAACCTGTCCACAGTAAAGGTGTTTCTCTGAATTGCTAACAAGCTCCAAATTCTTGGAAGATTTTTACAAGCAAAATGAATCTAGCAGTTTTCTTTATTTTAAAAAGTGAATACACAGGCTACATGTTATAAAAATATTTTATAACACAGACACTGGATATTATGTTCTAAAACAGTTTCCATGCTGGGTTGGAACTGAATGAAGACTGAACCAATTAATAATAGCTTGTCCCCAAAAGCTATTTATTTCGGATCTTTGATATCTGTAGAAATTTGGTTGTCATCTGTAAATACCAGGAACAAAACTCCAGAGTTTATTTTTAAACATAACATGTCAATGAAGTTGATTGAGTAGACTGTTAAAAATCAAAATTAAATGATCTTGAAAATTAAGTAGGACATAAAAAATGTAATATTCTAAATTTGTAATACATGAATTTCAGAATAAGTTTTATTTTTACCCTATGTCTTCAATCTGGATTAAACACAATGTTCAAATCTCAAAAGCAATCTGAAAAGCTGATTTATCAAGCCATGAAGAAGTTACAGTGTAATTTGAGTCTTATATTTCCTTTTTTCCACATTTTTAATAGTGTACAGAATTTTTAGTAACTCACTGAAATTACATAAACATGATTAAAATTATTAATAGAAATTCAGATTTTACAAATTATTTTTTCTGTCAAAAAAATACATGAACAGTGTATGTAAAATTTAATGCCAATTTTTTTCAGGGGATCTTGTTTTTCCTAAGTTCACGAACTACATAATAGTTTCTCTTTCCTATGATAATTTTCATACATTAGTAAGGTGATTTTGTATCCACTGATTGCGTGATCTGCATCCAGAAATTCAAATTTAATTTTGTGAATTTCAGAGGAGATCACTGTAGAGAAGAAACCATATTTGGGTACTTTGAAAAGGAAGGGAGGGAGGGAAGGAGGGAGAGGCAGAGGGAGGGAGGGAGGGAGGGACAGAGAGAGAGGGGGGGGAGAAAGAAAGAAAGAAAGAAAGAAAGAAAGAAAGAAAGAAAGAAAGAAAGAAAGAAAGAAAGAAAGATAAGAATAGGTTCTTAAACTTCCATTCCTGATCAATTACTGATATCAAGAACAATGTGCAGATTGGTTTACCAACTGCTTTTAAGGAGCCTCTTAAATTATACTTTGGTGAAAATATTTGACAAATTTGGGCTTTGACAAAAGCTGTCAGGAGACCAGAATATTGTAGGTAAAAAGCATACTGAATATCTTGTCACTTTTGCTATTGTTATGCTACTACAATGCTCTCCTTGATGAAAAAAAAAAGATGGCAATCAAAGAAAACAGAAAAATGTAACTGAATGCAAAAAATGACTACAGGATCAGAATCTGATTTTGTCTTTATATTTAATGGGGATGGGGTTATTGGTTTCTGTACTAGGGTTTTTTCCTTGCAAGCCACTTGGAGTCACCAAGAGTGAGATGATGGCCATATAAATTTTCTTAATAAATGATAAACGCATAAACATAAAAGTTGTGTATGTGAATAAATACGATTGGATAAAAGCATTCTTTAAATTTCTCCAAAATTACTGGCTTTCTCCAGTAATGTCTCAAAAGTAGGATTTCACTAGTGAAAAAAACCCAATGGAAGGTATTTTTGTGAGGTTTTCTCTTGCAAAATATGGGAAACTTTAAACTGCTGCAGGTATGATTTAAAGAAAAGATATCTACCCTTTAATCATATACACGAGTGCAAGAAAATTCAGGTCCTCTCTTAAAACCTTCCCACAAACTCTGTTATCCTTTCAAATAATTTCTGAAATATTTTTATTTTTAAAAAAATTATTGAAAATTGACACCAAAAATGCTGGAGAATTTCTGTCCTTAGCACTAGTTAAAAACTCCTTTCATGCCTATACCATACACAATCTAGATTAAAAATAAACTGATATCACTCAACTTCATTTTAAGAACACAATATATTTTATATAAAATATAAGATCTGTGCTAAAATATAAGTTTATATATAAATAAATATACTGCATATTTATATATCAAATATAAATTGTTTCTTTTTACATTAATTTAAAGCTTTAAACGGTTCTATCTAAACTTTTTACTATGTTTCACTGAGGATTAACAAAATAATAAGCTTATTCATCTATGTTTTTGAAGACACAAAACAAAAACAAAAAAAATCATAATCACAATATTAAATAAACTGCATTGTTCAGTATCTGTAATCTGGTACATTAGCAGAAAATTCTCTGCACCCCAGGGAATTAGAGCCCCATGAAATATTTTTGGGAGATGACCATCATTAAGAAAAGGGGAAATGACTGGTGCAGTTAGATTTAATGCCTTGAATAGGAAATAGATGAAGACTTTTTAAAAAGAAAAAGAAAAAAAAGTAGCTGGCAAATAGGTCTAGAAGAAAAGTACTTAAATAAAAATATGGGTAAAATATGGTCCAGAAACAGAGGCAAAAATTCTATTCTGAGATAAAATTTTATTTATTAATTTGTTTGTTTGTTTGTTTATTAATACATGCCTTTGAATAAGTTTTTGACTTCAGGCAACTAACTGGATAAGTCCTTGCACTTTTCTTGGCGCAGTTGTTCAAAAGTGATTTACTGTTGCCTCACCGCTAAAGGTTATCAAGTGACTTTGTGCATTAGGTCAGGGGTCTCCAACCTTGGCAACTTTAAGCCTGGTGGACTTCAACTCCCAGAATTTCCTAGCCAGAAGCTGGCTGGGGAATTCTGGGAGTTGAAGTCCATCAGGCTTAAAGTTGCCAAGGTTGAAGACCCCTGCATGAGGTGAGACTAGAACTTCTGGATTACTGATTTCTAGCCTTGTGCGTTACTACAAGTTACTACTACAATTGTTACTACAATTACTACAGCAATTGGCTAAACTAATTTGCACAACAAGTCACAATATGCTTGTCCTTTCATCTGCTTTTAAAACCAAAGAGCTCAAGTAACACTCACAGAAAAAAAAATAGTTCCTTAGGATCAGTTCAGGGTTCAAATTAAAGGCCCCAAAGCATAGACCGCTTCAAACTGCTTTTGCAGTGGCACCCACTCTATCTTTTCTTCATTCATGGTTTTCTACTACTACTACACTACTTAAAGCCCACTATACTGCTTCTCAAGCATAGCAAACATATGCTCTCTTTTTAAAGGTATATAATAGTTTGGGTGTACTACAGAAAAAGATCTTGTTCATGAGGGCCCAGCCTATTTGTGGAACATTGCTTCCCTTGCTGCCTGAAGTGATAGTGTTTCTGTTGAAAAAAACTTTAAGTTGTCATGTTACCATTACCTTGGCAGGCGTAGCCTCTTTCTTCATAGCCGGCATTACATAAGCACTTCCCTATGGGTACTAGCCATTCTCCTTCAGTACTGCAGTACATCTTGGGTGGGTCTTCCTCTTTGGAATGATTAACACAAGAGCCTTGCACTTCCACCAATGACTGGGAATCCATAGGTACTGTATCTGGAAACATGGCCAGGTTCTTTATAGTAAAAGGGCATTTTTTGAAGTACACTCGTACTGATACTAAGGCCACACATGCACCCACATCTTGAAAAGCCAAATAAAATCCTTTCCTGCTCACAGGTCCCACCTCACGAACTTCTGTATTGAGCTTAAGAATCCGATCCCCAAGATCCATCTGAGTGAAGCTCTCATCGGCAGCAATGGTATCAATCTTTGTAAACTGGTGTTCTCGGAACTTGACAGAATGGTCATCATCAGATTCCATATAATACAAATTAAAAGTTTCCTTACAGGTGCCCAGAACCAATGGGATACTGTTACAATCCCTCAGAGTAAATTTGAGTTCCACATAGATTTTCTGAGCTGAATTGCGTGGTATCCAATTTGTCCTTAACCAATTATTTTGACTGTGGTCCATGACGTTGCAGACCTGGTAAGTTCTGATTGGAGTATAGTTCTCATCAACGCCACTTATTTCTTCCCACTGAAAAGAAGCATAAAAATAAATTAGCTAAATAGAAAACTGTATGTAATCACTAATAATCAGACAAATCACAAAATAGTGATTTCTTGAAAGGTTATCACCAAGGTGAAACCTTATAATTTCAGAAGTACAATGACATTGTGCAACAATGCAATTGTTACAAATCCATAAACATTTTACTCATTTTTTTCATTTAAAACTTTAAGTTGGCAAAAATATTTTTTCAAAAGTTTCCAAGAAGACTGTAACATTAAAACCATCTGATTCTCATCTCTCTTTTATATCTTTTTTTGAGGGCTTTATATATATATAGTATATAATATTCAAAGTCATTAATTTATTGTTTATTTAGCTTTCACAGAAAAGGGTAAATACTTCCTTTCAATGACAAAGAAAATGGATACACCACAACAAAGGAGACACAATGAAGCTGAGCTAAAAAAAAATTCACAACAGAGTGGATGGAAAAGAAAAAAATAGACAAAACAAAACAACAGAGTTATTTTAGGAAAACTGATAAAATGCAAAATCTTAAAAGTAACGATCTACAATAGATTAGATTGAGTCACTTCACTACAAAGAAAAAAAAGAAAAAGAAGCCTCACACCTCCAGCTTCCTTGTGACAAAAGAGAAAGAATTTTAAAGCACTAAAATAAAAAAACAAAAGTTTACGATCATAAGCAAGCAAAGAGGCATAAACAAGTCAGCATTCAGCCAGGCTATTAAAAATTAGACTTTTAAAAGTGATGTTAAAAACAGAAGACACACCTAAAAATACAAGCAACTGCAAAAAAAGATGGAGACCAAACCACTCCAGCCATTCTTACCAAGAATTGGAACCATTCAAATTTCTCTCACCAGTCAAGTCTGTGGTTCTCCAAAGGTATAGTAAGTTATTCCTAGTTACTCCAGTTCAAATCTGGGGAGCACGCTGCCAAAGAACCAGCTTTGGTAGCAAACCAGTTGCTTGTTGGAATGGAGGGGAAAAAAGCTCCACCTTCAGAGCACCATTTTTTAGGACTTTTGCCATTTTCTGGGTCGCAAGAAATAGTTAACCTTGAAGTTTTATTAGGCAAGAAAAAGAAACACAAAACACTTGCTCTTTACTTACGATTGCTTTAGTAATTCTGAACCATGCCAATTAATTCTAAAATATATTTATAATGCAAATTTCAGTTTTTAAATTTGGAAAGCTTCAACATGTGAAGGATGGTTATATTTTTAATTTTGTAATCATGGCATGAGCCCGGGATACTTGCAGGACCACCTCCTACCGGCCTCCCTGCGCCCAGTGCGGTCACATAGAACTGCCCTCCTTCGGGTGCCATCAGCCAATGTTGACTGGTGGTGCCCAGGATGAGGGTATTCTCTGTGCCGGAACCGACCCTTTGGAATAAGCTACCCACTGTGCTCCAGACGGTCCCCAACTTCCGCTCCTTCCACGGAGACCTGAAGACATGGCTTTTTCAACAAATCTCCTGATCTGTTGGGAATTCAGTTTTAATTGTTGGGTTTTTAATTGAATTATTTTTCTATTTCATTTTATTGTTGTCGTTTTATTGTTGTGAGCTGCCCCAAGTCCTTTGGGAGAGGGGCGGCATATAAATGTGAATAAAATAAATAAAATAAATAAATATAATTAAGCATTCCTCAAACATTCTTAAACTTTAATCATAATCAAAAGTATCCATTATTCCCAGTAAGTTTATTCACTTTTGATCATAATGTATGTAATGTTCCATTTCCAACATTTGGTAAAATAATATGTCCTCTGCTACTCAAATAAAACTTTAAAATATATTCTAAACAATTACAGAAAACATTAAAACATATTGTCTAAACAATTACAGAATGAACTATTGAAATACCACTTGTCATATCGATATGTTAGGAGACACATAACTAATAGGCAAAATGATATAACATAATTATCTATTTATAAAAAGTTCAAATTAAGAAAAACTTTAACAGTGTATCCTGAATAAATTAATCTCAAAAATTTTAATATGATTAATCCAATTATGGATTGGAGCTTTCACAATAACCTTAGAAAAGAATGCCAGTCTTATCTAATTCAAAATTAGCTCTCTTGATTTTTAGCTTTACTTTCAGAAAGGCAGATAAATAACACAAACATTTGATTCCTTGATTATTATCAAGTAAATGTCAACTCTTTTGTACCCCAAAATGTGCCTGATTTTTTAAAAATTAGTTTGTAAAGTGCAGCTAAAGAAAGAGAAAATAACCAGGAAGATTTTGTTTAATATACATAGGAAGACAATTTTCACTTGCTGCTTGTCCAATAGGTCTAAAGTCAGAAAAACAATTTTATTGTAAAATAAACAAGTTTGACAGATAGCATCTTGCATTTTATTTCAGAAGCTTCTGATTAATATTGATTTAGCATAGAGTTGTATCACGTTAAACTGCATAAGGCATACTACAGAATTTTTAGCATAAAACCTACAAAACAAATATATCCATATGTTCCTAGTGTGAACATGTTTTACTGGGGAAAAAAGTTAAAACATTCTCAAGCAAGTCCAATCCATAATTGGATTAATCAAATTAAAATTTCTGAGATTAATTTATTCAGTCTACACTATTAAAGTTTTTTTTAATTTTAACCTTCGTAAAAGTAACAAAATACAGATTATAGCAGCCAATGGTATTTTTTTCCTAATAAATCTCCCGTTATTGATCTTGTCTCTGATACAAGATTGAGATTCATATTGGTTTCATAAATTGACACAGTTGACAAATATTTGCAAACTTTATGCTATGTTTACTCAGTTTTATAACTACTAATGATCTTGTAATTCTGAGGCTAAAGTTGACTTAAGATCCAATCTGGGTCAGTCACCAGGACCAGTTTTCAGACCCATGCTGGAGATACCCTCAGCTACCCTTTCTCTAGCTACCCTTTCTCTAGCTGAGTGTGACTTAAAATCATCTACATTACAGCTTCTTGTTATGTGGAAACATTGGTTCATTAATAATAGGCTTTTTTATGAAACTTCATTCCCCAGTGGCATTTTCAATCACATTGCCTCCTGATACAAAATGAATAATATTTTATCAATTGGGCGGATGTATTTGAAAGAACTTGAAAGGGACGTGGTGGCTCAGTGGCTAAGACACTGAGCTTGTCGATCAAAAGGTTGGCAGTTCAGCAGTTTGAATCCCTAGTGCCGCATAACGGGGTGAGCTCCCGTGACTTGTCCCAGCTTCTGCCAACCTAGCAGTTCGAAAGCATGTAAAAAATGCAAGTAGAAAAATAGGGATCGCCTTTGGTGGGAAAGGTAACAGCGTTCCATGCTCCTTCCTGGTGCTTAGTCATGCTGGCCATATGACCACGGAGACGTCTTCAGTCAGTGCTGGCTCTTTGGCTTTGAAACGGAGATGAGCACTGCCTCCTAGAGTCAGGAACGACTAGCACATATGTACGAGGGGAACCATTACCTTTATTTGAAAAATAATGTTTAAATGTCTCTCCATTCAACTTTTTTTTAATTATTGCTTGAGTAGAGACATTTGATTTCGTAGAGATATCTTAAAGAATTTCAAACTATTCTTCAAGTATTCCTGGATAAATGAATTTCAGATAATTAAAAGTGAGTGCCAAAATTTTGAATTAATTTTGAGATTCTATATTATGTAAGATATAGTCAATGTTTAGGTATTGTGTTTTCAGATGTCATATAGTCATTCATGTCTCTCTACCTCTTGGTCTGAGAGCTTAATGGAGGATAGAATGTATATACTGTTCTAATAGTTTCTATAGTTACCTTTCTGAAAATGACTGACTGCCAATAGCTGGATATATAGAAATATGTGAGTTGAATTCCCAGTAGAAAATTTGAACCACAAAGAATAATATCTGGCTATCCATGTCTGATGAATCTAATAAGGATAAAATCAAGAATGTGGTACCTCCTGGTCCTGGTAATGCATTAACTGGGGGGAAAAACTCACATATACTAACTAAAAATCCTCCACACGTATACTTTAACAATGGAGATGGCATGACATAATGTTACATGATATCATTGTATATCTCTCTCCTTTGAAAGCTTATAAGAAAGTGGATTTTATCCCATTGTCATAGCTTCTTATGCAGAAATTCTTTACCAGAACTTTTGATTAACTCATAGATATCACCCACTTCCTAAGACTAGTGTAGGATGTTCTTTGATCAAATATATACATCAATCTTATTTTGATTAAAATGTTTTTTTAATCATTTCAGTGTTTTTCTGATATGCATTAATATTTATTGATAAAATGTCATATTATAAATGAATCTACATACTTAATGCTGGATCCAAATGTTCTTTTATGTGGTATTTCTTTTCTTTCTTTCTTTCTTTCTTTTGCTTTTCTGTTTATATTTGCACACTTGAATGGGCATAAAACTGTAGAAATAAACTAAACAAATCTAAAACGGTGACAAAATCCTTTTATCACTTCAATTATAGAAATTGAATAATTTCATAAATTATAGAAATTAAATAAAATTATAAAATTATCTGAAGGGAATAAAGGGAATAAAGACGATCAGAATGAAGTCTCTCAGCTGTTTTATCAACAGCCATTTTGTGTACAACTGTTTAATTTATACATGAATTAAAGAAGACTCAAAAAAGCTTATCTATAAAAATGAAAGCTAAATTTAATATATGGAACAAAACTAATGAAATTAATTTTAAGCTTTGTTTGATGTTGTTATATGATGTTGATCATCACTTTGCTTTGATTTACAGTTTGTTATGCTACTCATAACTAATATTTTACATTTAATGGAGTATTTATGCATATATATGCCACAACTTTATTCATTCTCTAGTATATTTATATTTAAAGAGCAAAGAAGTATGAGTGGTTAGCTCAGCATTCAACTGATTGGAAGTAATATTATACATATGAAGACAGAAATAGCTTTTTAACTAAGGGCATACATTTGCTTTAGTAAAAGAAAGACACATTTGATTGAAGTATGGAGAAAAGATAATTGAATGTGTCAGTATGTTGGAAGAGGCAGTCTATCAAGAAATTCTTTTGTATAGTCATGACTTAAATGAATGGAATCACTAAACTTTTACCTAATAACATAATGAGGAAATGGATTCCCAGGAGGTAAAGTAGTGATAAGCCTAAATAAGTAAAAATGACAGAATATTTTTTCTACTAGAATACATGGTAATGTATTTAGCATGTGATCATATCAGATGCTAAATTGTCACAGGCAATTTATATATACTCAAAAGGGGGGGGGGGACCCTAGCAAAATTTGGTGCTACTTCCTGAGAACATTTTTTGCCCACAGTGTAGGCCTCACAAAAGGTCATTGGAGCATAAAGAAGTTAAACCAAACAGCTGTTTCTCAATATTGTTATCTTATATTAGCAATCTTCTTATCTCTTCTGCAGAATAAATTGCTATATGAAATTAGTGGCCATATAAGTTCCTTAAATGAACAAATAAATCCTGAGCAACTATTTTAGATGTTGATAAAGAAAGGAAAGTCACAATGACTGCATAATAATTGCCATCAGCATTTCTCAACTTTGTAAGTATGTGAATTAGTTGTTCACACCCAAGACCAAAGCACCTTCTTGCTAGTAATGAAGACCCAGATAAGCAGATTAAAACCAAAATTTATCCTAGACCAACAATCAAGCAGGAAACAATATCCAAACCAAGGTACAAATAAACAGTAAACAACAATCTAATCAAGGAACTGCTAAGAATATTTCTACCAAAACTGACAGGGCAAGCCACTTGAATATAAACAGTGAGCAAACCTCATTTTTTTCTAGCACTGATGATGTTACCAAAGATTTGCAAGAAAAGAACCAAGCTCAGAGAATACCAAGAGCCCCACAGTTTAAACCTGACATACATGCACACATACATATACATATTCTCTTCTATTGGGAGTTGTTATTTGTGAGTAGAGTAGAGTAGAGTAGAGTAGAGTAGAGTAGAGTAGAGTAGAATAGAATAGAATAGAATAGAATAGAATAGAATAGAATAGAATA
>WNWU01000016.1:17919649-17931718 GCA_012654045.1 Ptyas mucosa | reverse complement strand
TAGAATAGAATAGAATAGAATAGAATAGAATAGAATAGAATAGAATAGAATAGAATAGAATAGAATAGAATAGAATAGAATAGAATAGAATAGAATAGAATAGAATTCTTTATTGGCCAAGTGTGATTGGACACACAAGGAATTTGTCTTAGTGCATATGCTCTCAGTGTACATAAAAGAAAAGATACATTAATCAAGAATCATAAGGTACAACACTTAATGATAGTCATAGGGTATAAATAAGCAATCAAATCATATTAGGAAACAGTCAATATAAGTTGTAACAAGGTTACAGTCATACAGTCATAAGTGCTATATCAAAAGAATTTTTCTTACAGTTTTAAAAGCACGTAAAACCTTTTTAATTGCTAGGTCCTACCACATTTTATCATTTGTGACATTATTCTAAGCATCAAAATTCAAAGGTAAGTCTCTGATACATACTTTTTTATTTTTATAAAGGCCTTTTTAATGTTGCATATTTCAACGTAAGCCATCAAGAGTCATGTAAAATAAATAAAGTATTCTTCAAATTGAACTTGGCTCATAATGATTCTATAGATACAGCTATATAATTTTCATGGTGATAGTGCATTAGTCCTCTGCTACTGCTATCCTCTGGAATGTTTCCCTAATTTCTCATAGCAATTTAGTTGCCTGATATTCTCTCAGTTTGCCCTCCAAGTTCTAATCAGGCACATTATTCACTCCAAACCTAGACAAAGTCTACCAGATGCTTCTTTTCTATACGTAAGATCTAAAGAAATGAGGAAGAAGAAAACTTGCTACAAGGGTATATCTTGCAAAGAGGGCATCCTGCAGTTGGCCATTATCTGGGGGGAGGCAGCAAGAAGATATTTTCTATTGTTGTTTACAAATATATTCCTTCAAGAGCAATTCTATGGACTCCACAGCACAAAACTGAAGCAGTTAGTGGTAAAAATAAACAAAGCACAAAGTGAAAAGAATATGTTGAAAGGAAAATGTTAGGCTGCTGGCAGCTGCATGAACCAAAAGTAAATCTTTTTTCAAGGAAGAATCTCAGAGTTGTCATTAGCAAGCTTATTAAGATGAAAGTAAGAATGTTACAAGAATGTGACAGCAGGTGATTTTTTTTCTTTTAGAAGCAAAATGTATCTGTGTACATTACAGCAGTGACTTTAGATTCTTCTCTCCTTGTTATTGGTGTAATGGCATAGGGGTTTGTTTTTTCTCAGATACCATGGAATCTATAGCTGTGGATTTACATAGGTTACAGTTATTGGAATCCTTATCACTCTTCCATCAAACCCTTATATCAAACCTTGTCATAGGGGAGAGCTGGAACCAGCAAGGTGGAAAGTGAATAGAACAGACAAGACAATTATAAAAATTGTGCAGATAGCACCTGAGAAAAGAGTGACAAACAGTCCATTAGAATGAAGGAATGAGACAAATGAATTTAAGATTTTAACCTTCATACAAAATACTTACCTGCATGGGTAGCTTCTCCTACTCATCTGATATTTTCTTGTTATTCAGTATATAAACACCATTTATCTATCTGAGCCTAGCCTTGACTTCTCATGACAGCATGATCTTCTAGAAACAGATGAATTACCATGGCCTGGATGTAAGCTTGTGATGCAATGTGCCTGCAGAAGCATTTTGGGAGTATTTTTTTTCAACTCAGAGGCTTCCCAGAAAGAGACCAGGATCAAGAGACTGTGCAGTCCTAAGGATGGTGGTATGAGGTTTATGGTAACCACATCCTAGAATCTCTTAGGATATAACTAGCTTAGAAAATTGTAGCTTTACAGTAGCTTGGCAAGATTCTGTGAAAAAATAAAGGATTGGACTCAGCTGGATTTCTCTGCTTCATCTCACCCATTGCTTTGCCTAACCATAGAAAAAAGGAAATTCTTTAGGTCTATGTAAAGCATCTTTTCTTCCATAGAAATCTGAAAGATTCCATTTATAATCAAAGTGAGAAAATAAGTATTTGCTGCCACAGACCTGTCTTTTTTATCTCTTTCTTGGGACAGAAGATGACTTGGAAATTCAAGAAGAGAAACATGGAAAATGTTCAGTTTGGTTCTGATGTACCTGTATGGTTTTCTCTTTTCAAATTGTTGAAACAGCAATGCTCTACCAATTTTGGGAAGATTTGCCATTGTCCTAGATCAGGGCTGTCAAACCCGCAGCCTGCAGTCCAGATGTGTCACGCGCTGGCACATCCATGCCTGGTTTGGCTAAGAGGAAAAAAGTCACGATACATCACGTGATGCCACTGTGATGCTGCGAGTTTGACACCTTGTCCTAGCTTTTTCCCTTTTCAAGATTCTATCTTTATTGACAGAGCTTTGCTGTTTTTGTAATCTTTCCTAAACCAAGCAGCATCAGTGGCTTTTTAACTGAGATCCTCAGAAATTTCTTTTGACCAAGGCATATTGTACCTCTTGAATGTACATGGTGATACTTTCACAGTGATGAAGGTTTATTATATTTATACAGGGCTGTGTTGAGCCTTATTCAGGTCTAATTAAATAATCACTCAACTGGCTTTCAACTACTTATCCATTGTACTGAATTACTTGAAGCTGAATGGTATATGTTATTTACTGAATCAGGGATTTCATTACTATTACAATTACGCAAGGTAGTATTGGAGAAGATAATCCATAAGACTTAGTCTATTTAACAGATACAGTATATAAACAAATTGACTGCACATTTGTTGCTATTTGGTATCATGACTATTCCAATTGTTATATTATCTCAAGCTTATATTTGGAATCAGGCTGAACTTTGCATTCCTAAAAAATAAATAGCAACATGGACTTGGGAGTAACTAAGAAAAGTAAATAACAATGAGGTACTAAGATACTAATAAAATGTGAAGATTGGTACATGTGCTAACAAGTTCCAGCTAACAAGATATTCTGCTGGAAGTAAATATATCATTTTTTTTTAATTCCAAATAGGCAAAATCGCATAGCATGCTTATTGTCACTAGAATTACTTTACATCACCTTCTGAACTCATTCACGCAACAGAAATATCATAGCTGTCAGCTCTTCGAGGTTCACCAGATCAGGAAACAGACTCTACAAGATTACTAAAACTATACTTCATTGGGCTTGGCTATGGTACAAAATCTTGCAAAAGCTTAGCTACATTTTCCCTTCATACTGGCTTATACCCCAGGGAATCAGGGAGGAGCCCACTTGAATCTCTTTTAAATGTTTTTTTTTTCTTTTTTACAGTTTCAAGGCACGTTTTGCATGACATTGTAGTCATCATTAATAGTTTCTTCAAGGTCATGTTCATGGCTCCCTACAATAGTGGACAAGATTTGCTGCCATTCAGATTGTTATCTGAATGGTAGCAAATTGTTCTTAATTTATAATGAGCCATGGTGACACAGTGGTTAGAATACAATATTCCAGGCTAATTCTGCCAACTACCAGCAGTTCGATTCTCACTGGCTCAGGGTTGACTCAGCCTTCTATCCTTCCAAGGTTGGAAAAATGAGGACCCAGGCAATGTGCTGACTGTGTACAATGCTTAGAGGGAACTGTAAAGCACTGTGAAGCAGTATATAAATGCCATTGCTATTGCTATATCCCACGTTTCATTCAAGTGGAATACTTAAATTAATCACATAATGCTTCCCTCCAATTTCCCCACAAAATAATCCTATAACCAACGCTATGCTAAAAATGTACGGCCCTAAACCTGGATCTCATTTAATAAGTACATTTACTAGAGGTTTCTAAATCAGAGGATTCGGATGATAAATATACACACACTAACGTTTCCGCCTTTCAAAACATTTTCATGGAATAGTGCTACAGAAAATAGCATGATAAATACAGTACAAGATATTCATATTGCAAATGTCCTCCAAAACAACCACACTAATAGAAAGGAACTGATAATAGTATTTTTAGGTTGCCAAACATTTGGTGTAAGAAACAGTAAATAAAAACATGGAATCTTTTAACCCAGTGCCTCCCACAAGCTGTGTTATGACCTGCCTAAAGGAAAAAAATCCTCATGGATGAATTGCCAGACACCCTGCAGTGTACAGAAGAGACAACAGAGCATTAGGATTTAATGAATGCATGATGTCAGGGTTAGAGGTGAAGGCAACAGGTGGGCCCTGCAAGCCAGGATCAAGAACAGATGGTTTGTTCCACCAGTACAGAAGTACCAATTTTTCTGACAATATACATGTTTTTGCCAAAGTCATAAACTTTCAAAATTCCAATCCATATGGCTGTTCATGAGCTAACAGCACAAAAATCTATAGTTCCTATTTCAAACATTCAGTATTATACTTCTATATGAAGGATTTTTAGGCCTCGTCAGAAAGTGAACTTCTCTAGCTTTTGTACAATGAATTCACTATCTATGACTCCATAAGTGACATAACGTGATTTTTCAGAAGCTGTATTTTCTTGTACACAAAAGTCCTAAGCATGCTTATATACCCAACTCACATAACAGTAATCAATTTATAGCATATAAATATTAAAAAGGGGGAAACAGTATATTATAATTTCTTTGGCTTTATATAACGAAATTAATTTAATAATATAAAAGACAGAGAAATATAGCTTTAATATTTAATATTTTCTTCTTTCAGAAAGATGTAATCCACATAAAATAATTCACTGATCTATAGAATATATAACTGAGAAATATATTAATATGAAAATATGAAGAGACCTAATTACACTTCAGTGTAGTTAAAATCTTCACATTCCAAAATATTAGCTTCTGACATTCTTTCTGTCTGAAAGAAGCGAGCAAGCAAAAAAAAAAAGTTACATCTACCAGGTGCACAATATATCATTTCTGTAGTTACATTACTTTCAATATACACGACTGTATACTCCCAGAAATCTTTAAAAAGTACATATTGTTCTATCATCATTTTAAAGACTTCAAATGTACACAGATTCCTTAATGCTGTGCTAAAATAAAACTGTTAAAAAGCACCAGCTGGCTATATTAGAAATGGCTCACTTCCAGGTCTCAAAATGTCTTATTTATATACAATGGAATTCTGCTGGCTGTTTAATATTTAGAACTAATAAATATAATCAGCAGTCCTATGACTAAAGAACCGCAAAAACAAATATGCTTGCAAACTTTCCCAACTGTGAATTAAGCTGGATCTTATTTCTCCTGACTAGGCTTATGACACAAACAAGACCTGTATATATGCGTTCACATAAAAACATATGGGGAAAAAGTTGATGCGTATGAGATGGTTTCAATCATAAAGCCAACTAGCACATATACAATGTGCTGTTAATTAACAAACCAACCAAAAGTAAAGGTCTTTCAGAAAACTATCAAGTGATGCTTTCTGCTATGAAACTCATAAAAATGCACATCCCTATACTGTCTAAAAAATCACCATAAGCCACATATGTCATGACATTATAGAACAGACTTACCCTGCCAGACTCACCATAATTTCACTTGTATATTTGTTTAGTGTGTTATTTATAACCTACATTTCTGCCAATATCTTTACCCACTTGATTTATCTAAAATAAGGCTAGTGAATTTTGATCTAATAGATAACTTATAGAACAGACATATACTTCAAAAACAAATCTACTGTGCAGCAACATATTCATTATAATTGGGGACGAGACAGTCAAAATGGATTGGCAGATTGAGGAGACAAAAATGACATGTTGGTTTGGCTGAAAAAATGGGGTTATATCCAGTGGAGGTCAAGCAGAAAAGTATTTACATCTTTTTCCTTTCTTTGTCAATTTCCTGCATCCCCTCTCAAAAACCTACATGGAGGTTTGAAATACTTTTTGAAGAATGTGGGACATGTAGAACTACAGTACCAAGGGATGGGAAACTGAATTAATCATCCTGTTATGAATGTAGCCTGCTTAGTGTTGCTCTTTGAAAATAAGGTCATGTCAGCATACAGACTTTTTAAAAACCTGGCAGGATTTTTTTTCTTTTCTCTCTCTCTCTCTCTCTCTCTCTCTCTCTCTCTCTCTCTCTCTCTTTCCCTTCCTTCCTTCCTTCCTTCCTTTTTTCCCATATCAAGGTAGGGCAGTTTTGAATTTCTTTCTCACTGCTCCTTTTTTCTGGATGAAGCTGGTGTTTATGAAACAAATTATATAATGTTCCTTCTTTAAGGTTATCGCAATACTCTTCTATACCCGCTAACTTCTCATCCAGACATTTTTCCCCATAAGGGAAGCATCCTCTGGATCACAAGGATACCCCACCCTTTCCCTTGTCTGATTCTCATAAAGTTTTGGTGTTATAAAACAGAGCCACAACTCTGTTGAATTCCATGGATTGAAGCTGAAAAAGCATAGGACTATCATAATTCCTCATAGTCTCTGATTAAAGTTTGGATAAATGTAGGAACATTCACTTTGCATTTCTCATTTATTGTCATTGGTGTCATTTCAACCCGCTGTTTAAGCTTAGAATTTTTTAATCTTTTCTCTCTTCCATAAAATATTAAGCCCACCCCCTTCCTAGCTTATCTGTTAACTTGATAAGCGTGCTCTCAATTCTTTCATTCCTTCCTTCATCCAAGTTAAAAATGAACACTACAGGATCCAGAACTAAGATCTATGATATTCCACTTGAAGTAGAATAATTCATGAGCATTCTGTGGAGGTCAACTGGGGGGGGGGGGGGTGTCTACCTAACAGGAGTATTTACTCTCTATTTTTTCTTATTTTATTTATGAGAATAGGCACTATCAAATCTTTTGTTAAACCAGCTTAATTATGACTAGCTATAGTTTAACAGAAGTAACTATATCACTCAGTACAAGTAATCTTTCAGTCCATGTTTGCAATATTATAATTTTTGATAGACTATTCTTGTAATTAGCAATAATTTGTAGCCTCTCCAAGGTCATATAGTGGCTTATCTGGAAGCCACTATAGAAGATTGTATTTTCTTTCAATTTTGCTTTTTTAACTCATTTGTAATCATTGTAGCCCATGAGAAGTTCTGCAATGTATGTATTTAACAGCATGTGTTTACATTTTACATGTTATTATTCATTCATCTTGGTTTCTTTCTTCCCCCAAAGGGAAAGGCTATATCCTCTAGATACTACCTTGGAAGAAGGTGGTAGGAGCAGAATTACCAAGCTGCTATCACAAAACAAATGGTGAGAACAGGATGTGAAAAATGTGGTGGTTTTTGGAAAAGAAGAATTTGAATCTCATCTCTTATGGGCCCAATTATCTGGGACACTCTATTTAAAAATAAATAAGGCCTTTAGATATAAATAATTATCTACCTGTATGTTAGGGAAATAAAGAAGGATTTAATGGAAAGTTTTATATTTAACATATATTGAAAAAGTTTTATGAAGTGTCTTTATATGGATAAAGGGACCAATTGCCATACTACTTCAGTAAATTAAAGGTTTAATTAAGTAGGCATTTTAATTTAAAAACGACTATCACGTAACTATTTAAGTAGCATTAATCATCAATGTTTGGTAAACTATATAATTCCTAAAATGTTTCTCTTTTAGGAAAAAGAATCCTTCATGAAAATTGCTACTAAGCATACATATATGGATTGGTATGAATCAAATCTGAGGAAATTCCCACATTAGTTTCAACAAGCTTAATTTTTTCCAAAATGTTCCTTGTCTTTCTGCTTTTCCTTATTCTTTAGGAAACATTAACATTTACCAATATTTTTCTTTGTCCCCTAATGGAATGATTTGTCACAAAAAATGGCTTTTTAAAGAACCCACATTTTGACCCTTTTCATAAGCAAACAACCTTCCCCCTCAAAATATTTACCTTTTACTACATGTAATTAATGAGACGCAAATAGCATATTTCTCACATAAAAAGCCACCAACTGAAATGCAGTACGAATTCCTAAAGTTCATATTCAACAGTGTACTGTGATTTGCTGATATAGAAGTGTCAAAACTGGATCTCGAATGTGGTTTAAAATTAAATTATCCATAAGTAGCATCTTTAAAGTACTCAAAAGACCTCTAAAAGTCACAGTAATCCCAAAGTTTATAATACTGTATGTATTTATATCTATTTATTTATTCATCTATCCACAAGACACTCCAGATGGCTAAAAACATTAACAGAATATGAAACAATTAAACTAAACTAGTTAAAAAGCTAAATTGTTATTAATCTACCAGAAAAAGACTCACTGTAGAAGTATAAGAAGAAGAGCCTTAATTCATTTTATGGCATCATAGAATGTACTGTTAGTTTTCAAGATCTCTTGCACAATTTCTACAGTGCAGGAAGTTATTAAACTACCTTCAGCTCCTCTCTGAAAATCCCACTACAGTTCTAGGAAGATTTCCCCCTCCCCTCTTGCTATCAGTAAATTCTTTTTAACATTCATTCTTAATATTCCATCCTGAATTTCTTTTCATAATACTCATCCTTAATTTTATTTTATGTCAACTTCTAATTTGTTGTCCTGCTTCTTGCATGACAGTCTTTAGTTGACCACTACTTTAATCTTCCCTTAGTCTCTTTTGCAAACAAATCATGCCCAGCTTTTTAAACTGATTCTCGTAGATTCCAAATCATTTAACATTCTGGTAGCTCTTCTCTGAATCTACTTCAGCCTCTCTGTGTCGCTTTTAGAGTTCAGTGTTCAGAACTGGGCATCGTAATACTAGTGTGTTCCAACCAGCACAGTGTACAATGGAAACTATTACCTCCTGTGATCTCTTGTACCACATTGCTTAGATTGTAGTCCAAGATTGCTGCCTTACATTGGTTCAGCTAATAGTTCAGCTAATAGTTCACTAGGATTAGAGCCTTCTCACACACTGTCATGAAGGCTGGTCTGCCCTGTTTTTACATAATGGTTTCATTTTCTTTCTTTTTTTTCATACTGATGTTCAGGGTTGAATAGCATCCTGTTGGATTGGGCTAAACATTGAAGTCGGCTAAGACTTTCTAAACATTATTTTGTTCTCAAAGGTGTTAGCCAATTCCGCTAGCTTGATTTATCTGCAAATGTGATATGTATTCCCTCTTTTCATTCTCTACATGATCTATCAGGATCATGTAGTAAATAGTCAGGGATCCCCCAAATGCTTCTCTTAAATTTGATTGAGAACCATGTATTGGACCATTTATCGAACCTAATACTGAATAATTGCTGACCTATACAATTCCCATACCTATAAAATTCCCTTTAACTAGATAAGGGGCAATAAAAAGAGATAAGGTTAGACTCATGTAAGTTATTCTGTACAAAATCATGAAGTATTCCTTAACATTAGCATTCTTTTAAACATGATTGCAGACAGGCTGTTCTGCTATCTTTTGTACAGATATTACAAGAGGTGCTATCTGTATAGTACAGATCAGTAGTGGGTTGCTACTGGTTCTCCACGGTTCGGGTGAGCCGGTAGTGGAGATGGTGAGTTGAGAGCGAACTGGTTCTCTCTGACAGTTAGCTTGGTCCTCCTACCTGCCCCTGCTTTATACATACCTTATATTTGGTTGTTTTTAGCCCAGCTGAAAGGTGAGGCAGAGCGGATTGGCACGTCTCATCTATTCCATAATACACTGCGCTTGCATGAAGCGAATTGGTGGTAACACCGATTGAAACCTACCACTGGTACAGATATCAAGTTAACTGGTAAGGAGTTTCTTGGGACTTCCTTTCTTATTCCTCTTTTTCAAATGTGATACCATACTTGCTCTTTTCCAGTCTTCTAGCACTTATTAATTCTCAAGAGGTTTTTTTCAATTATATTATTTTATTTATGGGTTAGACTGGATGACAAAGCCTTTGTGTGATGCTTTGGTTTTTTTAATGGTTGTTGGCTTTTTATTTCTCGTTTGATGATGTATTTCTTTTCTTTGAGTTGTTTTTATAGTTGTAGTTTATAAGTCACCAGAGTCATCACAGATTAAATAATCTGCACAGTCAGTGAATAAATTAATAAAATCTCTAGGTCTGCCCATGATTCTGGATGGCTTACAAAAATAGAAACAAGTGTTGATTAAAACTTCTAATAAAAATATAATCAATGCAAAGAAGTCAATCACTTGCCTGCCTGAACAAAAATTCTTCACCACTTGGACAGCATAAACATTATGCACAGAAGATATACAGTAGTCTATCATATCCCAGGTCCTAAGGAAGGAATCGTCTTCAAGATTCACTTCACTTGAAAGATATACAGTATAATGGTGTGTAATTCTTTTTGCAATGGAGACATAAAACAGATAGGTGGCATTCCACCATTTGGGAACAATATGGAATGTCTTCAGCAATGCCTAAGAAATTTTCCTCTAAATGGTGGGCTTTTATTACTAATGCTAATTTCTGGATGGAATGCTGCTAAGTTAAACAGTCCACATTAAAACTCCATTGTCTCTCAAAATAATGTCTAATATAACAAACATTAAAATGGCTTCATTAAACCTTATAAAATAAAATCTTTTTTTTTTTTTGGCCTGCCTTTAAAAACTACTCAGGTAGGGAAGAATTTTTATATGAGAAAGAGCTTGGCATTTACTGCAACAATATATGTATATATATATCTGTATGTCTGTATATCTGTATATCTGTCTATATGTCTATATGTCTATATGTCTAGTGTCTATATGTATATGTATATATATATAGGGGGCAGTGCTCATCTCCGTTTCAAAGCCAAAGAGACAGCGCTGTCTGAACATGTCTCCGTGGTCATGTGGCCGGCATGACTAAACACCAAAGGCTCATGGAACGCTGTTAACTTCCCACCAAAGTGGTCCCTATTTTTCTACTTGCATTTTTCATGTGCTTTCGAACTGCTAGGTCGGCAGGAGCTGGGGCAAATAACGGGAGCTCACCCTATTAAGCGGCACTAGGGATTAGAATCGCTGAACTGCCGACCTTTCGATCGACAAGCTCAGCATCTTAGGCACTGAGCCACCGCGTTCCTTTATATAAATACATACATGCTCCTGAAAGCAGTTCTTTCCCCTAAAATATTTTTAGCAAAGAAAGCAATGACAATTATTACCTAATGATCATGATATTTTTATATTCAAAGAAGTAAAATCAATATTCTTTGTTTTAAAATATCTGTATTTGACAATTCTCCTTAGGTGCCTTTTACAAGATTAAAGCAAAATCTGATCTACACCACCCTCCCCCAAATTAATTAGACATTATTCTAAGGTAGAAAAAAAATGATGTATATGCTTCATAATTTTTCTCTTTGTCTCTATTAACAAATAGCTAAATGTAACTCTGCAAGGAGCATGTTTCGACAAGTGCATTTAACTTTTTCCTCTATGTTTGATTCTGCACAAGGGAATGGGTAAGAAGGTTGAGAGGAAGCCACACAAAGACTTCATTGTTTGACTTTTTGATGAATTGTGCCTTCCTGGCAAAAAGGCAGACTCATGAGACTGCAATGAAAGTCTTTATTTGCACACCAGACAGAACTCTTGTAGGCAACTATACAACCTTATATAATGCCCTGCCTATGACCTCGGCAGCAGTTCAGGAACACTCCAAGGACAGGAGGTGGTTTAACCTTCAGACTATCAGTGTCCCTTGGGATCTCCTTGGCCAAAGGTTAGCCTCTGAGTTACTACACGTCAAATTATTTGTGTTTCTGATAAAGATGACTCAATCTCAGGAGCCTGAAACAAGACCACCAAGCCTCAGATGTCAAAACCTCCCATGAATACTGCAGAGAAGATAAGAATTAGAAACAAAGGAAACTCAAAGTAAATGGTTCTTGTGCTTCATTTTCTACTTTGTTTCAGTCTAAAATGGCTTTTAATCATCTCCTTAAGAGATCTTGAAGATGCATGGCTAAAATCTCCATTCCATGTACTCAAGTTTTTTTTTAGCCTCCTTTTCCCACTTCTTTCATTGCTGGGACCTTTACCTCACAAGCATTTGAATCCTCCTACCACACTTATTATGGTAGTTTGGCAACTACACCAGACAATTTTGGGCCATTTAGGAAGGGAGGGAGGGAGGGAGGGAGGGAGGGAGGGAGGGAGGGAGGAAGGAAGGAAGGAAGGAAGGAAGGAAGGAAGGAAGGAAGGAAGG
>WNWU01000016.1:17899892-17919639 GCA_012654045.1 Ptyas mucosa | reverse complement strand
AGGAAGGAAGGAAGGAAGGAAGGAAGGAAGGAAGGAAGGAAGGAAGGAAGGAAGACTAAAACATGGGCCTCATTTTTAACTTTACCATACATTTTGTTTTTTATTTTATTTTTATTTTTATGACCGTGTAATACCTTGTTTCGGGGTGGGGCTGGGGCAATTGAGTGGACCTGACATTTACTGGCCAGACGCCTTCCCTGATACCTCTGTGGCGTTCACAACAAATATTTTTTCTTTGCATACGTTTTGTTCCTTATAATCTCTCCATATTCCTTTTTTAAAAGATGAACCAGATTTGTGAAGTATAAAATTAATATAGTTATAGAATTATAAAATAAATTGAAATGTTTTAAATAAAAGCAGTCAGCTTAGATTCACTGACTACACCCATGATGGCGAACTTATGGCATGCGTGCCCAAAGGGACATGCAGAGCCATGTTAACTGGCACACGTGTCATCGTACTGGGTAGCTCTTCTTCTGGGTTGTGGCCCAGAACGTGCATGCTCCCTTTTCGACACTCAGTATCGAAAAGGTTCGCCATCACTGGACTACACTATTGAAAAAATTACTAAAAAGAAAAAAGAATTATGTTTAGAAGCAATTCAAGCAGTTGAATAATAAAGGATTAAATATTTTTAGAACTGTTTAGTGCAAGAGAGCCCTCTGTGTACAGCATTTTGGATTTAAACGTATTGCTGTTATTTTAATATTACTTACAGTTACAACCAGGTTATCATAACAAAAATAAGGTAAAGGTACCTTCATGCAAATCTTCATTTTTTATGTTTGTATCCGTGTAATTTCTTAACAGTTTTACAGAAGTAGATTACCATTTGCTTTTTCTGTGTGTTCCCCCCACCCCCAAATTTCCTAATCCAGTTGTGAAATTACCAGGCAATTTTCCATTGAATTATTAACTAGAGAAAGTTAATCCTTTCTCCAATAACTAGAGAAACTAAAAGAAGGAAATAGTGTCATTGAAGTTTAAGATACTGAGGAAGGGTAACACTTCTGCCCACACTCCTTAGCTCTAAAAGACTACAAAGAAAACACTATGAGATTTTAATCCCCCATCCATGTGAATGATAAACTTTACTATTTCAAAAAAATGGTTTTAGATATATTTGATATTGAAAACAATACATGTGCCATGGTGGTGCAATGGTTAGAATGCAGTATTGCTGGCTAACTCTGCCCACTGCCAGAAGTTTGATCCTGCTCAAGATTGATTCTGCCTTCTATTCTTTTGAGATTGGTAAATGAGGACCCAGATTGTTGGGGGGTAATATGCTGACTCTGTAAACTGCTTAAGAGTGCTATAAAGTAATATGAAGTGGTATGTAAGTCTGAATGCTGTTGCTATGTACAATTTTAATATGTTAGATAAACTCCCATTTTATGTGTTGATCTTCACATTTTCTTTAACCTCCTTTCTTTAAAAAAAAAGGGATAGGAATTTCTGAATATATTTATGTGCCAAAACAAAAAAACCCAAAAGTGAACCACAATATAATGTTTTAGTATTGTGCAGTCATATGACTTTTGCCTCTGAAATAGTTTAATTCCTTCTGAGTGACTATAAAAAGAAAATTTAAATGCAGAAAAAAAATCCAGCAGCTATCCTTTAATTCAAGACATTTTCAGCCTGATATTATTTCCATAACCTAATATCTGAAACACCTTTTCTTTTTTGCCACCTTTGAAATACCAAGAATATGAAGAAATATAAAGTCTGACCACTGTTCTCCTTCAACTAACTAATAAGATAGTGAGAAAAACCATGTCTAATCACCACAGAGTGACCACAGATCATGGAACAAATAACTTATACCGAAAGAAAATAAATTTCAAATGCTGACTCCATGTGGTTGGATTAGCAAAGCATAGCACATAAGCCAACTAAAACCCTTCAAAATATCCTAAGCAGACCAAAAGACCCAACAATCCCAGAAGAAAAAAATAAGAATCATCTGCAACCTACAATGTAAGGACTGCAACAACCACTATGTAGGACAAACAAGCAGAAGATTGGCAGAGCACATCCATGAATACCAACTAGCAGTCAGAAAACATGAGGAAAATTCCTTAATCTCACAACATATAGACAGATTTAACAATAGTCCTATTGATATATAGGACTATACCAAGTCCAGGGAATGCCAGGGAATTTTTAGAAGCCTGCACTCTGACAAATTAGCCATCAACAGACACGTAGACATTAACTAATCTATAGACCCATGATGGCAAACCTATGGCACACGTTCCACAAGTGGTACGCAGAGCCATCGCTCCGGGCACGCGATCCATCACCCATTGCTCTTCCAGGTTCCGGCACCCCAGCTGGCTGGTCTTCACGTGCATGAGAGCACCAGAAACCAGAAGAGCAGCCACCCAGTGCACATGGCCGTGCCCAGAAGATGATCTTCCAGTTTCCGATGCGGCCATGCACACCAGCCAGCTGATCTTCACTCATGCATGCGCACCAGAAACCAGGTGGCCAGTGCGCATGCGTGCGTCGGAAACTGGAGGATCATCTTCCCGGTGTGCACATGTGCAGCAGCTGCTCTTCCAGTTTCTTGCATGTATGCGCACGCTCCCGTTTCAGCACTGGATGCCAAAAAGGTTTGCCAACACTGCTATAGCAGGGGTGAAATCCAGCAGGTTCTGACAGGTTCTGGAGAACCAGTAACAGACATTTTGAGCAGTTTGGAGAACTGGTAGCAGAAATTTTAAGTAGTTCAGAGAACCAGCAAATACCACCTCTGGCTGGCCCCAGAGTTGGGAGGGAATGGGGATTTTGCAGTATCCTTCCCCTGGAGTGGGGTGAGAATGGAGACTTTGCAGTATCCTTCCCCTGCCATGCCCACCAAGCCACGCCCACCAAGCCATACCACGTCCAAGTCACGCCCACAGAACCTGTAGTAAAAAAAATTGGATTTCACCACTGCGCTATATACTATGCAAAAGAAACTATCATCCAGCCCAAAAAGCAACAAAAAGACCCAAGCACCTCTCTACCAGCAATCAACACTCATATCAGCATAAAGTAACTCCACTGTTAACATCAGACCAACAATCAAGTAAACAATACCCCAATCAAGAGACGGCCAAAGAAGCCAACAGCTAACAGTCCAATCAAAGAATATCTAAGACCACCCCCACCAACACTGATAGGCAAGCCATCAGAATATAAACTGACAGCAAACTGCACTTCTTACTAGCACTAATGATATTACCTAGTTTGGGTAATCTGCAAGAAAACAAGCAAGCTCAGAGAGCATCAAGGACTCCTCATGTCAACCCTGAGCTACAATTATTCTCCTTTATTAGTAAAATACATTCTAAATGTTTGTAGATAAGTCCCTAATGCTGAAGTTCAGAGCAAGAAGAAAGGAAATAGGAAAACAAACCATGCACACATCTGCAGAACTTTTGTCAAAGAAAGTCCAGCTTTGTTTTTGTTTTAGATAATCCAGAATGCAACAAGGAAAAAATACAGTGTGAATGCTAAGATTCAGAACTGTATTTTGCCGATTCCTATTCTTTCCTTATCTATTGATTGATTGATTGATTGATTGATTGAATTTTTATACCACCCTTTTCCTTCCGGACTCAGGGCGGTGAACAGCCAACTAAAAACAATTGAATACAAACGTTAAAATAATTTTAAAATAATTTATAAAATTATAAATTTTATAAATTATAAATATATAAATATAAAATTGTTATTGTTTAATTTTAAAAACATCCACACAAGCCCCAATATTTCTACTGTGGGAATGTTGTGAAACATTCTTTTCATGAGAGGATTTTAGGGGAATTGAGAAAATCTAAATTAAACTTTGTTCTTTTTTTAAAAAAAAATTGATTTATATGTCGCCCTTCTCCGGAGACTCAGGGCGGCTTACAAGGCGTTAAGCAATAGCCTTCATACTTTTGTATATTTATACAAAGTCAGCTTATTGCCCCCACAATCTGGGTTGTCATTTTACCTACTTTAGAAAGGATGGAAGGCTGAGTCAACCTTGAGCCTGGTGACATTTGAACTTGCAGTAATTGCAGGCAGCTGATCTTAATAACAGTGCTTTAGTCTGCCACGCCACCAGGTTCTTGTCCTTACAACCAGATTTTTCAAAAGCAAAATTACCATAAAACAGTTATTAGTGATGTAAGAATAGGCTTGATATTATGTTACTTTATATTTAAAATTAAAGTACTATGTGGTGGAAGATAACCAATGGTATTTACTTTAGGCCATGCCGCTGCTTTAAACCTTACATACACCATTTTAAGGTCTGATGTGAGCTGGACTCAGAATATACATCCCTGCCCACCAAGCCTGAAGGCAACGCCTGCTTAGCATTAAACATGTCACTCCTTTTAAAAGTTAAAAACAGCAACCCAATCTTTTCCTGCCTACTGATTTTTTTCTTTTTAAATAAGTTAAGAGTTTATGAATGACAAAATGTAAAATGAAAATCAACCAGAATTTGAGGGTAGCTCTTTTGGACCTCTTTTGTTTTGAAACTGGAATGCTCTAATTTCAGTTCAACAGTTCAGCTATTTTACATACAATATTAAAAGACATTCAACTATGTCTTTGCTGCAGGTTGTTTCTAAAAATAGTTTTCATGTAGAAAGCAAAGAACAATATAATTAGGAAGGATAAATGAAGTGAAAGATTTCAAAAAGATTCCATTGAGAACTGAGAACTGAGAAATACAATCTATTGAGAACTAAGAACTTTCAGTACCAAGATGATTGAATATATTTTATTCAATCTTCTCTGGAGGATGAGACGAA
This sequence comes from Ptyas mucosa, assembly GCA_012654045.1. Classification (NCBI taxonomy): domain Eukaryota; kingdom Metazoa; phylum Chordata; class Lepidosauria; order Squamata; family Colubridae; genus Ptyas; species Ptyas mucosa. The sequence continues at coordinate 17,914,834 of WNWU01000016.1, read as the reverse complement.
AGTAATGGAGCAGCTGAGCACAGGGCAGGGATGGCTAAAACAGCCTTTCATTCTGCAGCCTCTCGTACAGACGTCATTCATTCATTTCTTCAACTTTAAAACAACCTGGCATCACAAAATTCACACAATTGTATGGCAAAGATTAATGCTGATGTAAACTTGCCGGAGCAAAAAATGTAAGAAAACTATACTAGATATCCCATTATTCTATAATTTTATTTATTTATAATTTGCCTGACTCTGAGGTGCTGCACTGTGTACATACAAGAAACTACAAGTAATAATACAATAAATATGGCGGAAATACTAATAGTAGAATCCACAGAGATACATGTATCAAGAAGGTACTCTCAATAGATCTTTTAAAAATTCTGGAAGGTCTCCCATTACAGGTAGTCCTTGACATGTGACTGTTCAATGTTAGAACAGCACTAAAAAATGTGACTTATGACCGTTTTCACAGTTATGACCTTTGTAGCATCCCCACAATCATATGATCAAAAATCAGATGCTTGGCAACTAGCTCATATTTATGACTGTTGCTATGTCCCAAGGACATGGTTTTGCAACCTTTTGACAAGCCAAGTCAATGAGGAAGCCAGATTCACTTAAAAAGTGGGCTACTAATTTATTAACTGCAGTGATTCACTTAACAATTGTGGCAAGAAAGCTCATTGCAATAATACAATGACTAAATGTCCTGAGTGTGTCCTGTTCTAAAGACACAATTGATGCATAAGGTAAACCTGGGTACAGAAGCTTCAACTTCTACCTGTTCACATGAGTCCAAGACCACCCTTAAACTGACTCCTCTCTTTCAGGGGAAACACAAGTCCATAAAAACTTCATATTTGTATGACCCCATAACTAGGTAATTTCTGAATCAACAGTTACTTCATTTATCTGTAGATAAATAAAAGTACCATTCTTATTGCATGATTCAACCTTCTTATTACAGCTAAAAGTAATTATATACTTATACAGACCTGACAAAAGTATTTGTATTACTCCAATTTTTTTTCTCCAAGAATCCTAATTTTCCATGAAATAAGTTGAAACTGACACAGGTAAAGAACTTTTATCCAAATAAACTGACTGATTATGAGATTAAAGACACCTGTGGTACTAATTAAAGTACGTACAGTAAATAATCTGTTTGGGACTCAATCACTAAATTCAATAATGTATTTTAATTTCTATGGGTACCAATAATTATGTACATGCCATTTTCATTTGGTTTATTATTTATATGCTTAGTCAAAAACAAAAGCAAAGTGTCAGCTCCGTGAAATATGGAATAAAATATGGTGGGTGCCATTTACGTATTTTATATTCAACTTATTTCAAGGCAAGCTGGGATTCTACAAGGAAAAATGGGGACAGATGCTAATAATTTGAACACATGTATGTGCATGATTTTAAATATGATAAATTTGATAAGAGTATTTAAAATTAGAGTTCACTGACTATAGCATTTTTCTTTGGAACCTTGGCCAAGAGATGGCCTCAAGGAGATGTTTAACTGCACTGGCTGCCTGTGGCTCTCCGGGTTCATTTCAAGGTGCTGGTGTTAACCTATAAAGCCCTACATGGCTTAGGCCCGGGGTATCTGCAGGATCACCTCCTGCCCTCCTCCCACCGTCTGGTGCGCTCACACAGAGTGGGCCTCCACAGGGTGCTGACAGCCAGACAGTGTCGGCTGGCGGCCCCCAGGGGGAGGGCATTCTCTGTTGGAGCGCCGACCCTCTGGAATGAGCTGCCCACCAGCCTCAGGAAAGCCCCAGACCACAAGCCTCAGGAAAGCCCCAGACCTCCTCTCCTTCCGCCGCAAATTAAAGACGTGGCTTTTTCGCCATATGAGCTGAACCCATGGGGGAAATTCAAATATTTAATGATTTTAATTCAATTTTAATTAATTTTTAAACTGTTTTTAACTGTTTATGTAATTTCTTTGCTATTTTTATAAGCCCTGAGTCCTACGGGAGAAGGGCGGCATATAAATTACATAAAATAAATAAAATAAAATAAATAACTGGGGTTCTGATCTTTTTTTATCTTGTTATATCCAAAAGATGGTATAGAAATTACCATTTATGGTGAGTTTTGTGGGGTTCTGAGTGCATTCTCAGTGAACTGAGACTGTAGCAAGAACCTTGTTTGTACAATTATGACTAGAAAAGGAGCCACGTCTGAGGTACAGTATTTATATTAATACCAAATAATGTAAAAATTCTCTTAAAATCTACCTCTTACATTTTGAATCTGCTCAGATATTAAGATCTGTAGAGACACTTCTGAAATGGCTTTCAGTTTTCAGAAGCCCATTTTAATGGATACCAAGGAGAAGACATTTTCCTGCACCATTCCCAAGCTATGGAATACATTTTCCAGGGCAATGTTTTTTAACTTTAGCAACATTAAGATGTATGGACTTCAATTCGCCAAATTCTGGAAGTTGATATGCATATGTCTTAAAGTTGCCAAGTTCAAGAAACACTGTTCTAGGGAAGGGTGCAATAATGCAAAGTGCATCTCCTTTGACAAGCTCTAAATTAATGTTGTTTTTAAATTTTGTTTTGTTTGGGGCTTTATATTATTTGGCTGCTGTAGCTGATTTAAATGCTTGACCAGAATACTAGGAGAGAAACTGAATACATAAATAGCATTTAAATTGCTTGGCTTTTATATTAAAAGTGACTTTTTAGATAGCTATATGTTTAATTTTTTTAAGCTGTAAACTTACTCTCTTTCTCTCTCCCTTCTCTTTTTATTTTCTTCTTCTTTTACAAAAGTCCACAGAAACATTTTATTCTACCCTGGAAGTCTTTTGCTACCATTTCCATAGATTGTCTCTAACAACCTTGCAATTATTAGTAATTTGAATCAAGTGACCATGGCAAAGGTTAAACTTGAGAGTAAGGAATTTGTAGCAACTAATTAATATGTCACAAAAGTACACTTCTCATCCAAGCGAGTTAATGAAGCTTTCCAGGGACTTATATGTGCCTTTTGTAGCCAGCCTTGAGGGAACCTGTGTTAACTTCAGATATCTGTAAATGCTAGTCAGTTGGTCACCAACTGATGGCTACTGCCAATATCCTCACCCTCCCACTTCCCAGCCGTCAATGACAAGCTGCTAATATAAAGCCAGGAGTAAGGGCTGATAGCATTTCATTCCACAATAGGTCCCTGACAACTGAATAAAGAAGAAGGCTCTAGGGTGAATGCGGAGAGTTTTTTTTCCATTTAGCCCCGATGTTAACAGCAACAAAGAACCATCCTCCACATCATTGTGGGCATTAACATTTATAACAAGATGCTAAGAACCTTTCAGCTCGCTATTAAGCCACATCATTGATTACAAATGGACTAAGGAGTTTAAACCGCAAAGGGTGGGGTGGGGAACACCGTCTCAATCACAAAGCAGGAGGCTAGAGTCACTTGTCTTTTACCACCCTTCCTTCTAGGAAGGGCTAATGAGCAAACCCATCCTATTATTTGCTTTTCCCTTATATTCTGCAAAATATATCCTGTATGCTTATTACCCAGGCTTGTCTTTATTAGATTGCAAAGTGGAAATTTATTCATTCAGGGGGTGGTATTCCATTGTTTTCTTCCGGCAAAGGAGGGAGGACAATAATAATTCAGTCCATGGAAAGTGCAGCCCTAGAGGTCACCCTTGAATAGCATATGACTGCTTCTTTCCACAACTTGTTAATATGCAGAACCACTGTAGAAATTATTTTAAAACACGGTATTTCTGCTCTGACTTTTCTATGAAAGATCAGTATTTCCTAAAACACTGTGTGTATGGGCTTAACTTCCAGAGGTTCTAGACACCAGTGATGGAAATTCTACCAATTCATCCATCTTGGGGGCACTGAGGTTGACAAACACCATGCTAGAGGATCTTCTATGGATCTTAGAGGCTACAGTTGTCTTCAGAGATGAGAAAGTTATTGAAACCTGTACCCAATAATAGTGGTGAACAGCTCAGCTCTGCTCTGGCCAGGTGTGAGTGCATCTGAGCTGATATTCTGGCAGTCAACTCCAAGTATACAATTCTCATCACCCTCACTAGCATGAGATGTTGAATCCAATATATTTATATTGGATTGAGAAAGGATGATCTAATGCAACAGAAATCTAGCACTTGGTCTGAAAACAACTTTTTCAAAGATGTGGCTTATTCTTCTCTGCCCCCTCCCCCATCATTCCCCTTGTGGGGCAAAACAGGAGGTACCACATACCAGGTTATGGAAGGCTCCTTTACATTTGGGGTTCATGATATTATGGAGGATTATTTCTTTCTTTTTTTATTATTCATTAGTATTCTATCATAGGATTCTTCTTTCCACACAAATAATAATGCTGTGATATAGGGATAAGGTGAAAATAATTGGACAGGGAACTCCAGGTTGGGTAGGATTTGAACTTATCTTTCCTCAGATGTAATCCAATGTGGTTTCTATTTTGTATTTAAGAAAGCAGTAAGCATGTTATTTTTCTGCGACTTCCTGTTCATTCTTTTCACTGTATCCTGACTCCGAAGTAGTCTTCTAATAATGCTAGAAGCAGAAGTGCCTAGACTGGATTATAACCAGTTTGTACAATTTGATGTGAGCATTTGAAAGAAAACAGGCTGTGCGTATGTGCAGAATGGAGTAATTATACTTTCCAGTCCAGTAAAAAAGCTGGTTAGTTTTAGATTCATTTTTCAATTGATTATCTCTTCATTACTAGATGGTTTACATCTATGATGGTCTACTGACTTTACTGGTGCTTTAATTCAACATTTGATATATGTTAGTGTTCTTGTCTCCTGGAATCATGTTGTTTCTCTCTGTTTTCCCAAACTCAAAAATAAACTTGACATAAGTGAAATAATTCAAATGTTCCAAATGTATTCACAGCCAATCTGGATTTTTTTTCTTTTTTTAAAAAAAGCTAAACACCAATTAGGATAGCATTATTTTAATACTTCAAAAAGAAACCATTACTTTTAATACTCAAAAGCAGTCATTAATTTTAATCAGTGGTACTTGATCATTTTTGACAGTTGCTGCCGTTTCCACTGATGTCAGCATGAATGTTATGACACAATAAAATCAATGATGTCATAAACCTATCTGCCAAAACAAATGTTAATGTAATGACAATAACTTTGGATAATATTTGTGTGCTTAAAACTCTGCTGTCAGAAAGTATTCTTATCTTGTCTTACAGTGGAGTTTAATAAAGATTTTGTGGGGCTAAAATTTATAAGTTTAAAATCAAAAATGGCTGTGATAAATATTTGGCTATGTATTAACTTTCTGTCCCTACCCCAGAGCTAATGACCTAACTGACTAGTTACCCTAATCAAGCTGTTTTATATATATATATATATTATGTCGGTTTCACTAATAGAGAATTACTTAAGAAATGGATAGAACATGTAAACTTTATCCTCTTGTACTGTATCATACTTTTTAAAATAAGAATACATCATGTCTGCTAATGTCTTTTCTTAACTTCTTTCTCCCAAATATGGGTTCATTTCAGCTGTTCAACAATTATCAGATTGCTGCTTCCAAACAAGAAGGAATGCAAGGTACCATCAGTGTATCTAAGCACAAAAACTAATATAGACCAGGTTCAAGGTTCAAAAATGGTTCAAAAATGATCTGTAAACTTGGTTCAGATCAGTTAAGGAGCACAAGACCTCTATGCTTTTTATTAAATTAGATCCTGGTTTTTCAGGCTTCCATGTGAGTCTGAAAATATGTCACAGCTTTAAGGACTCAAGTGATTACATCTCCACCCCAGACCATCCCAACGATGCCTTGGAAGTGATGTCCCAGTGCCTGGAAGCCGTGCGGGTCTGGATGGGGAGAAACAGGCTTCAACTCAACCCTTCCAAGACCGACTGGCTGTGGCTGCCGGCATCCCGGTATAGCCAGCTGGTGCCACCGCTGGTTATTGGGGGCAAATCAGTGCCCCCCCCCGGAAAGGGTGCGCAACTTGGGTGTGCTCCTGGACTCACAGCTGTCTTTAGAAGAGCATATGACGGCTGTGGCCAGGGGGGCTTTCTATCAGGTTCGCCTGATACGCCAGTTGCGCCCCTTTCTAGATCAGGACTCCTTACGCATGGTCACTCAAGCACTCGTCACTTCTCGTCTGGACTATTGTAATGCTCTCTATGTGGGGCTTCCCTTGGGGTACACCCGGAGGCTCCAACTGGTGCAGAATGCAGCCACCCGGGAGATTTTGGGAGCGACAGGGTGCTCCCATGTGACACCTCTCCTGCGCGAGCTACATTGGCTTCCGGTGGACTTCCGGGTGCGCTTCAAGGTGTTGGTGACCACCTTTAAAGTGCTCCATGGCTTAGGGCCAGGATACTTACGGGACTGCTTTCTGCCGCCAACTGCCTCCCACCGGCCAGTTCGCTCCCACAGAGAGGGCCTCCTCAGGGTGCCGTCGGCCAGACAATGTCGGCTGGTGACCCCCATGGGGAGAGCCTTCTCTGTGGTGGCGCCTACCCTCTAGAACGACCTCCCCCCAGAGATACGAGTGATCCCAGACCTCCGGACTTTTCGTCGGGCCCTTAAAACCCATCTTTTTCGGTTAGCTGGGCTGGCCTGACCCCATGTCGGTTTTAAAGTTTTTGTTATTGATTTTTAGCTTAAAATTGGGCCAAATTTATTTATATCATTTTAAATTGCTTTTAACTTTTGTATATTGTGTTTTTAGTTGGCTGTTCACCGCCCTGAGTCCAAAAAGAGAAGGGCGGTATAGAAATTTAATAAAATAAATAAATAAATAAATAAAATAAGTTAGACTTAAATAAATTAGACTTAATGGTTTCTTAAAGAGGATATATATATCTGCTGTTCACTAAAATAGCTGAGTCTACTTTGACCTAGAAAATATATATATATAATTTTATTATATATGTAGGTCAAGGTAGAAGCCTAAAAGGCAGCTGTTTTAGCAAACAGCAGAGAAGTGGTGTGCTTTAGCTCATATAAAAGGCATTTTTTTTTCCAAATTTAAAGTATACCCTAATAAATCATCCTATCAGAATGGATATAGAACATAACCAATTTGGAAAGTGATCCGCCAAAAAATGTGGTACTGACAAGTGTCAGGCTTGGCGAAATAATGGCTACACTGCTTCATTTCCTGCAGAGTTACAATGATAAATGCCAAGTCTGAGATTCTGAGTACCACATTCCTCTGAGTACCACATTCCTCTCTTAATACAGAATAAGCAATACGCCTCAATTCTTTTCTGACCCACATGTTAACATAAGATGTTCTCACCAATTCTATGTTATCCAGAAATTTCTCAAAATGTCTAATATGCTTATGTCACACAACCAATCTGCAAAAGAAGGAGGAAGCTTAGAAAATCAGTCAGAAAAAGAATATGCCTGAAATTGGATGGAACTAAGGCTATCTATTTTCTGGTTTGAGGAAAATTATCTTGAATTTGATGGTATCAAACTGTGGCATGAATTAAAGGCAGCTTTTTCATTATAACTTTTATTATGAAAAATCCATATACTTTCATTACTGAAAAGGGAATCTTAATATATAGTTCTATTATAACATTGCTTAATTCTATTTTCATATACCAAAATGTACAAAATTCAGTAGAAACCATAATATAAGGTGAGTACATTAAATTTAAGATTAGAATGAGTGAAACACTGGTACATCTTCACTGAAAGATTTAGTAGTCGTTTCTTCACATTTTAAGAACTCCAGTTCTGTGAAAGTGTGAATTAAACAAAACTCCTTTAAGAACAATGTTACTAATTATACTGTATAAACTGTGGACTTAAGTCCAAAATGTAATGGTTTCCAAGTGTGTTTGATATCTATTCAATCATATCTAATCAAAGGCTAGAAAGAAAGGTGTTGTAACCATCATTTTATCAAATGTGAGCAGATTAGAAGTGCACTTCATTGTCTCTTCTATATGGCTGTATATATTGACCAGGCAAGAAACTAGGATTCAGGCACAAACATAAAGAGCTTGTTCCTAAAAGTTTTTCTTCACAGAAATCCATGAAAAGTCAATTTACACTAGTCGGCAATTATAAACAAAATAATTCAAGCACCTGCCTCTCATCGCTATTCATCATGAAAGACTTGGATGCTAATTTATTGGCTTTATGTAGAGTAAAACAATTGGAAGAAGATTGTTTAATCTTTTAGCATAGCCTGTTCCAAAGGAAATTCGGGAGAAATCTGGTTGCAAAACACACAAACAAATGGCAATTAACTACCAAGCTTTGAAGAACATTTCTAATAAATTCCTCCTCCCAAAATTGCGTGCCGGCAGTACTATGACATGGATATACAATTTCTTACTTCTTTTTCCACTAAACTTATCATCCAAATTTTGGCTTTCCAAATGTTTTTATCAAATTTTGCAAAGTTCAAAGCTCCTTCAGCTATTAGGGAAATTGTGGAAGTAAAAATCTTTTAGATGCCTTGAAAGTCCATGTTTGTGTTAGAAAAAATGCTTATTTATCCTATTCCCTTTCTTCTTTCTATCCCATCTATACCATTGGTTAACTCAAACTAGACATATTTTGTGGGGAATCTGCCTGAGTGTTTAAAGATTAATCTGTCTGCCTAAAAGTTATGGAAAGGAAAGAAACAAACAATAAAACAAGAAAGACTGGACAGTAAAATATAATGATACAAAAATGTATTAAAATAAGTAGAATTGACTAGAATAGAATAACAGAGTTGGAAAGGACCTTTTAGTCCAACCCCCTGTTCATGCAGGAAACTTTATACCATTTCAGACGAATGGTTATCCAATCTTTCCTAAAAACCTCCAGTATTGGAGCATGCACAACTTCTGGAGGAAGTTGTTCCACTGATTAATTGTTCTGTCAGGAAATTTCTTTAGTTCTAGATTGATTTTCTCCTTGATTAGTTTCCATACATTGCTTCTTGTCCTGCCTTCAAGCTATCCTCTTTGGAGAATAGCTTGAGTCCCTCTTCTCTGTGGCAACCCCTGAGATATTGGAACACTGCTATCATGTCACCCCTACTCCTTTTCATTAAACTAGACATACCCAATTCCAGCAACCGTTTTTTATATGTTTTAGCCTCCAGTCCCCTAATAATATTTATGGCTCTCTTCTGCACTACTTCTAGACTCTCAACATCTTTTTTACATCGTGGCAACCAAAACTGGATCCAATATTCCAAGTATGGTCTTAGCAAGGCATTATAAAATGGTATTGACACTTTATGTGATCTTGATTCTATCCCTATGCTAACAAGGTAATGCTAACTTGATTCTATCCCTATGCCTGTGATGGCGAACCTATGGCACGGGTGACAGAGGTGGCACGCGAAGCCATATTGGTGGGCACGCGAGTGTTGCCCTAGCTCAGCTCCAGCGCACATGTGCGCACTGGCCAACTGATTTTCAGGCCTTTCGGTTCCACTGGAAGTCAGGAAACTGGCTGTTTCTGGCCTCCGGAAGGCTCCCAGGGGGATGGGGAAGGCTGTTTCTGCCTTCCCCAGGCTCCTAGAAAGCCTTTGGAGCCTGGGGAGGGGGAACAACGGGCCTACCAGGCACACTTTGCCCTTGTGTGCCAAAAGCGGGGGAAGTAGGGGGGTCACGTGCGCATGCGTGGGAGGGCGGGGTGCACTGAATTATGGATGTGGGCACACGCACTCATGACCCCCATGCTCCCTCCGCTTTTGGCACATGATGGCAAAAAGGTTAGCCATCACTGCCCTATGCTAACAAGGTAATGGTAATCCTAGAAAAATAATTATAAACTATGCCTGAAACTCTTGATTTTTAGCACAATGACTTTTAAATCTAAAGCTGAAAGCTGAGTTTTGCCCACATATGGTACTAAATTTGAGATTTGAGAGTTTTTTATTGGGAATTTCAACACAAAATATCCACTTATTTGCTTTTTTATTGAGCTCCGTAGTTTGCATCCCAAATCTTTGATTCATTCTTCACTGTCAAAGCACTGGTATGCTAATTATTTCAAAGTGTTTCCTCTTGTAGAGGTCTATAAAAATACAGACAAGCCAAAAATAGTTGGTAAAAATAATTATCCACTATTTGTCTCAAGGCCTAGGCCATTTCATTATTAAGACATTTAATTGCCACCAATGATCCAGGCTACTTTTAAAATATTTTGGACTGGGAGGCCTAGATAAAAAGTCAGGTAATCAAAACAAAAATGTGGGGAACAAACAACAAGCTGCAGTTTCCTTTCACCAATTGGGAAAAGAGAGAAGTCGCCCAAATGTTCAGGGGGGAGGGTGACAGGCAAAGATGGAGAAACATTAGAGGGGTTGTGAGGCTTTAAAATCTTCCATGTTGTTCTTTTAAAGTGCTTCTTCTTTTCAGTCTCACTAATAGGATAAATCCCACTGAGAAAGGTCAATATCTATGAGACCTTTTAGTAAGAATTCCTTCCTTTGAAAAGCATTTTATCTGGCAAGTATTTTTCAATATCTATGCAGTTCTCAATATAATCAAAGTGCAGCCTGATTCTTACACCAGAGATAAATTCTCTTTGCTCTCTATTTCTTTCATAGACTGTTAAAACATATAAATTAGAGAGAAAAGGATCCAATTGTAGCATGCTCCCTCTATCTATTTGAAGTATATGCAATTATTTGTAAAATTTATAAGGAATAGAACAAAAGAATTAATAAAATAGACATGCCATCTTTTAGGCAAATGCCACTTTAGATATAAAAATGACAGGAAAGCAGCCCTTGAAGAAAAATTTTCGTTGTCCTAGAAAGTTATATAATAGCTTTTTCAATATTGCATTTTTCAGATGTGTAAATGAAACTTCCAGAAATCTGGAAGTTGTAGTTTAACATGGTTGAAAAATCGGATGGTTAACAAAATATTTTTTATTATTTATTTCATTCATTTTTCACATTTCTATACATTCCATCTTATCTAAGTGACTCTGACTTACAATAAAAACATGTCACAAAATATAAGCAGCAGCAAAGTTAAAAACAGATTAAAAGATAAATTTACAGAATTAAATGTTAAAAAGCTAAAAGGCTAAAGGAAACATCCTCATGTTATCAACCATCCCAGGATTGCCTAACCCTCATGCCATTTGGCACAGCCATATCTTGACACACTTTCTGAAGACCAGAAGAGTGGGGCCCACCTCTCCTCTGAGGGTAAAGTCTTCCAAAGTGTGAAGGTAATGGCAGAGAAATCTAACTTCCTGGATTCCACCAGCCAAAATTCTTTAACCAAAGGGATCCACCACATATCCTACTTCCTGACAGAACAATATAACTGGTACAAGACAGTTCCTCAGCTAACTTGTTTCCATGCTATGAAGGACTTTAAAAATGATAATCAACACCTTGATAATCAAGGACCTGAAAGCAAACTGGAATCCAGTGCAGCATGTATCACAGAAATGTTATATACTATCGTCACCCAACAGTGCTCACATTGCTGCATTCTGTACCAGTTGCAGCTTTCAGATACTCTTCAAGGATAGCCCCATGTAGACTGCATTGCAATAGTCTATATCAGAAATAACCAGTATGAGTGACTAAAAGAAGCACTTCTCAATCTAGGAAAACATGAAAGAAGGATATATGCTGTATAAAAAAATGGGATTTATATTATACATTCCACACTTTTCCTGCAATATTAGCTAGGCTTGTCATTTCCTACTAAAACCTGTTTGGAATCACTTTTTCTCCAAAAATGCATACAAATAGGTCACTAATAAATTAAGCATATATATATATTCATATTAGTCAAATAACAAACTCCCCAAAAGAGTAGGTTCAAGACAAAACATTCAATTACTATCAAATAAACACATTAACTTTTATTAATGAAACCAATTCCTCTATCTATATAAATTTAAACAATGAAACATATGCCTAGAGAGGATTTAGTCACACATAAACTATTTTCTTACATACAGAACACATTCACAGAGAAGAAAATGTAAAAATTTTCACTCAGCTGATATAAATATAAATCATACATATGCTGTAATAAGTCTAATTGAGTTCATTGGTTCATATTCTTCTAGTAAAAATGTAAAGGTTGCTGCTATGCTAGGATTAGCTCTGTTTAGGTTATCTTAATCCATGTCAAAACTGTGAAGAAAGTCTTTTTTCCTTCTGTTTTCAGAAGGAAACATGATGCTTGGAGCTCAATACCAATAGATCTTGATCCTTCCATTTTCAAAAGAAAATGAAACAAGGCTACTTCTGCTAAATTCCAAGAACAAGAAAACCAATACATGCTTAATCTATCCAAAAGAACCACTTACTTCAATAACTCTTACTATAAGATAAATGTAATTAGTATAACTAGCCTTATATAGACAACATGCTGGACTTTTTTCTAATTCTTCCCGTGTATAGTGAATGGGGAGATACTGAATGGAAAATCTCTAATGATGAATCTCCACAAAATGAGAATCTTAATTTTCTAGATTCCTTATTTTTATTGGCACTTTAGATCGTGGTGTCAAACTCACGTCATCATGGCAGCATCATGTGATGTATCAGGACTTTTTTCCCCTTTGTTAAACTGGGCGTAGGCATGGCCAGCGCAGGACGCATCCATCCCTCAGGCTGGAAGTTTGACAACCCTTCTCTAGATAAATAAGGTTTCTACTACAGCACGGGTGTCAAACTCACATCATCACGGTAGTGTCACATGACGTATCGGGACTTTTGCCCTTCGCTAAACTGAGCATGGGCGTGTCAGCACGTGATGCATCCGGCCCACAGGCAGGCAGTTTGTAAGCCTCACATTACAGTATGACTATCAAACCTGGCTTCAAAACATCTATTGGTTAGAAGTGAATGAACTTTTGACTGTAATCTTGTGGTCATCCATACTTTTCCAGGTCAACTCTGGCAGTCTTAATTACAAATATTCACTAAACATAAGTAGAGAGAAAAAGAAAAACCAACAATGGTTTCTACTCCTTTATTTGTTGCCCATTTTGTAACATTCAACAAGACCTTCTTCTACTATAATAATCTCAATAAATGAAAGAAACCATGTTAATCCCACCAATTTATAAGGTATTATTTGAGAGAAGATTATTCTACTTTAAGACAAAATATTTGTATTGCTCAGATTACAGAGCAACAGTGTTTTCCAAATATGGTCTTCAACTTTCTAACCTTAGACAGCATAATCTTGAAGTTGAAATCCAATACATTTGGATAACACCAAACTGGGGAAGGATGCCTAAGAAGCTATCAAAAGTTCATGCCGGATTAGAGAAGGCAAAGAGAATTCAACATGCTGAAAGATAGCTTGTGTGACAAACTGAATACCATAAGTACAAACTGAAAAGAGTTACAACCTACCAGAATGGGGAAAATGTCACATATCTTCCTTATTCCAAAAATCCAGACAAAGCTTTTGTCTCATAGTTTCATCAACTGAACAGCTGTCATGGTAGCAGAGTGAGTAAACAACTGGTGCCAGAGCTTGAAGCTCCACAGCACCTGACACAAATACTATGCTGAGTCCCATGCTCTATGACAGGCTTTCTTTGTCCCAGCTGCATCTTATCTACTGACCCTGATTACTCTTGTCACGAAGCTATTGAAACAGAGGAGACTGTGTGTTACCGCATGAAAAGAATCAGATTACACCCATCTTTAGGCATGTGTGCTTTAAAGCAGAGAACAGGATGACAAATCAATGATAACTTTTCAAGTGCAACGAGATCAAGCGTCTGATATAATCTAAGCTTGTAGCAATGAAAACACAAATGAAATATAGTCTGGACAGGCTATGATACAGTTGCTGTAAGTTTCTTGTTCAGTAGACCAAAAGCCCATTTAGTATTCTATTTTTCAATGACAGCCAGCCAGCAGCTTTTGAAAAACATAAACTGCAATGTCACCAATTACATAATTTGGAGTTACAGACTGAATAAGCAATGAGTGCTCATTGCTTCCTCGTGTTTTACATCATTTCCTGCAATAATAATGCATAGCCTAATTATCTGATGAAAACCCAGCCTTTGATAAATCATCTATAAAAATATTTTTCTTTAACTACAACATATTCTAGAAGCCATCGAGATAGAAAAACGCCCACACAGCCTGAATAAACAAGATGATACCTCCCGCCTACCAGCCATTTGGAAACCCGCCCTTATTGACAAACAAGTCCCTAACACGAGGAATGACACCAGACCCACACTCACGAGGGCCACACAGGATGTCACCACCACACATCCACATGGAAAGCAGACTCAAACCCACACCGATGATGAGGCACGACCACGGACCAGAAGCCAGACCGCAGCTGCACCATTAGCCACTTTAAACCCCTCCAATCCATACATGAAGCAGACTGACATCCACCATGAAGATGTGGCATGACCACGAACGCAAAGCCAAACAACAGCAACGCAGCTCACCAGCTCAAATCCCCCTGCAACTCAGACTAACACGAGCACAACCAAGCTCCAACCCAAACAGAACACACCCCCAGCCAATCAGAACACAGCCAAGCCCCCAACCAATCAGAACACACTTCCACCCAATCAGAACACAGCCAAGCTCCCGACCAATCAGTTCACACACCCACTAGTAGTTAAAAGGAAGAAACAGCTGCAATCACACATTGCTCCTAGAAGCATGAAGCCGAAAATACCAGCCTGAAGATGACGAATGAGACTTCGTCAAAACGTCGCCAAGACACTTCCAATTTTACATGGGAGAAAACCCGAATAACCAAAGACTTACATACAAACACCCGCGAAAACCTCAGAAAACACACACACACACACACACACACACACACACACACACATATATATATATGTGTGTGTGTGTTTGGTGGAGGTGTGCTTTGATTGGTTGGGGGCCTGGCTGTGCTCTGATTGGATGGGGGGTTGGCTGTGCTCTGATTGGCTGGGGGT
>WNWU01000016.1:17827390-17899492 GCA_012654045.1 Ptyas mucosa | reverse complement strand
TTTTTAATGTATGGGCGTCGTTCGTGCTCTTCTTTTTTTTATTTATTTATGTATATCTGTATAAATTTATATATATATTTATTTATTTATTTTCTGGGTGCAATTAAATTTTTAAAAATCAAAATGCATATACCTCTACATTCACAGACATATACATTTACCCAGGCACACAGTAATGAATTAGAAGAAGAATTGCAGTAACTATTTCCATATAAGATTCAGCAACCTCTTTACTACATTAGAATAGGAAAAGTTATTACAGCTTGTGAAAACTCTTCCTTATTTTAAAGAACATATTTTTGTTGTTGCTGCTGTTGCTGCATTAGTTAACAATTCATATGGGACTAAAAATATCAGCGATTTCCTTCCATGATATAGTAAACATCCTGGGCATTGCTTTAAAATTCTGTTTATTTACTGGCTCTGTCGGTTTTGAATTTTATGTGAGAAGACAGCTGCAAGTAATTGTAGATTTCCATTTTATCAAAACCAATCAAGGTCTTGATCTTCTGTGTCATATGGAAAGTCTTAATTTGAAGCATGGGAAACATTTTTATTCATGTTTTTAAATTTTCCTTTCTTCCCTCCCCCCCCCCCCCCCGCCCCCCCCCCCCCCCCCCCCGGCCACCATCCAGCCTCATTTGTTCTATTTCCAAACTGGTTTAATTTTCCTCCTGAAATTTGCATGAATCTATTGTTTTACATGTTTTTGCTACTGAAGTTTTTACAACCAGACAACATAAGAAACAATTCATTCACACAACCTTGGATACAGATTCAGACAACCCAATCCCTAAATGATTCACATCCTAAACTAAAAGAGATAAATAATACAAATTTCTGCGTCTAACCTATGATAGTTATTTTGTATGATTAATATTGAAACTCGATCTATTACAGGTTTCATTTAATGGCACCTGTGTGGAAAATCATCAGTTGATATTGTAATCATCAGGAGGCTAAGTATATATATATTTATCCAATTCTAAACATGTTGATGTAATTAAGACTTTGAGTATATCAAGACTCAGAACCTTTACCTGATAGTATCACATCATTTCTGTTCATAGTTTAGATAATCCCAAATCACCAAACTCTGACAAGGTTGCTATGAGTTTTTGAATTAGAAATAATTTTTTAGAGATTTCAGCTTTCTCAAAAGATATTTCACAGAATCTCTGACAAAATCACCAAAACTGTAGATAAATTGGCAATCTTGCTAGAATTCAGTTATTCTCATCTCTCTGTGTGTATATCTTCTTATATATTTGAGGATGATTTTAATCCCTACATTATATGCAAATATGGGAAAGCAGACATAGATGTGTGGAGAGAAAAATAAATGAAACTGCTTAATTATCTTTGCTTAAATATTGATTCAGGCTTCCATTCTGATATGATTTATTATTTTCACTTAAGATGCTTGAATTAAATATTAATATAATGTCTCCTTTATCTCCATGAGGCTAGAACTTAACTAGAGAAGAAGAATTTATTTATTTTATCTATTTTCTGATTATGTAGATTGTGTATTAACTACCTACATGATTTTTAAAAAGTGTTTGAATTATAGATTATATCTTTAAAAATCTTTTTAGGTATTTCCTCGTTATTTTTTTAATGAATTTTTACTTTTGTCAATTAACTCTAGACCAAGATTTACATTTTTCACAATGTATTTGCTTATTTAATGTATTTCTGTACCACATATGTATGGCAAATCTAACAATAGCATTTATATAGAATGGTTTGTGTAGAATACCTATTGCTAAATAAATATTTAATATAGCATATTATTTTTATTCAGTATTATTATGATTTTTGCATTAAAAATAACAACCCAATAGTTTTGCTTATTTTGGTTATTTCATGTATTTTCCAATCTATATTATGCAATTTCATAGCATAAAAAAATCAATTGAAAAGAATGCTATTATAGAAAAAATATCTTATGTGAATTTAAGTCTCCTAAGATTTATAAGCTATCTAAGAATGGCATCTACATTCACAGTCAATAAAATCTACTGAAAACACATTTAGTTGCTAATGGTTCCCCCTCCCCCCTTCATTGTCTGAGCATGGAAGTTTATGCTACTGACAGTATTTTACCCTAGAGATTTTTTTCATGTTGTGTAAAGTAACAACTTATAAATTATTTATTGCAAAACATCTGGTTTAAATAAACTTCAATAGAAAGAAATATTACACATGGAAGTCAAATCAGGCTCTCATATCATTAAGCCAAGTGTCTCAATTCCAAAATTAGGAAAAAAAGTATTAAGCAGACGTTACAAACTTGATTATTAAAACAGAATAAGAAATGCACATCTTTAGCTGGGAATGTTTTTGTTCTTGTAAGAGATGAAAAACATCCCCCAAATCATGTAACATGATAGTGTCTGATATTACCTTTCTATAAATGCATGCATTTATATCCATATGTATCTGTACCTGTAAAAAGTCCAGCAACTACAAAGTCTCAACAAATCAAAAATAGTAACAAGTATTGTTTCAATATGAATGTCTGATTTAATTAAAAAAATAAATGAACTTAATCTAAACAACTCTCAATTAGTATCTTGAAGAACGTTAAACACAGAAACAAATATTCGTTCTTACCATGGAAAATTTTCAGAAGTCACAGAATTGAAATAAATTATTTAAAACACTGACCCCAATCCTTTAAGAATCTTTTTGCATTTAGTAGAGTTTATATTTAGATTAATATTTATTTGGTTTTTGCACCACATTATAAAATGGGTGGCACATAAAAATATTTCTTCCCATTTTAAGATTTCCATCAGCGTAGGATTTGGACCAGAACTGTCCATTTCAATTTCTGCCACTTCCTCGTTTTTCCTATTGTATTTGCATTCTATCCAATTTCTCTTATCTAATTTTTGCTTCACAATGCAATTTAAAATTAAATCTGCTGCATTTAAAAAGTACATCTTTTAGTATAGATACATTTTCTTATGTACATATTATTTTGTATTTTAATTGACATACTGCATATATATAGGCATATTTTCTTTATTGATTCCTAGTTTATGCATAATTTTTAATAATAGGGCATTTGTAAATGTACTTTTTCTTAAGGTACGTATTTTTGTGAACATATTGTGCTGAAAGAATTTCTGAAGAAGTGCATAATCTAAACTGCAACCCTTTGATACATTTGTAATGTTATAACCAAAATTCTTAACATACTTTATCATCCATTCTTTATTCTTTTTCCATTTCAAATTTCAACAAAAGTTTAAATATTTTAGCAATTACATGTTCAAAATTGGTACACAATTGCACTTAATATTCGGTCTTTCTTTGCTGTATTTTAATCCCTTTTAAATCTTTCTGAACACTGTTAATGGAAAAAACATTAACAATTAGTTGATCTCTGCTGTTAGTTGATCTCTTGATTTAATTTTATATTCCCCTTGGTAATTTTCCAATAATTCCTGGTATGTTAATGATTTATCTTGTTTCTCTTCTATCAAATGCTTCTTGTACTGAAATTTAAAGAGAGAGATGTTTGATGCACAGTATGGGTTTATATCTATTCAATATTCTCAATGTGCTATATCTAATAAAGTGCTTTTTAGAAACCACATTCAATTGTATCACAAATATCTAAAATTCTTTTTTCAGCAACACTCATTGTTTTCATCCAAATCAAACACTAATCTGAAAAAAAATAGTTTTAAATCTAATAAACCAATCCTCTTTCTTTTGTATCTTATAAACTTTGTATTCAACTTGTGGTTTTTTTCTCTTTTGATACAAATTTATATATATCTTTTTGCCAGTACTTGAATGGTATGTTATGTTGTCAAAACAAAACATTCTAGGGAAAATATTCATTTTATCATAGAAACTGTCTCAATTGTGACAATTTTAATTTTTCCCATCTTAACACATATTTCTTAATTTTGTTATTTGTCTTAACATAGTTATTTTTAAATGCATTTGACAATTCATACTTGTCATTTTATAAAGTGAAATATTGTTGTTTTGCCATGGTAATTATATAGAATGTATAAAAGTATTTCAAATGCATGTTAGAAATGTGAACACAAAGGAACATTTTATCATGTTTGATGGATATGTAAAAAAACTAAAAGAAAAAGATTCATATAGATGATTCTAAAGATTAATATTCAATTGAAGCCAAAACTTTTCCTTTTAGACTGGCTATAAGTTAGAAAAGGATCATGGAATATTATTTCAATGTATGATTAGTATGTAAGAATTATTATATTACAAAGATGGAAAGATTTAGCACTACTCACCACAGAGGAATGGATGGTGAAATTGATAGAATTTGCTGACTGACTTTTTTTATTAGAAAAAGTCATTATTTACATTCATCAATGACTAGAAACCCCTTATGTTCTTTTTGCATAAAAAATAAAATGGGTTTATAACATAGTTTTGATTATTATTAAAAATAGGTTATAGAAAGAAATTATGATATAATCTTAGAAAGATAGATTTGATTAGAATTGTACATATAACTACCAAGATTAGAAACCAAGATTATTTTTATTTTCATGATTTCTATTCTTTCATTCTTTGAAAGAATTCTTTGACTCTACTTTTCCTTTCATTTTTCTCTTCTATCACATATACATCTTTTGCTTTGTAAGTAATGTCTGTAAAATCTTTTAATAACATCTTTTAAAAAATGAAGTGTAAATTCTAAATACTTGAAAGTATTTGAGAAGTGCAACTGCAAAAGAAAGTTACTTGCCTATTTAAGGAATACAACTCTCCACCATCCCACAATTTTCCTTTTCCCTTCACAGTAGTAATTCATTATTTTATTCTTTGATACCAGGGCTGAAGAAAGAGTTATTTTTGTCTTCAGTGTTCAATCTACCTGTTTTCTGTAACAGTTTCTGTCTCAGCCATTCTAAATATGTTTCAAGAGACAGCCTAATCATGTTAAAAAGGACAAAGGGAAACTACATACTTATAATGAAATATTATGTTAGATGCCATAATGAAAGCCTTTTGCTCTTTTCAGTACTAGAACAGGGAAGGGATACACTAGAGCATGCATTATTCTGACCATTTTCAATGTTATTCAATTGTGTGGTCTGTTCTATAATCTTCTTTCTTTGCAAAAGTCAATTGATTTCATTTTACTCCAGGTGAAGAGTCTGCGTTTCAGTTAAATATTTGTTTAGGACACCATCTGGAATAAGTTGTGAATGAATTTTTCTGTGGGTTTGGGGTTTTATTCTTTTGATTTTTGGATGCTGTTATTTAGTTTAATTGCTGTGTTAACTGCAACCTGTGCTTAATTAGGTTTTATATTGTTTTATTGCCATGTATGCTTTTGACCATTCATTCATTTATTTACAAACATGTATATCCAACTGTGACTGCAGAAACAGTGATTACACCCTTTGTGAAAACTAGGGGGAAATAAAGATAAAAAAGGATAACTAAATAGTAACAAATGGATACTGAGATAGAAGGAAGAAATCCAAGTATTAACTATCTTTCATTTGCCAAATTAAGAACCTGCCAGGTTTTTAATCAGATGGCCAAAAAAGAAAAAAAAAGTAGCTATTGGGGTCCTCAGGGAAAAGGTTTGATAATCTAAATATGGGTATATAATCCTTTCATACATATCGTTGGTATTGGGTCAAGAAGAGGCACCCCAGAAAATTTTAAAAAACAAAAGAAATGGCATAGAATATTAAATATTCTGAGCCTGACTCATTCAACTTCTTTAAAAAGAACACTGGAACTCTGCATCTAAAAATAACTGGAAGCTAAAAGGTGTGGTAAAAGAGGTAAATTATATGATGTTGCAGCCAAAGTTGCTGACCTATGCCCCTTTGCAATAGCAGAGGAAGACATCTGAAGACAAAAAAATTATACTGTGAAGCTTTGGAATAGTTCAAGAAAGGATCTTCACAAGTGAAAAACAGCAAGTAGGTTTTTTTCTCTCATGATTCATCAAAATATCTCCTTGATGGCCAAACTACTTTGTTCCAGTCCTATCTTCATGAATTACAGAGTATAAATGTTATAACCCTTCAGATATCTGAATTACTTTGTCTTTCAGTAATCCCCTTTCCAAACTAAAAACATCCAACTTCTTAACCTTATCTCAAGCTGTCATGCCACAACATATAACTTTATATTATTTTAGCTCTCTAGCACCATCTAGTGGCTGGAGAGACAAACAGGCCCCAAGTATATTGTTTGGATCTGACTCCACCCATTTACTCATCAGCCCGCACTCTCAAACCAAGTGCATGCTGGGAAGCCAGACTCCATTTCCTTTAGCATTTGGAGAAAGCAGAAGCGGTCATTTTAATCTGTGGCACAGTCATCCAAAGGCAGTGGTGGGATTCAATTTTTTTTACTATCAGTGCTGTGGGCATGCCTTGGTGGGTGTGGCATGGATTGGTGGCATGGCTTGGTGAGCATGGCAGGGGAAGGATACTGTAAAACCTCCATTTCCACCCCATTCCAGGGAAGGTTACTGCAAAATCTCCATTTCCTCTCGATCAGCTGGGATTTGGGGGGCTGGGCCAGTCAGAGGTGGCATTTACCGGTTCTTTGAACTAGTCAAAATTTCTGCTACCGGTTCTCCAGAACTGGTCAGAACCTGCTGAAGCCCACCTCTGATCCAAGAACAAACTCACATCCCATACACAGTGCATCGCTGGTGAGATTCAAACTGATTGTATTTATTAATTGTTATGTTCAGCAGTGACTTAATACTGTCTATCTTATATTTGATTCTCATTATATGTATTCCTATTTCCCTCAGTTTCACCATACCATGTTCTCCCAATAAAGCAATCAGAACTATGCACAGGGTCTGTTTTATTGGAGGATAGGTGGGTTTAGCTGCCTGTTGAGCTGCACACAGACTAACATGTAGTGGGGACAGAACACAAGCCATATCACCATCTGTCACTATGTTATGGCATGGTCCAATTTGTCAGCAACTTAGAAATTTAACATTCCAAATTACTTGTGAACCACAATGTGATCCCTGATTTCATCATAAAGTAAAAATATGTTAAGAAATTATAGATCTATTAGGATAGAAATTATGTTTAATTGGATATTACCAAAGTTTTATTTCTGGCAAAGTCATCCTAAGGATAAGCTGTCCTTTACCTGCATTCTTGAAGTGACAAAACAATACATCCTTCACTTTACTCAAATTTGACAGCATTGTTGTTAGCCATTATTGATAATAAATTAAAGCAAATGTGTTGTTCGATATTAAAATTATTGCTTCTATTTAAAAAAAAAGGAAAAAACTGGCTCAAAAACCTACCTATTAATAACTTTGGGACATTGACCTAAATACTATATTTAGTATTATTGAATAGGGAGACCTACTGCAAACACCACACCTATTATGAAGGCACTGAACTGGTTGCCAGTTTGCTACTGATCAAAGTCCAATGTTCTTATAATGACATACAAATCCTTCAATGTAATCAGTCTTCTCTGTTATGTACTTCTCATCAATTTACATCTAGTGCAAATTGGTCCCAAGTAAACTAGTTTAGTTCTTACAAGTGTATTCTCTGCTTGTGCAATAGATTGCAAAAAAACCCAAAAACTACCTATCGTCCATTGCATTGTTCTAGTATTTACAGCTATTTTCTTTTCATTGACCCTTCACTGTGATCCAAATCCCAAGTATACATATGCCTGTTCTTTATAAAACAAAAGTAATAAATCTAAGGAGAAAAACAGAGCAAAATGAAACAAAAAATGGCTGAGCAGTGCTTACATAGCAGGAAAGAATCAATGCCTATTAAGTTAATTTGTTCTTCAAGGTAGCATCATTAATCTCAAACAACATAATATCAATAAAAATGACTCGTATTTAAGTTTAAGTTAAATAACCCTTTTACTAGTGTTTGATAGTGTCATGCCTACATTGACCATGGTTTTTCCAGGCTTCAAAGATAAAGATGTATAAACCTAAGGTTGACAGTTGGTCTGAGCATTTCTCTTGTCACCACTTTTCTCTCCATCTTGTTACTTTCATAGGTGGCTTGTGCTAGGTGAGAACCCACTAGTTCAATGATGGTTAACAAATCCTTAGCTAGGATATCACTGCTCACTTCAACAATCAATATTCAAGAAAAGGTCTATCAAAGTTCCAAAAAGAAGTCCTTGTGGAGAAATGATTTTCAGCAGCAAAAGTTCGTACTGAATTTCAAAATTCAGAGGAGGAAAGCTGTTGTCCCTGAATTTTTGTCAATATAGTTGGAAGTAAATTATAAATTAAACCACAGAGAAACTAACATGTTAAGGGTTAATAATGAAATTCATGTTTATAACATTCTATAGAACTCTGAAGAAAGATTTTAATATCTACTTTTATTTTTTGGCCTGGTTCACTTTAATAACAATATATTTCAAGAAACACAGTAATAATAATTCAACCTTAGGGATGCTTGATTAGTATTCAATTACTCTTAAATCATTTAATCTAGACATGTTTTCCTTGTGTTGTTGCTTTTGGAAAACCATAATACTTTTAAATTTAACAAAAATAAGGAATCTGATAATTATTTGCCTTTTCTTTGAAATTTTAGTATTCCTGACATTTTCACTCTATTAGGGCTGTCAAAATCACAGCCCACAGCCTGGATGCGTCACGTGCTGCCCACGCCACCGTTCAGTTTAGCAAAGGGGAGGGAGTCACAATACATCACATGACGTCACCATAACGACGTGGGTTTGATACCCATTATATCTTTATCCTGTGTTTGTGTGCGTGTTTAACATGTTAGCTGCCCAGAGTCACATTTGCAAGATAGACAGCCATTTAATTTAATTAAATAAATAATAAACAGTAATATCTTTTACTGACATGGCTTCCTCAAATAATTAAATATGCTTACTTTTATTTTGACTTTTCCCATTCTTCCTTTATTAACAGTTATAATAATCTTATTAAGTAGTTTAATAATAATATTAACTAGTCTATAACCATTCAATTATCCATTTGTATTTTGTATTTGTATGAATAGGGTTTTTTGTACTTCCACATTCATCATGCCACTACAGAAAGTAACATTGTAGCAAATGGAAACCCATAAATTATATCAGCCTACTTGCTTCCCCTTTTCCTCTAATTGCCTTTAGAATCAGTACCAAGGTTTATTCTAAAAATGTGGCCCTTTTTTTCTCTTTAGCAGAATAATATCTAAAACTACTAATGCTACAGAAAACGTGTGGAACAATACTACTATTTTAACACGGAAAGTATATCTCATTCTAAGTGTCATTGTTTCCTTCTCCTGTATATGAGGATTATAGAAAAGTTACAATGAAATTAAACACAGAATCAAAAAGGTTTAAAAAGAATCAGCATAAGAGCAATGAAAATAAATAAAATAGACAATGTTTTCAGTCTGTGTGTATGTAGGGCACATAAAGATGTACCCTGTTTGTAATTTCCCAACATACACCATTGTTAGAAATTAAATATTACATTTCATATACCATATTTCATATTCCTTAAGCCCAAATACTAATTTTTCAACAAATGTGCTACCAAAATTGTGAAATATAAAGTGAATATTTAATTGAAAAAATACTGCAACTTTTCAAAGTCCAAGCAAATTTTCAAAAAGTCCAAGAAGTATGGAAAAAATATCGGTCACTGAGTGACTGATTGGCTGATATTAATCTTGCCCTTGAGTATAAAAAGAACAATGTGAAAGTTTAGTTTAAAATGGACCAAAGAATTCCCAAGGAAATCAAATTGTGCTAGTGATCAGCTTTGAAAATGACAAATAGTCATATAGATGAAAACCAGACACAACTGACCAAATGAACCAATTTCCTATACACAATACATAATAAGGACATTTCAAACTTGTTTACATTAATTAAAGGTATGTCTTTAACTCAACTCCTAAAGCAAACTAAACAAACATCCAAATCATGTTTTACCAATGTTTGTAAATAATGTCCAATACTAGTTCAAGTACATGTGGTTTTAAAAAATTTACTTCCAAACATGTCACACATAATTACACAGAAATTTTGCATTCACTGTAAAAAAAAAAAAGCCAGTGGCATTGAATTCCATCTGACCATTTAAGAAGGCCAAGGATATAGTTTAATATTGTACTATTGCATTTCAGATTAGCCAGTTTTATACATCCAGAAAATAACATTTGCTTAATCAGAACTTAGAGTTTGCAGAATTTTAAATAAGGTATGTTTAGGTGTATTTGATCCAGAGTTGTACTTTTTAAAAAAATCTAATTTAGAGCACACAAACCTGACAAATGTTTACCTACATATATATAATTGCCTATATCCCTTCAAGGACACATTTCAATGTTCTGTAGAATTCTACTTTTGGTAATTAAATTGGAGACTGACATAATGCATTGCTTGTCTGGGTAAGTCTGCTCTCAAAATCAGAGCTATGATAAAACAGTAATATTGTGATAAAGACAGATAAGAATTAAAATTAATCATTTTATTGTCCGCAAAATTTTCCTTATCTTCCAGAAATGGCATTAAACTGGGGTTCATCTTATATTTCTTATAGTCCACAAAGCTATTTTATTGAACTAGGGAGGAAGATACCTCCACACCCCAGCTCTTAGCAGAATTTCCAAAAGTTTTAATAATTTCCTCAATGCAAAAATAAAATATTTATTCCTTACAACAAATCAATACAATGTTCACCTTATTCACAAGTAATTTTTATCTGGCAAAAATTTCCTATTGCTTTATGAATTCTTCCGTTTACATAAGGCATAGTCCATTGCCTTGTCTTGCTAACGTAGCTGTTTTAAAGTTAGCAGAAAACATATGTTCCTAATTGCATACCGTATATACTCGAGTATAAGTCAATCCGAATATAAGCCGAGGCCCCCAATTTTATCACAAAAAACTGGGAAAACTTATTGACTCGAGTATATAAGCCGGGGATAGGAAATGCAACGGCTACTGGTAAATTTCAAAATAAAAAAAGACTGGTCAAAAGTGCGAGGACCTGTCAAAAATCACTTTTTTCAGCCCTCTGGGTAGTTTTTTTGTGCATATGGACTACTCAGAGGACTGAAAAAGTAATTTTTGACTAGTCCTCGCACTTGTGACCAGTCCTCGAACTTACGACTGCCAAGTTTGAAGACCTCTGAGCTAGGGCTTTGGGGCCAGCCTTTTGGTGTGGGGGTCCTATTCAGAGAGACCCCCTGCCTCTCAGGAAGCATCAGGCCCAGGCAGAGAAAGTTGCCAAAGTTGGAGATCTCTGGACTAGAAGAACTGGTCTCGCAGCCTGTCAGGAGAAGGAAGGACAGGCGGGAGGGTGCTGGGGGGGGGGGTGCTGTCCAGCCAGGTCAAGTGCAGGACCAGGTATTAAAGGAGGAACCATCTGTGCTTGGAAGAGGATTGTGAGGGGGGGAACAAATCCCACGCCACCCGGCTTTCCTTTTTCCTTTCTTTAACGCACCCCGCTTCCCACCCCAAACCTTGGGAGGCAGCGTCCTCCATGCCACAAAGCCCTCGAGGTGGCTGCAGGAGGGGAAAAAGAAAAGCCTCGGCTCTCGAAGGCTTTGGGTGCGTGTGTGTGTGTGTGTGTTTGGCGGCGCTGAAGTGAGCCACGCGATCGGCCCCTTGCCTTCCCCTGCCGCCTCCACCTCTGCCTCTCCCTTCTTCCTCCCTTCAGAAGTTGGAGGGGAAAAGGCAGCTGCTTTGCTGAGCGTTTCTCCGCATTTCCAGTGAGGGTGGCTGACTTGGGATGAAATGCGGAGAAACGCTCGGCGAAGCAAGTGCCTTTTCCCCTCCAACTTCTGAAGGGAGGGAGAAGGGAGAGGCAGAGGGGGAAGGCAAGGGGCCGATCACATGGCTCACTTCAGCACCGCCAAACACACACAGACACACACGCACGCACTCAAAGCCTTCAAGAGTTTGGGGAGGGAAGTGGGGCGCGTTAAGGAAAGGAAAAGGGAAGCGGGGTGGGGGTGGGCGGCAAGCTGGCCATAAGGATGCCGGGAAGGCAGTGTGGAAGGCAGGCAAGCCTGGCAGGGCTTCAGGGAAGGAAGGAAGCTGCTAGCTCTCTTCCCCACAGCTGGGTGGCCCTGCCAGGCTTGCCTGCCTTCCCAGAGGTTCCAGTGGTCAGGCCTGCTTGCCTGCCTTCGCAAGCTGGTCTCAGGGACGCTGGGAAGGCCACGTGGAAGGCAGGGAAGCATGGCAGGGCTATGGGCTGCAGGGAAGGGACTAGGGGAGGCAGGCTGGGATGGTGGGGGTGGGGGGGCAGGGGCAGCTAGGTAGGCCATGACTCGCAGGCTTACCTGGCAGGCGCAGGACTTCAGGCAGGCAAGCTGCAAGCGAGGACCCACACAGTACAAGTGAGGTGTGACTGGGTGGAGGGGGGCGGGGTGAGTGAGCATCCCTGCAACCCCGGGAGCCAAAACGGTTGCAGGGAAAAAAGCATTTTTTCGTGACTCGAATATAAGCCGAGGGGGGCTTTTTCAGCCTGAAAAACGTGCTGAAAAACTCAGCTTATATTCGAGTATATACAGTACTTATTAAAACAGAAGTCATCTAGAGACAGTTTGATCCAGGGTAAAATTCAGCTGGTTCTATCCGGCTCAGGAGAACCAGTAGTGGCGGCTGTGGGAGGCTCTGCCCACCTGTGCCAATGTCATAAAATTGTTGCTTTTTGCAACGATTTTAAACCTCTGTGCATGCAGCGCACACACATTTGTGAATCGGGAGGGAAGGTAAGTGAATTTCACCCCTGGTTTGAGCCTTAAAATTTGGATTCTATCAACTTGGCTTTAAGAACTGAATGTTATGTGACAAATCCATACTTAAACCATTTCATGGGTAGGCTAGTGAGCAAATATATTGTTGAATTTTCATTACAAGAAATATAAAAGACATTGGGCTATTCTGATAATTGGAAGTTTTAAACCAAACTTCCTACATAGGTCAGTAATAAGAGAGTCAAAGTGTTAAGACTGAAAATACTTGAAGTGATATCTCATCAGCTCAGATACAATTTTCAGAGCTGCTCAATGCCCCATATGGCATCCTCAAAATTTGTGAAACATTTTTCTGGGGCAATAGTAGTTGAGATTTACAGTTCAATTCAACTGTTATTGCAGTAGCCTTTAGGATCATAAGCATGCATATAAAGAGACCGAATCAATATTCCTATACTATAAAAGCATGTGGACACGTGAAATATACAGAACTAAACACTATGCCAGCATTTATGGCATTCCCAAGCCTAGCACCCCCTCCCCCAACTTAATTGGCTTTCAAATTGTACTGCAAGGATGCCATTTCTAAATTTACAATTGAGAACCATCCAATTATGATTTACCTTTTGTATTAAATATGCTTCATATTAAACTATAATGTAGTAGCATTCTTTTATGGTTCACGAAATCATTTAACAGTAGAATTGGAAGGGTCCAGAGAATAGTTGTAATTCAACTCTCTGTGACATACAGGAAAACCAGTCAAAATGCTTCTCCACTCTCTTAAATCATTCACTTCTGTAAATAAGTGTTTCACTGTTGTCCAGATTTTGGTGTCAGGAAGTTTTTCTTCATATTTAAATGAAATCTAGATAACTGCAACTTCTGCCCATTATTTCCAGCATAATTTATGTGGCAGTGTAAAATTGTTCTTGACCATCTTCCCTGTATCATTCTTTTATGTACCTGTTCAATTTTCTTTTTTTCCCCAGAGTCAACATTTTATTTCTCTTGTTTTAGTTGTGAGTCAACCAGAGTGGTCGAGATTGTGGGGGTGGGGTGAGCGTGGTGGTACAAATTTGATAAATAAAATAAACATATCAAGTTTCAAATCAACCTGTTTCCAATCCATGTATCAACTGTGTCCTCCTCTGAATCTATTCCAACCAATATGTTTCTGGAAATGTGGCATCTGGAACTATACTCACAGAACAGAAAGTAATAAGGACTTCATATCCTTTGATATAATGCTTCTTCTAATTCAGCATGAATTCTGTTATCTTTACTCTCACTTGCCTGGTTCATGTTTAACTTGTTATCAGTGATTCATCCAAGCCCTTGTCTGAATTATATTTTTGTATTGCTACCTCCTCCTCTGTTGAGTTATTCTTTTAATCCTTTTGATACCAGTCTCTACTCTTTGTTGGGCAAGTGTTAGCTTCCTAAAATGGCTGAAACTATGCCTTCTTTGTTCAGATTGGCTGAGATCTATTGCCCTATAAATAAAGATCATGCAAGTTTTTTCAATTGCTGTTTTAGTGAAGAGTAGCAACAGCTTCCATTGAAATCAAGTGCATAACATGCTACCCTGCACAATCTCCTGAATGGCAGATACAGTTATTTTTCATGATTATGCAATGAGCTTCCTGGCCAAGAAAGAATTTTAATTTTAATTTGATTCTATGGAATATGTCTATGTCAGTAACTCCTACTGCTAAGAAGTCATTTCTCTCTTTCTCTGCTTTTTTTCTTTTACATAACAGATTTTATGTAGAAATATTCTTTTTAACAGTAACAGAGTTGGAAGGGATCTTGGAGGTCATCTAGCCCAACCCACTGCTCACGCAGGAGATCTGTATTAAGGATTTGAACCACCAAACTGCTGACATTTCTTATCGACAAGCTCAGTGTATTAGCCATTTGAGCCACCTAGTCTAAAATTTAAAAGTTTAAAAAATGGTTGAAAAATGTAAAAAGTTTACAAATAATTTTCAAATAGAGTTTCTCATGTACAACATTTCCTGAATAAAGCAGACCATCCTAAAAGGTGGAAGCATTTCAAGAATCTTGATGGGTCAAAGTTATTTTTTCTTATTTTGAAAAAGCTACTTAATGAAAACACTTTCTTCCACAAGATAAATAATTTGGTAGTTTCAACAAATACTCAGTGAACTTGTTTGTGAGAAATGGGCCAAAAGAATACTTTGAAGGAAAAACCTTATCCATGCTCCAACAGTGTTTCACCAAATGTAAATATACCCTCCAATCCTATTTCCAATGACCCTTCCTCTAAAGAATGGCAGTCTTTTACAAACCTTATGACGTGTACAATAAAAGCTTCTGTTCAGCATACTCATTACAGAACAAAGCATATTTCATATTAATATCTCAGCATTTATTTGAAAAGTATTTTGATAATTATATTTCAAAATTTTTAAAAGTACTTTAAAAATTAAAGTCATAGAAGTGGAACTTTTATGAGGGATTTATGTGGCAATGTACAGCTAAAGAATTTGTTGCTTGTGTGAGTTACAAAACTCAATTTTCTCCAAGGTCTCCAGGCTCATAAATATGATGTAATGAAGTGAGGGAACTCTGCATTTAAGACATAATGCAATCATTATTTCCAAGTGAGCATCAGCATTTTATTCCATGGTTATCTTATGCTAATCAATTCTGAAGAAGAGAACAGTGGGAAATTCAGAAATGACGGGAAGGCTTTTCTTTGGAGAGTTTGAAGGTGGGGGAAGGGAATCTCCACCATGATCTCATCTCTGATAACTTTCCACAAATGGTCTGCATTTATGCTGAGAGTCTGACAGAAATAAAATGCCTGCCCACAAGGGAAATGATACTGTTTCTAACCATTGAAGTTAAAAGGGAAAATGGGAAGCTGGAACATACGCAGTATAACTTCTAAATAAAATCTTTATTTAGGCCTCAGAATGGGAGCTGAAATGTACATTTCTGGAAACCACAGAAAAATGATACCCAATCTGCAACAAGTTATTCTGCAAACAGCAG
The DNA here is from genome assembly GCA_012654045.1 of Ptyas mucosa. NCBI lineage: Eukaryota > Metazoa > Chordata > Lepidosauria > Squamata > Colubridae > Ptyas > Ptyas mucosa. The sequence goes on along the minus strand of WNWU01000016.1, from coordinate 17,883,737 downwards.
AATGATTGATTATATATGTAATTAAATAAGAAAGTCTTTCACTACTAACCCCCTTCTACTCAAATGTGCAGTGGCAGCATAGTTGCTAGGCTCTTAACTCTTTTCTTAAGCTGATGGTGGCTTTAATTATTTTAAACAACAAAACTGTAAAAAAAAACTGAGCCAGTTGCCATAAAGTAAAGAGGAAACTTTTAAAAATATAAAAAGCAGGCAAGAATTAGTAGAGTAAAAAAGAGTTTTGATTGAAACAGTTTTTTCTATTTTGCTGATTTTAGTTATTATCAATTTAAATTCATAAAGAACAAATACCTCAATCTCATTGTATGGATCAAATAGATATCCTCAGAAAACATGTATGTATATGTGATGTGTGTGTGTGGGTGAATCTTGGAGAATTAATTTTGCATGTAGTAAATAATTAAACTGTTCCTCAGCTGGGTGAAGTGTGGGATTCTACAGAAAAGACATTCATTTCATCTTCTAAATACAAATGTTAACTATTTATGGAGAAGCACTTTCTCTATCTCTACAGATCTTCAGCATGCTTTGAATCCTAGATTTAGAATTTCCAGATCTTGTTACTTTTCTGATTCACCATTTATTATTCTCTTCAATAACTTAGACTCTGTGTTGAATGTAATGTACATGAAAAATCTAAATAAATGCTTTCTTGGATTAGGATTAATATAAACTGGATTAGATTTAATTTGTCTGACTATTCATATTAATAAAGTCCTCTGAGAAAGAAAAAAAGATGTAAAAAGGTAATAGAAATTATATTTGTCTAATATACTGCAGTTATTAATTATAAGTTTCATCAATTTCCAGTTACCTCATGAGCTAATATTAAGAATTAAAACTCGTGCTTGGGGAATCCAAAAAGGCATTGAAAAGTAGTTTTTCAGGAAACTGTAGTCACTTGTTTGAAACAGCAGCTATATTACATTGACAGTAGAATTATACATTTATTTTCAAGGTTTCATAGGATAATTATTGTTAATATCTTATAGAATCAATGCTGCTTTTCAGTTGCCAAGTCTTAAACATATTAATTTATTTCATCATGGAATAATTATCTTTTCTGAACCAGAATTAAATATAAATGCAAATTATTTCTGTCTAGCAGTGTTTTCTTTTCTGCATTTTCTTTTTTTTTTTTAGTAAATTTGATTTTATTACATACGGTAATTTAGGCTGACTGAAAAGTGCATTTTATTACTGTGCATCCTTTGTTGGCACCTAGTATTATGAATATAGTATTATCTTCAATAAATGATTTCACAGCTATTAAAGCTTACTTGCTTCACTGCTGAACTGATAACTATAAATATGATGTGTTAGTTGTTATTTACTTCAAAGTTAATTGTTTGCTTTTGCATTTTGATTATTCTGCATAATGCATAATAAACTATGCAATACTTAGTGTAATAGCCTCATGAGCATTACAAACTACCAAATAAATACACAAAAGAAAATATTCTAACTGTAAATATCTATGGAAATTCATAGTCATCCAGATCATCATTATCCCAAATGTGCTTTTTCAAAAGGCAACTGGATTTTCTTTGCTTTCCCTTGAAGATGTTTCTGTTGTCATCGAAGAAGTTCAGTTCTGAGAAGCTTCTTGGATGAGAAGCAAAATGTCTTCAAGGAAAAACAAAGTTCAGCTGTCTTTTGAAAAAGCATCTTTGTGACTAACTGTAAATGGTTAATTTAATATATTTCTTTTGAATCAGTGCTGACTTCTGGTGACTGCCTAGGTGATGCTTTGTATCAAAGGTGGGGCTAGAACTCATAGTCTCTTGGTTTCTAACCCAATGCTTTAACTACTACACCAAACTGGCTCTATCCCATCCCATCTCACACCACACCAGACCGTACCATGATTAGCACAAAATATGGATTCTTGTCAAAGAATTTTAAAAACATTGAATTTTGAAACTGGGTAGGCAAGAGTACAGAAGAAGGCCAAAAAGCAAAATATATATGTCATATCCAGGATATGTCACAGGTCTAAAGAATTACATCTGATGCGACCCAGACCATGTGCCTTCTAGAATATCATACCCCCTGATGAGAAGTTTACTCCATCCCTGATAACCAGTTGGAAGACCTGAAAATTTGGCTCTTCAAGCAATCTTGAGATACCATGAGAAGCCTGCATGATAGTTGCATTGTATTTAGATGGACATTATCCCACAATCTTGTTTTTATTTATTTTTAAAAAGTTTTAATATTTTTGATATTGTTTTAATTGTTAGTTATACTCCAACCAAGGACATATGTAGTGAAAAGGATGGCTGTGTAAGTTCAATTTAAAAAAATTAAATAAATAAATATAGAAATATTATTTAGATAAGTTTAACATTTATATATTATAATATATAATATAAACTATTATAATAGTTATATTACCAAATCTTTAAACAAATTTAATACATTAGGTATACTGATTTAACAGCAATGCCTTCCCTATAGCTTTGTAGAAATATATGACATTTATTGCCAAAAATTAAATATTTAGATAAACCATTTTCAGTTCTAGTTAGCAAATCCAAATCTGGTATTAATGGTTCTAGAAAATAAATGGTTGATCTGAAACCCTATTTATGATTTCAAATAAGGGGACATATATAGATGACACATTACACTAACCAGATCATTCTATTTTTCTCTTGCATTAGATATTTTAATTATATTGAAAATATTCTGAAAGACTTTTCCCAATTATTAAATAACACAACAGAGAATTTTAGACGTGCTTTTTCTACACTGACATTGTTAGCATAGGGGAAGGGAAATTCAAAACTCATGTGTGGGAGTTCTTGAATTGAATTTAGAATAAAAAAATAAGGTGTCCAATCTTTACATATGTATAATCCAAAGGATGAGATCCAGATTGGTGCAGTGGTTAAGGCCTCAGGATAAAAACTGGGTGACTATGAATTCTAATTCTGCTTAGGCTCAAAGTCAAATGGTTGACCTTCGGTCAGTCATTCTCCCCCTGTGCTAGGAGCCAACCTTGATTGAACACACACATGCATAGGTGACAAGCCTAAAATATAGGCTGTACTCTTATGTAATATGAACTATATATATAATAGAATACAGTAATGCTTTCACTGAAAATGAATATTAAATGTTTTGAAAGCTGTTAGCATACAGTCTAAGTGCAGAAAGTCTTAGATATCAGCAATCTTTTAACACTAAACTGAACAGGAGAGTTTCTTACTTGAATACATAAAATATGGTTATGACTCTTTCTTTCCCTTCTGCAAATGTACTCAAATTCATTTTATTGACTGACAAGACTTAGATTTCCACCATTCCACATCTGTAGTGCTGTAATTTATGTGAATTGCAGTTAATAATCAGTTCTGCTATGCTTAATCAGCATATCAATAATATGTTCAGCAAAGACTAAGAGGCTTTCATTTCTCAGACCCTTTCATAGATTTGATTGATTGACAGAATGAAAATGGCATAAATGCAGGTGGTGGTTTAGGATATTATCTCTGTGGACTCTGAAATCATGTAGAAATACATGTTTCTACTGCAATTTTTGCCATTTTTAATAGTTCTCTGCTTTCTTTCTTTCTTGCTTCCTTTTTCCCCCCCAAATCATCACAGTATCACAAATGCAAGTGTTATAAATGTCCAGGATAGCTTTGTTTTTCTTCTTTTTCCCCCAAGAGGGAAGGGGAGAAGTTAAACTATCACATTATTGCAGAATAATATTACTGAATCCAGGATTAAAACACTGTCAATACAGACTTATAAGCAGAGCACAAATTAGTACATATAAAGGAGAATCTGTTCTGAAATAAACATCCCAAAATTTTCCATAACTGACAATCAGAACACTATAATGAAAAACATGTGAAATATTCCCAAGCAACTAAACAAAAACTATCATTTTTCCTGTTCCTAAATTAACACTTCATATATCAATTTTTTGAGTCTGAAGATCATCATTAGATGCCATCTAAAGAAAAGAGAGATGAGAGGGGGAAATTCTCACATTGGCATACAAGAGCTGTTGGGCTATAATGGGATTATACTGTTGTGTTTTGAAATTTGGCTGATCTCATGCCATAAACTTCATTTCTGCTTCAAGCATAGCTCAATTAACTTGAGCTTGTAAATTACCTGTGCACTATTAGTAATGATTCAATATGATGTGACAACCTTATTATACTGTTTTTCTTATGAAGTTTAGATTCATATTGTAGCTAGATTTCAGAAAGTTATAGGTTCCTTGGAGTTTTAATTAATATATACGAGAAAGGATTATAAAAATATTGTATTTCCTCTTTTCAATTATTTTGCACAACTTCTTTTGGTTATTTAAGAATACAAGTCTAGAAAAACAAGAAACATTCCATCGTTGAGCCTTAAAATGTCATAATAAATCACACCATGAAATTCTATGTATGTTTTCCTGATATGCCATTATTTTACTTAATCTACATTTCCTGTATTCAATGTATTACATTCTATGAGATTTATTTTCAGGTTTGTATAGACAAGATTGGTCCCCATCCTTATTTCACTACACAGTGATATATATTGAACATTTCTCTTAAGAGATGCTTATCTATGTATTGGAAGGCAATATAATTTCAGATTTTTTGCTATGTTAATTTTTTATGCTGGTCAATATAGCATAAAGCAGGGGTATCAAACATGTGGTGTCACGGTGTCACGTAACATATCGCAAATTTTTCCCCTTTGCTAAAATGGGTGGGTTGGGCCAGCACATGACACAACCGGCCCGTGGGCCATGAGTTTGATACCCTTGGCATAAATTCAACATCTAAATTGTTATAAAATAAACATCTAAACATTTAAATAAAATAGCATAATAATGAATAGCATCCCATATTTGTAAAGTAGGATAATAATAATAGCATCCCATATTTGTAAAGTAGAAAATAGGAAGTTCTCAAAACCACCTTTTGTTCAAATAACCCAGAATTAGCTGTTATAAAACAAAACTTTTTTTCTTTTTTTCCCCTTTTTTTCTTTTTTCTTTTTCTAATTAGTATCACAATTCAATTCCGATAAAACTACCATCAGAGCATTAAAGTAAATAGTTATATACATTCTTAAAAAGCAATGTCTAGTTTTGTACTGAAAAACCAAAATATTGTTTTTTTTAAAAAAATTACATACCTTTGAGCACTTAACTAGTTAACTCTGTCCACTAAATCTCCCAGAAAATAATTTATTCAGTCATTTTTAAATTGTATTAAAGAGTCAAGAGGCAGACCAATTATCAAGTCTGCTGCTTTAGCTCAATTCTGCTTTAGCTACAGCTGAAGTTGTTTGAATTTAGACTCATAATGCTTCAGCGGTCTCTTTGCTGCTACTCTCCAGTTTTTGATTCTCAGCACACAAAGCTGAAACAAGAGGAAAAGCCATTTCATCATAGACTGAGCTAAAGAATTAAATTAAATTTTACTATTCAAATTTTACATTAAAAATTAGACATTAGTATATATGCTCCAGCTCCATGTAATAATTTTCATAAAATTTCGATCATCGTCCTTATGTACATCTGCCAAGACTCGGCCTCTTAAGCAATATAGAGGTATCAAAACATAGTCAGTTTCTCAGTTGATATTATTTTATGCACCTATTTTAACTTTAGCAGAACCAGTGACCTACTTCAAACTTCAGTAACTATACACATAGAAAACAAAGAATATTCTTGATCCTAATCCTGTCTATTTATACTGTAATAAACTTTTCCTGGAAAGTATGAAATGGAAAATATAAACATAAATGGCTTAGTTGAATGAATGTATAAATCTCTTAGTTGAATGAATGTATATACATATACATATGAATATACGTTCATTCAACTAAGAGATTTATACATTCATACAACTAAGCCATTTACATATACTACTAAAATTCTAAATTTTAAATTCTAAATTAAAATAGGTTAATTTATAGAATGATCCAAAATCTGGAACCCATAACTCATGAGAAATGAAAATTGGCTGCTCGAGTTCTGCCAGGCTGCTGCTGTGCTGTTGGGCTGCTGAATTAGTCATGTGATCATCATCTTCAAAGTTCCATAACAGTTTTCCAGCCATTCCACAATCCATTACTGCTTCCCCCAATGAAAAGCAGTCTGCCTGTGGGGAGGGAGGGAGGGAGGGAGGGAGGGAGGAAGGAAGGAAGGAAGGAAGGAAGGAAGGAAGGAAGGAAGGAAGGAAGGAAGGAAGGAAGGAAGGAAAATTCCTCATGATCCCTGCCAGCTTCCCACAAAGAATAGGAAAGCCAGCAGGAAATCACAAGTTGCTCCCACTCCCACTACTTTTGCCTGCCTGTAATCATTCTGTTTCTCTGGTGAGGAGGTATCTGTGAAATGATAATCAAAACAAGGCATGGGTAGTATAGTCTAATTATAATATAATGGGAGCTTTCAAATCATACTGAGCTTTTTAACTGGGTCTAGTGAGAGTGAGATTACAATGCATGTTTCTCATTGTTCTTCATGCTTATAACTGTTTACATGCAGCTAATCAAAATGCAACAGCCAATGTTTGGTTCGCATTATTTTGAATTGGTAACATGTTTTACAAATTCTATTTCAGTTCAGGTTTAGCAAATATTTTCATATTATGGTTAAAATTATTTTCTAGTACAAGAGGAAAAAAATAAGAGAGTATTTTCATTGGTATGGAGCTGTAGTTGGGGTTTTGTTTTTTTGCTTTTTGGTCAATTTATTTTAAAATCAACAGTTTTACGGAATTATTATTCACATGAAAGAATCTTCTCCTTGTTTATACCTAATGCTTTAACATGGAAAATGTTCAGGAAAGACTCAACTATCTTCAATCACTCAATACAAACCATAATCAATATCAAATAAATCTTCAATATAATCAATCCTAATTTCCTAATAAGGAATCCTAATAAGGATCATGGAACTTAAAGCCCCACCCCCCAAAAAAAAAAACAAAATCTGGAGGAATATAGGTTAGAAAAGGCTGACTAAGTAAAAAAATATATATTCTTAGCAATCCTTAGCATAAATATTTATAATCACTTTAATACTACTGAAAGAGATTTGGCTGCTGTTTTGGTAATATATGAAACACAGAACATATTCAGGGATGTGTGACTGGAAGCATGAGTCCCAAAATATAAACTCTGTTTTAAAGGAATAAAGAACACTAATGCCACACTAAATCATACTTATGTTTTGCTGTTTTCCACAAATGAAGAAAAGGTTAAATAGCACAGAACTGTTTCCCATTTTACAGTTTAATGAACTCACCCCATGTGATGGATAGGAGATCCAGCCCAGCTCTCCTTGAATTGCTTTTGAATCTAGCAGATTAACTGAAAAGAAGACAAAAATAAAGAGGAATGAATTTAATCTGTGTTCAGTTATAGTCCTCTGTTGTTGTTTTAAAAAACGCTTGATTGGTTGGTTTTGACTTAAATTATTCCAAGTGCAGACAAAGCAGAGCAACAGATGTACCTTCAATTAATTTCCACAAGATCGAAAAAAGAAATGTACCAGCTTCTCACACTCCAGCTGCATTTCTACATCCAGCCCCTTGAAAAGTTGGTTCAACAAATACTAGTAAATGCCAGTGAGTGATGCAACAAAATTATGTTTTTTAAAAAGGTTTCACATTTCAAAAAATTAATTTGGCATGCATAACAATCAATGATAACTCCATTATTATATATTCTTCTACTTCCTCTGATGATATTTTTACTTGCTGCCGTAGTATTTTTTAAGGAAAAAGTATAACTTCAAACTAAGTATTAAACATGTATTTTCATTCTGAGATAACTTTAAGCTTTTAGCAATCTTTTAATCTCCCAGCCACCAAGACCAGATATGCTGTTTGAAAATGTAAGTTGCAAATTGAATTAAATACATTTTGAAGCTCTGAAATTAATGTTGAAAACAAATCAAGTAAAATCTGCCTTTTGTCAATGCGCCCTCTACACAAAGCACTTAAGCTTGTGCTATACTTCATAATAAATATATTGAACTGAAACCCATAACCCTAAGATTATGATTCTAGAAAACATCATTATGATAGTTTTCATATTGGCAAAATTATTAAGAATTATTGGAACCTGTATGAAAATGTAGCACCTTAACATGTAAAGATTTAGAATTCTTCTTGAGATTTATAGGTTTCTTTGTTGTGCTTCAAGACTATACTTGTTCATATACAGCAACTGAACTATCAGAATCCAACTGTACTAGTGAATAAAACAAAATTATTTCTGTACAAGGGAAAAGTTTTTAAGTTATATTTTGGTTAATGTAAATATAAACTACTAAAATCAATAAAAAGTATTGATTTTCCCTGATAGACATACTTATTTTTTACTATTATTACTACATATTAAATAAATATTATTTAATACACACATTAAATTATCTTGTTCACATGCTACAAATTTAAGCACTGTAATGTATTTGATTCCCCCCCCCAACAATGTAAATCTTGTTTCACTAAAGCAAATTCTGTTCCAATCTATCCAAGAAAATCCAAAATACATTCTACCTGAATAATATCCTGTATGTAACATCAGAGGTGAACTGTAGACCTATGGCGCTTGATAACTATTTCTATTATTGAGGTTTACAAAAATCTATATGACTCCTAGATGATAGCAGGAAGAAATGTTATCATATAGTGGTTGTCAAAATTTTACTAGTCAATTTGGTAGCCCTACATTAGTATTATTTATTACAACTTTTTAAGAAATCCTTAAAATGTATTGAAATATACCTTATTTATTTTTATGATTTAGAACTATGCCAACTCCAAATATTTCAGACTACTAAACAAACTTTTAAATAAAATGTCTAAAATATGTTTTCTCAAAATCAAAGGGACAAAATTTTTAAAAAGACAAAAGATATAAGTGGATGAAATCAGGTTTTTTAAAAAAATAAACTTTGTATGTTAGAATAAATTATTTTTTTAATTAGAAAAGGAATAAGAAACATATATAAGTAAAATAAAATAGCAGCATGTAACTGGAAATATAGCTATTTTATCCTTTTTAAGGAATAAGTATATTTATATTATTTTTTTCTGTTGGAGGCCCAGGAAGATGGAGCCCATATTTGTATCAAGAAAATTAAGATTGCTGTTCCCATCACCTCCTATAAAATGGAAGGTACAACAATGTTAATTGTACAATTAAATTAGTTTCTCCTGACAACCTCAACAGAATCTTCAAAGCAATGTAAGAAGAAATGATTGATAGAAATGGACATAGTGTCAAAATACAGTCCATCATTGTATTAAGAATCTGTCCACTTAAACTATTCAATTAGAAGCAAAGTTTGGGGGCAACAAAGGGTTAACTTTAACTGAAGTGCTTTTTAGATGAAGAAATATTTTTACAACCAATTTATATGAATTAAGAACAATAAGAAATGGCATGTTAGAAAGGATAATGTGTGAAGTTTATCACACAAAGAATCATAATAATAATGGTAAAAAGTTCACTTTTAGTAAATATACAATTTCCTTCTAATACAGGAACATTTAAGAAGCACCAATTTTTGAATTAATAAAGGAGCTTATTGTTTTTTCCAGGCTGCTCCTGCTTCAGGTGCTGTTCTTGGCTATGTATCTTCATCAGGTGAAGTCTCTTCTAAGATTTATACTCTATTTTTTTTACCTCAAAATGAAGACATTTTGTTGTTTCAATTTGTTGTTTACAAGTGTCTGGAGGAGAGGCTTTCAGGGCTCTGTTTATGCATGTGTCTCTGCAGTCATTTCACAAAGTGAAATGAAGTGAAGCCTGCCTCCCCAACACACAATGCACACACACACGCACACGCACACATAGAGGGACACAATGGAAACAGTTGAAGCAATTTTGAACACTCCCGCATATCTTTCAAATAATTTGTACAAATATCTTAAACATTTTAAAAAGCACATTTGGCATCTGCATAGACCATTGTAGATTGAATGTTTATAAGATCTGAAAGTGAAGATCTCTCACTTCAAAGCACTCCAAAACTGGTAAAAAATGTTTATACCAAATAATTAAAATTTCTTAGGTAAGATCATTCATTTTAGAAATCTAAAAAATACACATTTCTTTCTTCTCACTTAATGCTTATACGTCTACATCTACATGTTTTACATTAAGCTGAGGTCAAGTCTCAAGCACAATTACAAATACAATTATCTGTATTTTTGGCTGTGGTTTTTTTTTTATTTATCTAGTGGTACTACAAAATGGTAAATGGAAAGTACACCAAGCTTTGCATATGTTGGGAAATGAATGAATTCTTTCCTTATACATTCTTTACTTTCCTAGCAAAAAAAAAACTAATTAAATTATGCATATTGGCAATCTACTGCTGTAAATCAGGGTGACTTTATACTTTCAATGTGAAATATGTAATTTGTGAAATATGTAATTTCTGCACCACCACCATGAATAATCAAACGACATTAAGTTGTTAGAGAATACTGACTGACAATCACAGAAAGTGAAAGGAGAAGTTACAAAGGAATCGGGAAGGATTCACCATTTCCAGAATCTTCCCATATGCCCAGACATCTGAAATATCTGAAAAAAAATCTGAAAAAAAATTATTTTGAGTTCATGAAAAATGTATGATTTTGCTTCTTCACAGAAGATTCTGAAATGCTTTGGCAATTTATTTTTCAACTTTACTCTTGGGATACAAGTATATTCTAAAATATACTTGAAACCAATACTGTTGACCATTAGCAACTGTGGACAGGAACGGAGCACAAAAAGACCGGTTGGAAAATAGTTCTCCAGTACAATATTTGTGGCAGGTCTTATTTACGTGAGATGAAATGATAGTAATAAAAATGAGCTCCGAAAATGCATGGGATGTCTTCTGCAATTAATATTACATTAACACTGTATAATACTATATATACTAATACTATATACTGTATAAAACAGAATTCATACAGTAGTGATCTAAAACTATGAATTACTTATCCTGAATTACTTAATTCAATTTTTGTTGTTTCACCTGAAGTACAACTCAAAGGATCTTATAATGTCATTCAATTATCCTGTAGCAAGTAAATAACTTAAAAACCATAAAACAGAGAGTCCTGACTGACTCTCAAATTGTGTAGCCATTTATAGACACAAACCCTGCAAACCTACATACCTATTTGATTATTTGGCAGTAAAACCTGCCAGGCCAGTGGCACTTATTTGGAAAAAACAGACATTGGAGCAGGATGCAAATTGCAAGAGTGAAAATTACCCAATTTCCTTCCCCCTAAGGGAAAAAAATAGATTTACCCACAGTACAGAACATCAGGGTATTTACAGCCTGTTCCACCATACCAACAGACATACCAACTGGCTATTATTAACAGTGTCCTTTTCTAAAAATCCTGCTTCCAGCACATCCACCGCAAATTCAACTGTGACCAACTTCACTATTTAAGAAAAGCCACTGTTTAAGAGAAGCCACAGTCTCTACAACGGCTGATGTCCTGTTTATAAGCATGTCTCATTTGGGAACTTGAAATAAGAACAGCATATGTCTGAAAACTTGGCTTCACTGTGTATTGCATTTGGTTTCACAGCACAACGTAAACGTGTCCTTTTACGGTACTGAGAATTGCCCATCACTATCAAAGTGAGTACACAAGAAATTTAAAGCCATACCTAAATTGAATTCACAGAAATGATTATAACGTTCATCCAGCAACAGCATGTTCATAAGGCAACAGCATATCTACCAGTCTCTAATGCAGAGTAGGCCAGTTCAAAAAGAGAATTTATAATTTCCTGCTATGACTAAATAGAGAAAATTTTGATTCTATCTGAATCCACTACTTTCATTAATTGGAAATTGGAAGCATCATAATCTTTTTTTTTAATTTGATTTATATGCTGCCCTTCTCCGGAGACTCAGGGCGGCTTACAATGCGCTAAGCAATAGCATTCATATTTTTGTATATTTTATACAAAGTCAGCTTGAACATAATACCATGTTTCCCGAAAAATAAGAGCCTGTCTTATATTTTTTTGGAACCCTGAAATAAGCGCTTGGCCTTATTGCCATGTGCTCAAAAGCCCAATTGAGCTTATTATCAGGGGATGTCTTATTTTGGGGGAAACAGGGTAACAGTTGTTTGTGCCATTAAACTTTGAAAACATGGTTTGTTTAAACTAAGATTAACAAAAATAAGCAATGCTAAGGTTGCAGGATCAGATCTTATGTTCATGATTAAAATGAGAGAAGCAACTTAGAACTAAGGAGAAATTTCCTGACAGAACAATGAATCAGTGGAACAACTTGCCTCCAGAAGTTGTAAATGCTCAACACTGGAGGTTTTAAAAAAGATGTTGGATAACCATTTGTCTGAAGTGGTATAGGGTTTCCTGCCTAAGGAGGGGGTTGGACTAGAAGACCTCCAGAGTCCCTTCCAACTCTATTATTCTATTATAAAACCAAGACAGAAAGAATGTACAGTTTTAAGAAACTATTTTAAATTCAACTATCATTTAAAATATATACTCTGTACTCTGTATTTCATGAAAAAGTGAATTTTACATCTATACTCATATAATCTCTTATTGAGTTACAGACAAAGTAAAAATTATAAAGGATGTCATATTCTTTAAAAACAACAAAGGGGAAAGCAAGATAAGTGATTTTTTAAAAAAATTCCAGAGTTTTCTCTACTGCAATGCTGCTATTGGTTTGGGTGGGAAAGGAAAACAGAACATGTGATGATCTCTGTTTTGTCCTTGATAGCTAATACCAACATGCAAATGCAAAAATTGTTTACATTAGATAAAAGTGTATAGATATTTTTCTTCTTTTGATACTTCACAGCCTTGAAGCTAGCTATGTGAAGCTTATCAATTATTATTCATCATTATTATCCCTTATTATTAACCAACACTCAAAATGTAAGGAGTTTGATTACTATTCTTCCATATATTAAATTCAGCTTTCCTATCATCTAAAATGGGAACATCCCATCAATTAATAACTATGCAAATGTTAAATTGGATTTTATGTAAACTGAATTATTTTAAAGTAGATACTATAATTAAATTGTGTGCATATATATATAACTCTGATTTATTAGAACTGTAAGCCTTGCTTGGATTTTTACATTATAATAGATTTGCAGCTTCTTTTGAAGTAAAATAGGACAAGATAAAAATATAAATGAATAAAAGCACAATTTTAGAGTTTATTCCTGTATAAATAAATTCTTTATTTATTTTTACATAATACAATTTCAAAAATTCACAATTGCTGAAAAATAGTTATTATTTATAACTATTTATAAATAATTATAAAATTATTTATGGTTTATAAATAGTTATAAAAAAGATAATCACTGAAGACAGATTTTTTTACCATCCAAACAAATTTTTCAAATGTCAGAGAAAGTGAAAGTTTTTCATTGCTTTCATTTTTGTAGTTGTTAATTTTCACTTATGAGAAAAATGCTAACACAGAGAAAATCAAGCAATAACATAAATAAATAAATATGAATAGACTCAAAATTAAAGCATGTAATTCATATTTGGAAAGTACAGAAGCTATCCTGAGGCAGGATCCAGCTAGACTTTGCTTGGAGGTAAAACACCACCAGGACTGTTTACAGGCACATATAATATTTAAAAACTACATGGCCCAGTTTCCGTGTGTAGATAAATGCATGCACAAACTGCACAATAATGTTAGCACAGTTGAATGCTTGTTTCTTCAAAAAATGAATTCAATTAAAATGCATAATTATAGAATTTCTCTAGCAATTCATTGTTATCACCCACTGTGTAGCACAAGAACTTTTTTCAATACATTTGATTGTAATTATGAAGAAATTTATTTTTATTATGCTTGTCCAATTATTTAAAATTGGACAAGCATAATTAAATTGCATCATGCATTCAAATAACTTTAGGTATTATGCTGAATCTTAGTGCTTAAAAATTATTTAAAACAATAGATACATCCTATGAATTAGGAGGATACACCTTTCAAAATTGATTCCTAAGGGTTCAAATCTTGCATGCAGCTGAGTACACCTCTTCTCTGCTATTCTTTTAAGCAAACAAATCTTTAAAATAATCTACACACACCTGAAAAATGAAATCATTACTTTAAGGTTAAAAGCAGTGGCTCTTTAGTCCGATTGCCTGAAAAAGCTTCGGTAAAAAAGTGATCAATTTTTAAGATCTGAATAACCAGAAGATGAAGATATGAAAATAAAGAATCAAACAAAACTGATGAAGAAAACTGGTTTTAAGATAGAAGAAAAAGGCAAAATATTTGGGTATCACTATGACAAATAACTATGTTATTTCAAATAATTATGTTAAGATATGGAATGCATTTTTTTTTAAAAAGTGCTAAGATGGGAAAAATTACAATTGTTGGGCATAATTTATGGGACAAAGATGAATGCTGTGCTCAGAAGGATGTTTTTGTTTTGGATAATACTGGTTTTGACAATTTTTGTACCATTAAATAATGGCAAAGTCAAGTTTTACATGGTAAGAGAAAAAAGCCATGAGTTAAATATAAAGCATTACAGTATGCAAAAGAATCCATTGGATTGGATTTATCTGGTCTGAAATGGTGTTTTGCAAATTAGTGGCTTGGTTTGGATGAAAGACTGGGTTAGAATTAAAAGGATGTGACCTGAAATTTGGCTGGCATTATTTGTGGTATGACAAAGTCATACAAACATAGGCTGTACCAAAAAGCACCTTTATGGTTCTCAGCACAAGAAGCATTTTAGAAACAAGTAATTATAGGCAAAGATATTTAATATCATGAGATTCTAGCATTTTATTACAGAGGATATAAAATAAAATCAAAAGAATAACTGATGACAGAAGGACATGGTTGTCAATAGTTTTCATATTTACAGTTATCAGTAAATTAAAATTATACCAAAGAATTTATGATATTGAATAATGTAAGACAGAATTTGAAATGGAAATGTATACAAATGTAGGCATGCAACTATCTAGAACAATGAAACTACAATTATAAAGCTACTTGAAATTTATGTTGGAAATGTGAATAATAAGAAGGATAATTTTATCATGCTTGTGGGCATATAGAAAAACCATGGCACTTTGGGGTTAAACTATACAGTAATTCAGAGAATTTTTAAAATTAAAATAGCTTTTTTGATAAGAGAAAATAATACAATCTATTTATCTATCTATCTATCTATCTATCTATCTATCTATCTATCTATCTATCTACAGCAAATACAGCAAGATTATTGCAGGTACAAAAATGAAAAGATCTATAATGTAAGACTAGTTGCTATCATTAGATCAAAAACTATTGATAACCAAGTTTAAGAAGAAGCCATTTGCAAGAGATAGTTATTTCCTTTTCTAAATTTATGAAATTGACCCTATCCCCAGTAAACCAAACAAACAATTACTGTACAATTATTAAACTTTATAATTTAAAATATTCAAACTCTTATGCATGTATCTCTGTAACTCAAATCATGCAGAATTCTATCAAATGTTCTACAACTGGCATCAGTGCATAGACATGCATAGTTTGCTACTTTTTGAAATGTTAACTAATCATCTAAAATTAACTTGGTTGCCTAAATGTTGATCAGGTCTCATATGTGGTAGCAACCAATCCTTTTATAATCTGAATATTCAAAAAGTAATAATATATACTTGTTCCTAACAGCAAGGAAAAATAATTCACCAAAACATTCATGTATCTCCAAATATTTGAATACTGGTATTAATCAATTGGCCTATTGACTGTGAGTTTCCCCAATTTCAGTCCTATTGTCTATCTCTGCAGCTCCTATGTAGATCTGGGAAGACTGTTAAAATAATATTTCCCAATGTATTCATGCAATATTGTGCTGAAAAGAATTATCAAGATGAATCTGAAACATTGTGAGCCCCCAACTCAATAACACAGGAAGAACAGATTAACTCAACAAAGCTATTTTTTTCTTCTCAAGAGCTGCGATTAAGAAAAAAACACCAGATAATTGCAAGATCATTTCCTTATAAAGTGAAACCTACTGTGATAATTTTCAATTGTGGAGTATAATTTGAGAAAATTATAAAGCAAAAGAAGCTGACCACAGATGTATCTTTCAAAAAAAAAAGTATGAATGTAATACATTTATCAATAATTACTTTCACAATTATGGCCTTGAAATAAATGTAACCCAAGCTTGCTGTACATACTTAGTTATTGGGTTTCCTCGGAACTATCAATTAATGGGTTACTGGAAATTATTAATTGGTTCCTGGGTATTGAAATAGAGACAACATTTCCAGAAAGTCATTAATTGACACCTCCCAAGAACATTCCAGTCACTAGCCAATCTTTTTCACATACTACAATCACTGCAGGACAATACCCACTTCAGAACTATTCCACTATGGAATTTGCTGAGATGCAGGCAAAAAGTCTGCATAAATATGATCAATATCTTGATATTAATTTTTGTAACCCAGAGAACTTGACTCCTTTTTTTGTACTTTTACAATTTTACATATTTGAATAATATTTAAAAGATCAGGTCTTAGACCTAAATTGTTCTTTATGAGACCTCAGGTTACTTAATTGTTAGATGAGCCATATAAGTTGATAAATATTGTTGCCTTAAGAAAACAAACAAAAATTTACAACTGGGGCAACATTTAGATTTTTTAAAACATTTGGTGGATATATTTCCTGAAACCCTTTCTGAAAAGGTTTAAAATGTAAGAGGGAAATTATAAATCCATAAAGTTATTTTATTAAATGTGTTTAAATTAAATGCAATAATTATGACTAGCAGCACACATCCAACCTAGCTGATCTCAAAGCAGTCTCAATCTTATTTATTAGGGCATCCTTAGTGACATCTTATTTGGAAATACCTGCTCCATTTAACATGAATTTTACTTCCATATTTCTGTAGCTTTAGAGCATTCCTTTCCTTTCCAAAACACTTATTTTCTTGGGTGAAATTTCCTTTTCTCCTTTCCTGCTCTAATTTCCTTTGCTTGTTACTTCTTAATCACGTTTTTTGCTTTGTCTAAGACAGCTTATTGTGAAAGGGAATACTGCAGTATGATGAAAATACTCTCACACACATATGCATATATCATACATACATCATACACATGTTCCTTCATTCAAATAGTTCATAGAATTTGCAAAATATAAGTGTGTGTATTTTTTTCAAAGTAATAATGTCACTTTTACTTAATGGATAGATTTTACATTGTTGCTTATTTTAGAACCTAATAGCAGATATCAGTCAGTCTGGTTGCTCTTGGTAAAGTATTGTCTCTTCTTGAAATTCAGCATTCTTTCCAAGTGGTTAGCCATTAGCCATCTCCTTCTTCACTACTGTGTAAAGCACCAGCTGTTAGAATACTACTCAATTAAAACAGTAACAGCAGAAAGAATGAAGACTCTCATCAAGTTTTATTTTCCATTGCACCTGTTCCTTTTATTTCAACACTTCACCTGCCCTTCTCTTCCCCCTCTTTTACCATTGATGAGAAAATGTTTTCATAGCTCTCTCTAATCAAAATCAGGATTAATTCTTGGCAAATCTGATGCACAAAACTCCAATATTGCTTTAAGTCCTGCAGTGATGCAAAAGGAGGAGGTAGATATTTGACTTGTCATAATGAATTATCAACCCCAAGCAATCTGAAGAAGGAAAATGAGTTGGAGTTCTCAGGATGCCTGCAACTTCAATGTCAGATAAGTGATTTTCAGGGTTATAACTGGGAATTAAAAACCACATCAGGAGTAATTTTGGTTGTTCTTCTTGGGAAATGTTATATATCTATACTGACTTTTGAATCTAACCTGCATAAAAGCACACCAAGTTCTTTTAATTCCTCTGAGGCTTACTTGAAAAAGATGCCAGATTGAATTAGGGCTAAGAAAGTTTCCGAAGCATGATGAACTTTATAATGTACTCATAACTGCAATAAACATTTCAAAGCTGTACTATATTATCTACTGCAGTATGTAAATATGATATGTGTAATTTTTTCATAAAAAGATTTTAGATTTTTTAAGAAACTTTTTTAGAATTTTCTCATTAAGACACTATTGAATATTTTATATAATGGAACAACCAAAGTGTCTTGTGCCTCATTTTTAAATAGTAACAGTCCAGTAATTGATACATTGCAGAGGACCTAAATGTTCTTCCATCTTATCTCTCAAAATAATTTCAGAGGACAGATCAGAGCCAATTTAGTTTTTAAAGAAACTTCTCACATAAATGTACTATACATATAAAAACCATAGCTTCCTAAATGCAACATACGTTATCGCTTCTTTGCCATTTGGGGGTGGGGAGGAAGCAATGGAACTATTTAGTTAAATATTTCCATTAAAACGGAAACAACGATCAAGATTCTGTTTTAGGAAATAATATGAACCTTTCCAAGAATTAGCATGTTTTATTCCTGTGTTTGATATATTGTGATTAAAGGCTTTTTTTTCTGAGAAAAAAGAAACTCCATCCAATTGCTTGCACGTTTAATGTTTGGGGATATTTCTCTCACAAAGTCTATACCTGTCTGCTTAAAACTAAATGCTATTGCCTTCCATGGTGCTTACTCCTAGGTTTGAAGCCTAAAAAAGATTTAACAATATTTGTAAAGTATATCACAGCTTTAAATTATTTTGTTTCATTTAAAATGTATAATTACATCTAGTTCCAAATACAATTAAGCACACATTGTAAAATCAGATCAGTAGGTGAATATGACCCAGTGTCATGAACTTCCAACATGACTATTGTCAGCTTTTCTTGATTTTATTAGTGGTTTAAGAGGCTCAACAATTCATTAAACATTTTTAAAACAGATTTTGTTTTCCTGCCGTGATTGCTTGCAACTTTATTGTAGCGCTGTTATTCTATTCCCAAATATCAGTATCACATATTTTTCTTTTACCTTAATGCCAAGCTGGAAAAATACTTCTCCCTTCATTCTACCTTTTCATCCTTTCCCAGGAATTCTAAATTCTTATATTGCCACCCTGTAAAATAATCCTATGTCATATACAAAGGTTCCATCTGAATCTAATTATTTAGATCACAAGTTTGACTTTATCTATCCATACAGTTTTACAAGTCAGAAACTGCCCAATTCTGAAATGATCTTCATATCCATGGGAAATTTTGTCATAAATGGGAAAAAGGTCCTTTTGTTCTGTATTTTAAAAAACATTCATATCCTGTTCTAATACTTTTATCTAAGGTCAGGCCAACAAAAATCCAATGTCATATCAGCCATATAGGTCAGGAATACTTTTATTTTAACAGCTACAGTTACAGAATCTTGCAAGTCTAAAAGTTGTTCTTTCCAAACTTTCAGTGTGAACTAGAAAGGGGTGTGAAATGTTTATTCAAAGTAGGTTTTTTGAATGGGATCAAATTGACCTTGTCTAATCATTGCCTTAGTATAGCAGCTCTTTTTCCTGTCCTTCAGAGACATTTCCTATATCCTCCATATATAGATTGCTTAAAGATGATTGATTAAAATGGTTCTACTAGCCAATGAGACATATTGCGGGAATCAAAGCTGTTGCTTATAGTTCAGAGTGCACAATTTGGGGGAAGAGGGGAACTGAGGGCCATACTTGAAATTTGATTTACATGCTCAAAGAGCAATGCTTCAAACAGTGGATGCTGCCAGAACAAAAATAAAATAATTATGGTTAATATTATTGTCAATCTTGCATTAAAATATAATTTCAATTATGGAAGGCCTCCCTTTGCAAAGATCTAGTGACGGCATATTTCCAATGAAAAGGAAATAGTGGAATGTAGTACTATAAGTAAACTGATGGAATAGGCAACCATTAGCCTAATGGAAAAGAAGGAGGAGGGGGAGGGGGAGGAAGAATAATTACGCCAGTTTATCCAAAGGATATTTAAATTTTCACTCATTCACACTGAGATGCAAAGACACATGACAAACTGTCACTGTTATGGTAGCTCAATTCCAAAAATAAACTACTGAAAACCTAATCAATTATTGTAATGGTATCTGTTGATAAAGAGCCCAAAGAATGTTTCTAGTTTCCCCCCAAGTTATTTCCTCATACACAACTAATTTAATGTGGCTATAAGGATGAGAGACAGCATGCTGATACAAATTTAAAAATCCATTGAGTGTCACATTGAAGAAAACAGGATGCTTTTGCTGAATCCAACTTGCTGATGTCACCAAGAAATTATTTTTTATTGTTTAACAGAATTTATGAGGTAATTAATTTAGAACATATGTGCTTTGCTATTCGCATTTTCTTAAAAAAAATTTGCCCCGTTTAATTTGCTTCCCTTAAACAAGCAAAAATTACATACATTCTCACACATTTATGACATTTGAAATAACTTAATTAAGATAAAGAGAAATAGTAATAATAATAAGGGCTACTTGATCCACCAAAATTTTGTATGTCTCCATCTCCTATTCCAGTACCTTGCAGGCTGGGTACAAGTCTTTTTTCTCAGACTATCCAAAATCAATATACATGTATTGATCCTATTTATTTTTTGGTTTTTCTTGACTAGGAAGCAGGTGTTCTCTGGCCTATTTCATTTCCCCCATATCTCAACACCATACTCTTGAGACAACTCCATTGTCCCAATATGGTTATTTCCTAACCTCCTTTTTCACCCATGCAGTTCATGGACCACTTGCAGATAGCTCTGACAGGACATACCTTTTGTACAGTATATCCCACCTTTTACCATGTTTCAAACAGGGTGCATAGTTGATGAATCTGGCATGAGACTAATGATATGTATTGCTGCCTTTCTGTAGCAGTTGCATTCAGATTTAATCAGTTGAAACCATTATTAAATTAAGCTATTTTGATTTAAGGGCTACCACAAGGAAGAAGGTGTTAACTTATTCTCCAAAGCATCTGAAGGAAAGACAAGAATCAATGGGTGGGAAGTAATCAGGGAGAGAACCAAACTAGAACTAAGGAGACATTTCCTGACAATGAGAATATTATCCAGTGGAACAGCTTGCCTCCAGATGTTGTGGGTGCTCCAATACTGGAAGCTTTTAAAAAGAGATTGGACAATAATTGGTCTAAAATGATATAGGGTCTCCTGCTTGAGCAAGGGGTTGGATTAGAAGACCTGCAAGGTCCCTTCCAACTCTGTTATTCTATTGTTATTCTGTTATTCTTTTTAAATAGTCTATTAATTCATTGCCTTCTGATAACAATTCAGCCCAATATTTTATTCATTAATATGTAAGTAGGATAGAGGATACAATACAAAGCAGCATAAAATTAAAATATTAGACCTTGTCTGTTCTTGGAAGACAAGTATGTTGGGCTATAATTAGCACTCGGAGAAGAACACTATGTCTGTGGAGTAGATTGCTAAGTCAAAAAATCAGTTCACAAAAAGAAATGAAAAAAAAATCCACCGTGTAGCTCTTTCTAATATTATTGTATTGTGCCTATAAGTCACCAGGACTGACATCAAGTAGAAGAACATTTTACAAAGAGACAATTCTAATACCTTCTGAAAAACAAAAAGTATTTTTAAAGTACTCTCATTCTAAAAATAGCTGTAAAAAATTCTTTGCCGATGTGGGGGAGAAGTGGTGAAAAGTTTTCTCTGAAACTATGTAGATAAATCCAGAATATTGTTTCTGAAAAAATGAAAAAATAATAAATCAACAATTCTAATTAAAATTGAAACACAAAGTATTTCAGCAAATGAAAATCATATAGGAATAGCATTGTATTTTGTTTTTCTTAAAGTTTTAATGTCTATACATCAGACAGTCTTATCCTCAAATGAAAATACTTTTAGATTCAGTAGAGGTCGTATCTCTATAAACTTGCCCAGAACTGTACAAAATAGAAAGGAGAATTCACAAAAGCAAAGCTGAATTTTGCCTGGATTTGTAGAAGTGATACAAATATAAAGAAAAAATATTTTGAGAATATCACTATTACATTATCTTATAATGTTTCATATTTGTTTTTATCCATATATTTAGATCCGGCAAAGTGCTAGACAACAAAGATTTGTTATTCCCAAATTCCTTATTTCTGTAAAAGCAACCTAAACAAAATGGTAAAATGCACAAATTGATAGGCTGATATCTGTATAAAAATTTTCAACACTGAGTTCTGAAAACAGAAATGGGCTCTCTTAAGAATACCAAATGAGTCCACCTAATGTAATTGTATGCTATAATTCTCTCCCACATGCAAGCTTATTTCACTCTCAAACTTCTTGTACATTTCCACTACTGTTTGTTTGGTGGGCTTTTATTCTTTTCCCAATATTTTTTCCACCAGATTAATGGGATTTTCTTCCTCACTCTGCCCGAAACAGCAGGATATACATTACTTTACAAAAAAGCTGCCTAAAAGTTTTCACTTACAGTGCATCAGTTTGAATAATGTCTCCCCACGTTAAAGAATTAATTTTGTATGGTTTCGTTAATCCTCAACAAGGGCTTGGTAGGCTAGTCTTTAGTCTTTTGTTGCTCTCCCCCAGCAGTTCCTTTCAAGTAGTATGATCTTTATTTTTATATCTCAATTGCTTTTTACCACTCTATTTGCTATTTGTAAATTTTGCAAGCAAGCTGAAATGTAAAACTTTGGAAATGTAATGGATTTCAGTCAATAGCATTTCAGGACAGCAAGAAGTTGTTGCTTCATTTCCAAAATCAAGTTAAAATTATAGTCATTTACCGAAGCCTTGGGCTTCATTGATTGTATTGCATTTTTCACTGGGTTTATGTTGATCTGTTTAATTGACTGCATACAATTGAAAATAGTCTCTGGATTAGGCAATTTCTGAATAATTCTATGTAATTAATTAATTGATTAACCTGATGCCAGAAGTACACATTCAGTTCAGATTTTCAGATAGTTTTAATCATAGTTAAATTACTGCAACACATTTATTTGGGAAGCCCAGTAGGCTTTTTATAGCCAAAGTACTACAAATTTTAAGTATCCAACTTCAACAATAGAATTAAGGTCTTAGAATATTTCCTGTTTCAAATTAATTTAAATTAACTGTGGTTGGATTATAGTAAGCATTTTTATTTTTAAATACCGTATTTTCTGGCGTATAAGACTACTTTTTAACACAGGAAAATCCTCTCAAAAGTCGGGGGTCGTCTTATACGCCGGGTATAAGCCTACCGATGCTCCGACTTTCCCAGCTGACCCCCAGTGATGGCGAGCCCCGGCTGTCTGGGGAAGTTGGAATGTCGGTAATATCCACCTGGATACCTGGGATGATGGGGGAAGCTCCACGTAGCAACCAGCTAGGTCCAGCATTCAGCGGCATGCAGCCTTGACGAGATTGGCACAGCTTCCTGAATCTGAGTTGCCGGCGCTGACCGATGACGCTACGGAGCGCCGACAACATTGAGGGGTAGTCTTATACGGTGAGTATAGCCCAAACCCTATATTTTAATAGGAAAAGTAGGGGGTCGTCTTATACATCCAGTCGTCTTATACGCCGGAAAATATAGTAGTTACATGTTAATGGTTCATTCAAAATAGTTTTTCAAGGATATGCTGTATGCAACTAAATCTAGAAATTAAGATCCACTGGAATAAAGTATTCTTTAAAATTTTTACTTTAATGCAGAAAATATAACAGTTAACTGCTCAATATGTCATGCACTGATTATAATTTGAATTTAAACCCAATTCAAAACAAACACCTCTTTTTTAGTTTTTTTTTTCTTTTAAATAAATAAGTTTGTGTGTATGTATAGAGAAAGTTTATTTATACTTACAAAATATTTAAAAGAAAGAACATTAAAATGAATGTATTTGTTTTAGAATTGAATGTATATATCTACATATATAAATTAGAATATACTGTTTGTATGTATATACATACTACATACATATATGTTTGTATGTGTATGTATATGTGTGTGTGTGTGTATATATATGTATACACACACACACTCAATTCAAAAACAAACATCTACATTTTAGTTAATTTTCTACACATGTTAAATACTCTTAAATGCATTATCATGTTATATTTCAATATATGATTAGGATTGGCATTCATAATTCTTAATAGAATTGAGGGTCCTACAAGAATGAGTAATGACAGTCCGAAGGAGAAGGAGAAAGAGCAAATACCGACCACCTAGTTAGCTGTTGGAAGAAAATTGCACAGATTAACTACAAAGAGCAACAATGGTATGTTGGAATATCTGCAATAACTGCCATTTGCCTGAAAGCAAGTACTGATGGGACTACAAAATAATTAAAAAATGAAGAAACTAATGTGCTCTGGGACTTTAGAATTCAACCAGACAGGCATCTGCCACCAGATTTAACACTTGCAGATAAGAATGACAAAAAAAGTCTATATAATGAATGTTGCAGTATTGGAGACAGCAGAAGAGAAGAGAAACTATTGGAGAAAAATTACAAAATACAAGTAGAAGTAGAATAACTGTGGCAAAAGAAAGCAAAGATAGTACCAATAGTAATAGACACTGTTGGTACAATTCCAAACATCTGGAGCACCACTTGAACACTATCGGAATTGACAAGCCACCATGAGTCAATTGTGAAAAAACAGATTCACTTGAAACACCACACATTCTGTGACAATACTTTTAATATTATTTAAAAACATCTCCATATCCCGGGTCTTTGGTAAGGATTCAACAGGTAGACAACAATGCTAAATCCAATCTAAACATCTAGATAATATCTAGCTGTGACCAACCATAAGACAGCCTTAATATCTTTGTTTAGAAATCGATTACACTTAGAGAGGGAAATAGTTGAATTTAAGTCTAAGATTTATGTATTTTTATTTTAAAATATCTGAATGTCACTCTTATAGAATATTGATTTTAATGCAATCTTTTGCTCTCTCTTTCTCTTTCTTTCTCTCTCTCTCACACACACACCAGTATTTCTAACTTTATTTTTCCTGGTAGCAAATCCCAAAGGACCCAGTGAGCTTCACATTTGAGTAAGCAAGCTAGGATATAACTATGGGTTTTACTCGGATTATTATACCCTAAAGGTCTTTTCGATAATTTCAACACAAGGAATTAAATGAACGCTTTTTAATCTCTTCTATGACAATAGGAGTTTACTCTTTTATATCATCTATACCTCCATTATGCAAACAAATAGTTCAATAGAAATCAAGTGTGGTTGTAATATAAATAAACTGAATCGTGCCTAGCTGAACAGCAAGCGCCTTAATTCAAAAATTCTGTCATCCTCTACTCTTGCTGTTGATAAAAGCTCTGTAGTGACCCTTGCTGGTGATAAATACCAGACTCCTCACGGCAAAAGAAAAAAAAATTCCTGCGTTTTTGCTATTAAACCTTCCATTCAGTAACAATTATCTCAATCAAACAAGTTTGATTGATGAAAAATGGTGCAATCTTGAGCAAAAGGGAAGGAAATTTATTGCACAGAAACACAATTTGCTTCATATTACATTTATCCAGAAGGACAATGTTTTAATTCCTACATTTTGACAAATATTACTAAAGATAATATTCTTTACACTAATCATATTGATTTTTATTGAAATGGCAAACCCTTACGACACGTTTTGATTTCCAAAGACTTTTTCTTCTTCAAAGAAGTTTCTTACTGCTTATTTAAAGCTGGCTGGTTTCTAAAGTTTTATGTACTTTAGTTCTTTAACCCTTTATTTTAATTTCTTCCACCAGCATTTACTTAGTTTTTTCTAAGTGCCACACAAGGTCTTGGTTAAGCTATGATAGCAGTTTTACATTTGGCTTATATTTATCATGTGTTCTAAATTCGAAATGTTTCATTCAATAGGCTGCAAGTTTATCCAATAAATCAATCATTGTTAGAAAATATCAAGACAAGCATGATTCTTAAGTAGAACTTTACCTATATTAAGAATCCATTAAAGTTGGATGGCTTATAAATTCATATAAATAAATATTAACCTAAACTTGAAATAGGAAAAAGTAGTTGACAAAATTTTGAGTTTTATATTGACATAACTTTTAAGGGCTATTAGGTGAATCATATGTGGAAAAAATCTAGAAGCACTTTTTACTACTTGGCTGTCTGTATTTTTGTTGTCCAGGTATGACATGCCCAATTCTATAATACTACTACAGTAGGCATTATAATGTATTCCAGTTAGTGTTGAGGCAACCAAAGCACCTTTTCAAAACTGTCCTGAGATTCTGCATTACAACTGTGATTATTTAGTTTTATAACTGTTTCATTCAGGCACAGCACTAATACACATCCCTGTCTAAATGCTGTTTTTTTATGTGATAGAATAATGCTAAATTTTAAGCAGATCAGAAATTGGTCAAATTGTTGCACCTATATATACTTGAACTACTTTAAGCCCCTGTCATTCGGACTGGCTTAACAGCAGGGATTAAACAGGCATCAGCAGGGTTTAATAAGTGAGAAGATGAAGAGCTAGATAGCTATAAAACTGGAATTTTAATTATGCTGAGTCTTGTAAATGCTTTCTCTATCATTTAGGTGATATCAGTTTTGCCTTTCATTTTAAAAAACTTCTTTTATCTCATACTGAAAAATGTACATTATAATGAAATAAAATTCCAGAAATGGAATCCATTATAAGCCTTGTAATGCCTGGCTACTACTCTAAACAATAAGCACATGAGAGCAACTCATTTGCAATTGCTTTGCTCTCCTTAAACTTGATGTATGACTTCTACAGAAAAACTAAAGAACATTCCAGAGGATTAAATTTTAAAAATTGCATACAAGCACAACATAAATAATATTATTTGTAACTATTTGCTTTGTTTGAAGGAAAACAAAAGTTGAATTTTGTTAGAAGTTTTTTGAACATAGATTTAATACAAACTTATATACAAACATTATATATATATATATATATATATATATATATATATATATATATATGTTGCTCCGTGTATTCCTGATCTACTTCATTGCTACTAACTTCACAAACTTTTAAACTACTATTTTTAACATTATTTTTGGAGACCAATGTAGCTAACTACTGAACAAATGTAGTTATATAGTTAGAACAAAGTGATTAGAAGGAAATATTCACACATTGTAACCAGAACTACAAATATATTGTAAACTGAAATACTTTGTGTTACTTGTTTACCAAAGTACAGGCTAACGGTAACCATGAACAGATGTATATTTCTAGTGACTTAGGAACGGTAGGGAGTGAAAATTGTATTCATAAGAAATTCTTTATGTGAGATTTGAGAGGTTAAAAGAAGTTTCCTGTCTGCATAGTCAAAATATTATTGAAGCAATTCAGGTTGTCAGTAAAAGATTAAACCAATTTGCTGATAATCCTGTTAATGACCCAGGTCAAGTGTTAACTGTTGCAGGTTATAAAACAGTTAAATTAAGGTTGCCGGTAACCAGGAGCAAATAGTATCATTACAGAAATGGATTAAGAAGAAAAAGTTACAAAATTGCAATTATTATTATTTGATTCATGATGCAAAAAGTGCAACTTTAAACATGTTTCCCATTAAAAGGGTGGGGGGATCTGTATTCCAGAAAATCTAGGAGTCTCTTGAGAAGTCCATCTTGAATTGAAAAAAGAGCGGAGTTATAAGTATGTGCTTTTAGACTTAAATTTCTATTATTATTTTAGAAAATATGTTCAAAGCTGAGCAAGGAATAAATTCTATTTATTATTAAGACATTAATTTCTATAACAATTTACTGTTAACAGCTACAAGATTAACTCTTCACAACTTTTTCTATTTATAATCAATATATTTAAAAACAATTTGAGATTATTTAAATGCCTCTATGACTCAATACACAATATATATCCTTAGAACATATTTCAATTTAATTAATATTATATTATAAATAGCACTGTATAAAATTATATTTTACCATGTCTTTGATTAATTGGAGTTTCAATGAAAGTTATCATATGGTCCTATTCAGAATGGCTATAATATATATTTTGTGTAATATGCCACATAACCACAGCAATCAAATAATATGGAAAACAAATGCTTTTAAAAAAAAGAAATAGACACACACGCCTAAAAGTAATCAGTTAACACAAGTATGTATAAGTTGGTATCAACTCAGTTCATACAAACTATTTGCTCTGCTCTTCTGAAGAATCATAGATCAAATCATATGTAGATCTCCAAAATAATTTTTAAGTGTTTTGATCATTCATTCACCAGTAGATGGTATGAAGAAAAGGATTAATCCTTGTATGTCCATTCAGGTTCAATTATTGTAATATGGCTAACTTACAGGTAATTAAATACAACTGCAAGTTTAGTTTCTATATTTATAGGCATTCACCCTTAACAAATTCAGAAAATAGTGACTGTTTTCATCAGTGCTATTTATAATATAGTTATAATATAGTTATGTTATTTTATTTTATAAACAGTTCAAATATAAAGAAATTATGTCGAATAATACAGTTTAAAATATATTTTTATTTGAATGTCTGAGAAAACATCCAATGGACTCAAACAGAAACACATTTTTCTATATTTTACTGTACATTTTCCTATATTTATTCTATATAATGCACCTAATTCAAATTACATAATTTTAAAACTTAATATTACTTATAATATACTTATTTCAAAGTTTGGACAATTTAAATAAATGTTGTTGCTTTACATTTTAAAATTAAGGATATAGCTTATTCACCTAGGTTATTATGATACCAAGAAATGTTATCTAGAATCTATTATTGCCCACCCATCTCAAAAGTAAGAAACAAAGAAAGGGGGGGGGGGGATCCAACTACATAGACTGGAGAAAGAAAACATATCGTCCAAACAGTATCTTCTGTGGACAGTGAATTCAATTTTCAGCCAAATTCAAATAGCAAAAAGATACAGACACACAGACACACACACAATAACAGAGAGAACAGATACAAACCTAAGGGGTTTATATAGTGACTGTTGCTATCTTAATATGTAATATGATTTGCCCGCCAGCACACTAGGTGGTTTATTGCTCTATTGTGTATTATCCTTGAGTTTTGCTGATAAGACTTTCACCTAACTCCAGAATGGTCTCTCCAGAAAGAGATTTCCTATCAGCTACACACATTCTACTCTTTATTTGGCTCCAATATATATAGTCAAATTATACACATACATACACTGAACGTGCTTTTACAAAGATTTTTTTTCTTTTAAGATGAAATAAACTGGCTGTTTTCTTACAAAAATCATTTCTGCATTGTTCCTGAATATAGCACTCCTCAAAGCAGAACCAATAAACAAATAAATAACTCTTGTCTTTTCCTGTTGCAAATGCAAGACGAAACAAAAACATTTAGAAATCCCTTAAACTAGCAGTGATCAAGCAGGTGCAACATTGTACAGTTACTGGATATGAATTATCCCCACCCTGTAGGTTTTGTACACACGAAGTGTGTTTGAATAGTCATTTTGAAGATTGAATGCTTAATGCTGTAACTTCAATGATATGTTACGGAATATGTGTGGAATATTTTCTATTATTTTTGGGAAACATCTATTCAATGTTCACATTTTCCTTCAAAATACAGCTTTTGGAATCCCAGTAACAATTTCTTACCCATATTGTACCTATTTAAATTGATTATAACATTCAACTTACACAGCAAAATAAGTGATAACCCCTAAGTCACGCCAAAGATAGGTGATTTTTAAAAAAACAAAAAAACCCACGTTTCATTACTTCTAAAGTTTGTGCCGCAACCTAATAAAGCAACGCTTTAAAATGCAAACATTAATTTCTATAACATTTTTTTTAAAAAAGTGGGTGGACTACTGGGCTTTTATTTAATTAATTATTTCCGTGGACTGATTCGGTGCAATTACGTCACAATGATAGGTGTAAATGAGTCACCAGCTGCGATCTCTGCAAAAAAGAAGTCTTTGCCCTAATAAACTCGTGGGATATCTCCCGAGTAAAACAGGTTGCCTTCCTTCCCATCATTAGTCCAGATAAAACCACGTCTCTAGTTACTGACTCAAAAGAAAAGGCGATACGGGATTAGCATCGTTCTGTTTTGTTTTTTCTTGGAAGCACCGTCTCGTTTCTCCAAATCTACTCTTTGTTCCTCTTCCCGAGTGTTGGCTTTCACCAAAAAAAGAAGAAGAAAAAAAAATAGTTGCACGCCGCGTAGTTTACTCTTCCTCCCCTCCTTAGAAGGCAGGCGATTGCACGGTATAGGACTTCCCCGGGAAGGTTTCTCTGCGCCATCACACTTATGCTAATAATCAAACATACACGCCCTAGTCATTATAACCTGGATCCAAGTCACTTCGCACCGGCACCCGCTTCCACGCGCGACAGTCAAGCCGCAGCTGATGCAAAACACCCGGCTCTCTTTCACCTGCATCTTCCCCAAGAGGGAACTAAAGAGACTCGGGACCGTCACAGCCAACGAGCCACCAGGCGCACCCGAACCAACTTTGCCAATCTGCGCCCGTTCACAGCTACACCCACAATAAATAAATTAATTAATTAATTAAAAAACGCCCAGCGGCCGCTCAGCTTTTATCGCTCTTCTTCAGTGGCCCACGCGGACCACCTAAAAAAAAAAAAAGAGCAACCAGCCCTTGGACCAGGTTGGCAAGCGAGGCGTTTAACTCCCGGCTTTCCGAAAAGCGGGCTCCTCCTCGGCGGCTTACCTTCGTTGGTTGGGTAAAAACTCAGATCTGCCAAGCAGCCGAGCGTAGATCCCAGGAGGAGGAAGAGGAGGCTGGGGAAGTGACAATCCATGCTGTGGCTGGTGCAGAGGGCAGCGCGAGCTGCATCTCTTCCCGGAGCATGCCACTGATGTGAGCGCTCTGATGGCAGGAGAAGTTACCATGCTCCGCTCGCAGCCTGATGTCAAGTTTGACACTGGGAATGAGGAGGAGTCTCGCGGACTGCCTGGGCTGCCGGCAGCTCTCCGGCCCGGCGCGCCGGGTCCTAGCGCCGCTTCTTTTCCTTCCAGCAAGCAAAGCCGCGCGCGGGGAGGGGGGGGAGGCATGGGGGGGGGGGGGGGGAAACCCCGGAGCCTCAAAAGCGACCGAGCGGTGAATGAGAAAGGAGGGGCGTTTTGCAGGAAAACGGCCGGGGTGGGTGCCTGGGTGGGTCTGTGCGTGGTGGGCAGCGGACTTCGCCACCAAACCCTTCCTTGTTTGGAGCGCCCTTTTGATTGAAATAAAAAAATAAAATAAAAAACACCCCTAAAAAACAAGTGTCGGCTTTGATTCTAACCGAGGCGCGGCGTTATCAATATTTTTTTTTTAAATTTGATTTATATGCCGCCCTTCTCGAGAGACTCAGGGCGGCTTACAATGCGTTAAGCAATAGCCTTCATACTTTTGTATATTTATACAAAGTCAGTTTATTGCCCCCACAATCTAGGTCCTCATTTTACCTACCTTAGAAAGGATGGAAGGCTGAGTCAACCTCGAGCCTGGTGAGATTAAAACTTAAAGTAATTGCAGACAGCTGAATGTTAATAACAGTGCTTTAACAGCACTGCTTTAGTCTGCTGCGCCACCAGGCTCTC
Organism: Ptyas mucosa; assembly: GCA_012654045.1. Classification (NCBI taxonomy): domain Eukaryota; kingdom Metazoa; phylum Chordata; class Lepidosauria; order Squamata; family Colubridae; genus Ptyas; species Ptyas mucosa. The sequence continues at coordinate 17,852,157 of WNWU01000016.1, read as the reverse complement.
CCCCCTCCCCCGCTTTTGTTTCGGCTAAATCCAAAGTAACAGCCGTGCCCTACAGCAGAAGCGAAAAATGTGTCCTGAGGTGCAGGATGATGGTGGTGGGGGAGTGGTGGAGGTAACATCTCGGACAAAATCCTCGTTGAAAATCTCCGAGCTTTGCCCTCTTGAGATGTACTGCAGTTTTATTTAGCCTCTGCACTTGGAGGTAACTCAGCAACTCCGTCTAGCCTGCAAACCTCCGCCTTCCGACGATACTCTGACCCGAGGTTATTTAAACGGCCCTTTTCTCCGTTAACCCAGTTAAACTGCGTCCCCCATCGCGCCCGCTGAACTAAGAGCTAATCACATGAGGTGGGTTCGCAGCACAACCCACTAGGCTAATATGCGGTTGGCTAACTAACCAGAAGGCTAGATTTCTTTCATTGGTCTAAATCCCGCAAAGCCCAGGCTCGAAAGGAGGGGGAAACGGGGTGAATCTTTCTATGGGAGGGAGGGAGGGAGAGAGGGAAGGAGAGAGAGAGACACACACAGAGAGAGAGAATAAATAAATGACTGAGTGAATGAATAAATATGAATCACTTCTGGCTTTCTCTGGATGCTGAAGAGAGGACAGGACTCACAGTGCTGACTGCCCGGAACAGGAGAGGAAGGGAGAAAATGGGCACCACTGGCCACCAAGCCTGGCTTGTCATCTCTCTCTAATCCAGGGATAAAACTTCCAAGGGACTTCCCAGCTGAGAAGGAGAGAAGTGGAAGGATGGAGAGATGCTTTTCTTGGATCTTTTTTTTATCCTGTACTACTTAACCGTAGAAGAGATGAGAGGCTGATTTGTTTACTTGCTTCTGTTTGATCACTTTTCCCTTGATTTTTCTTTTGAATGGAGGTGGTGGCAGTAAACTGTCTCCTTAAAACATGTGCAAGTTTTTTTACGCCAGGAAAGAAAGTAATATCTTGCTGGACTGAAGTAATTTGCATTGTCAGATTTTGGACAACGGATTTTGGAGATCATTTTTGAAGAGTAATATAAAGATCACTTCCTTCAGTTTCAGATCTTCACTGAAGCAAAGAAGGAAAAGGGAGGAAGACGGCTTGATCATAAATAAAAGAAAATCAATTATGCATCTGTTCTTTATTTATCAGCTCACAGGGCACCCCAGGATATAAGCTAGCCATTTTCTTGGGAAATGGGAATCCTCTTATTTGTACCGCTTGTGGCATCATCATACACTCTTTGTTTCCTTTGTGCATGTGTAACTAGACGTTCAATCATACAGCAGTTTTCTAAAGCAGGAACTGCTTAGGAAGAATAACCAAGTTTATCATACTATATATAATAACCAAAAATTCAAGTTATCTGGATTTTCTAGCACCCTATGATCTCTGGATCCCAGATGTACAACCAGGTTTAATATACATCCCAGACAGGGGTGAAATCCAGCAGGTTCTGACAGGTTCTGGAGAACCGGTAGCGGAAATTTTGAGTAATTCGGAGAACTGGCAAATACCACTTCTGGCTGGCCGCAGACTGGGGTGGGAATGGAGATTTTGCAATATCCTTCCCCCAGGAGTGGGGAGGGAATGGGGATTTTGCAGTATCCTTCCCCATGCCCACCATGCCCATCAAGCCACACCCACAGAACCGGTAGTAAAAAAATTGGATTTCACCACTGATCTCAGAAATGGGTGGGCAGAGGTTTATCCTCTGTAATAAGTACTGTAGGGCAATTGAATCTAAAGAGCTAATGTCAAGGGTTATGCTGCCAAGTAGGAACCTCAATAACCAAGTAGTAGCAGTGATGGGGACAATCATGATAAACTCTCAGGGCTATCAACACCACAATTGTCTTTGTTCTTAATTTGGGCGAAATGCATTTTATTATTGAGATTGACTGGCTGCACTTTGGATACTTAATGGATTTCTCATTTTATTTACTTAATGCCCAACTGCTGCTTTGTTCTCAGGTAATTGAAACAGACTCCATTTAATTTTCAGACTACCTATTGAACCACATCTCCCTGTAGGAATGGGCCTGGCCCTTCTTCATGAAAAAGAAGCACATGGATATTGCCTACTTTTCCCACTTTCAGAAGGCTAAATGGGTCAGTGCTTGAAAGTGGTTTGTTTGTTTGTTTTGGTGGTGCCATTGACCCTTAGGAATGACCTTCTACTTGAAGTTAGATCTGCTCCTACCGTTCCAGAAGATATTGAAGACTATTGTTTATTCTGGGGGGCATTTAAGTCATAATGTCTCTTTAGTTTTTTAGATTCTTTTTTTGTATTTTTTGTTTTTTGTGTTGGGATTATATCGTATTTGTAAACCAAAGAGAGTCTGTTAGAGAGTCTGCAGAAAGGAAAAATGTAACTGTTTAATCAACTTCTCTATTGTGGAGATGCTGTGAGTTCAATTAAAACACACTTAGAAGTTTATTAGAAGAATAAAATGAACTGAAGAATTCAACACCGAGATGTCACAATCAGGAGAGGGCTGATTAATGTTTTAAATGTTTGTTTGTTTTTAAAAAAAATAATAAAAAACTTTATAAAAAATAAGTTTTTTCTTCTTTTTTGGTCAAAGTTTGAAGCAGTTCTTTCTATTCCCAATATATTAGAAAAGTCAAATAGGTTATAAAACATGGAATAGCATCAAGGCAGGAAGAAATTGTCAGCCATCAGCTTCAGGATGCCTGTTTCTTCATCCCTGTGTTTCTTTCTTTTACAAACATTATCAATCTTTAAGATGCTAGAATTACTGCCCTACTGCAGTTGGGATTGAAAACAGGACTTGTAGAAAACATGAACCAGCAACTCTACCTTTGACAAGTATTTGGAAGTGCAGCTGGCACAGAAAGCAGCTATGTGGATAGTTCTTGGGGCCCATCAGGTGACCCATGTAAGATTCCTGTGGCACAAGCTGCCCTGGTTGCTGGTTTGCTCTGCCCATGGACCTTTTAAAATAACTTTGATAACTATTCAGTGGAACAGCTTCCTTCAGAAGTTGTGGGTGCTTCATCACTGTAGGTTTTTAAGAGCCTGGACAACTAATGGTCTGAAATGGTCTAGGATGTCCTGCTTCAGCAGAGGCTTGGATAGAACAGTAATGGCTAACCTTTTCCAGACCAAGTGCCCAAGTGCGCACGTGTGTGCCTGTGAATGCATGCATGTGTGTCCCGGACCCCCAAAATGCAATGCGCACCTGGCCCCCGCCTCCCCAAGCATGCGTGCACAGTCCCCTACATGCACCCTGCTCCCCCACACATATGCATGCAGCCCCCTACATGCACCCTGCGCTCCCACGCATGCGCACGTGCCTCCCCGCATACACCATCCCCACACATGTGCATGTGCCTTCTCCCACACGCGCCCTGCACGTGCATAGCAAAGACCTGAAGACCAGCTGTCTGGTGGGAAGCACGCACGCATGCGCAGCAAAGCTGAACTGGGACAACGGCTCATGTGCCATCAGAGAGGGTGCTGCATGCCATCTCTGGCATCACCGGACTAGAAGATGTCCTTCCAATTCTTTTATTTTATTACTCTGTTACTTAAATATTCAATAGATCTTTATATTCATCCTTAAAATTTAGATATGATAATTGTCTCAGTGAAAGGTCACTGAAGAAGATCAGTATCTAAAGAGTTTTAGGCTATGTCGAAAACTATAATCCCATAAATGATACTATATTTTGATCAGCATAGTTTTATCCTTTCTCCAGAATCCATTCTCACATTCAACAGTGCCTCACTGACATAATATAATTAACACAATTTAAATAGAGAAAGGATGCTGTGTTTGGCATTGATTTTGTGTTTTATGATTTAAAACTGTCCTTTTCTACTCCAAAACTGAGATTAACATTCCAATTGGATTGCTAAAGTGCTCTTAAGGCATTTTTAAAACATGATTTCTTGAATAAACTATGATTCTCTTGAGTTTGCAAAACATGCTAGCCAAAATCAAACAAGCCACCTTATGTGCAATAATGATCCCACACACCATGCACCAATAACATTAAAAATGTTATTATATGCCTGTTATACAAAAAAGTAAATTCAACTCAGTATATCATCCTTCTTCAGATTTTTCATATTTGAGATGTATGAAAGGTGACCAAGTTTTTTTTTAATTTATATATTTGTTTGTTTATATGATTTTTATCTCTGCCTTCACAGTAGTGATTATGGGTAGCATACAAAAGTAAAGCAACATCATTTGCATCAGTTGGAGAAAATATTATGCTTTAGTCGTGGTGGCAAAAGCACATTATTTTTTTAAAGTTTCAAACAATTACATTAAATACACACACTGGAACTACCTGCTCTTTTATTTCATAGAAGTGTAAAGAACTGAACCAGACTGGTAAAGATTAAATTTTAACTGTGCCTTCATTTTGGAATTAAAAAAAAAGTCCATTTATAGCAGAGAGTTCAGTTTTATGTTTGGCAATTTGAAAAACTAAGCTCCATTGAACTGAGGGGTTCTTAGTAAACATGAGTGCCTCACATAAAATACTGACAGGCAATCCCTGCTGGACCCAAAAAATTGGAAACAGTAACAGCAACAACAAAATGAATGCTTGTAAGTGAAGACTATCCTTTAGGATTAATGCATTTTAATGCACCTTGACAATTTACTATGCCACCTCAAGAGCTTCTACTTGGTTATCAGTAGAAAGAGTGTAAAAAAAATCACAAATGGATGGCTTGACTGGACAGCAAAGCAATTGCTTGATTGCCTTCAAGTGACTGCCCTGTGAAATTTGTCAGTGTGCTTTCTCTTCAAAGCCTCGTGGCTACTAGCCGTGTGGTGGGGCCATGTTACACTGGGGAAAAGTCAGAAGGAAAAAAAATATTCCATCAATGAAGATTCAAAGTGGAGGCTAATATAGTTGCTTTTGGCAAAAACAACCCTCAAAAAACAGGACAGGAAAATAAAACCTTGAATCTTGTATCAGTCTTATGGTTACTTCCATTCAGGTCAATTGTTTGAACATTGTTTCTGTACACAATACTAAACTTGTAGGGATTCCTTATCTCCTTCACTACAGCTGGCACTCTGGGCCACATGCAATGTTATATGAACTGGGCTGGACCTTACATGGACAATGATACCCATTCAGAGACAGCTTGTTGCACAAGAAATCCCTTTGACAACATAGTATTCAGTCTCACCTTGCTGCTCTGCAGGGATTCAATCTGTGACAATTGGGCATAAAAATAAAGCTGATACAATGCTGTAAACTCTCACAAAGTACCTGCCAATAAATCACAAAACATTCCGCTCTTCCCACACGTGTACACACATAGCACCCGATATGCACCTGCAGTTTTAGCAATTTCCTGGCAAAGCTAATATACTCAACAGAAAACGTGGGCCTGTCTCTCTGACACTGCTGATCATTCATAGATAGAATTCCTGATAGCATGCAGGAATCTCAGCTCTCATATAATTGCAGCACTAAGTTGAGTTATCAAAATTCAAGCATCTCTAAAACAGAGATGCCATAGAATTTATCAATTTCATTCCCTTTGATAGGGAAAGCAGTTGTAACTCTCTATGCTTTGGGGACTTTGGAATTTGGAAGCTTATGATAATAACTCACACCCCAGGACACTCTTAATGGTGCCTTGGAGATGCTGTATGCAAACTAGGTCACATTGCAACATCACCTCTCCTCCACACTTTGTTGCTCTTCCATTGGTGAAAAGCTTTTATTTTGCAGAGCTATTTATCTTCTGGTAGTCTCTTTTTGGAATGCATGTTTTTAATATACCGGTAAGTCATTAAAAAACGTGTCTTCAAACCTGTGCTCTGTTTATCTAGTCATATAAGACTCAAATGAAGTCATTCCAAGGGCTGCGACAGGAAAGATAAATATATTGCCTGCTGGTATTTATTAGTGCTATTCTGCACATCTACCAGATTAGGTAAAGGGGAAGGTAGAAGGATAAGAGTTCAATTTTTTTCATCTGTCACAATTTCTTATTTATATAAGTACCATATTTATCATGGAGGCTTGCAGTCAGTTACAGGTGATGTAATAATAATACAAGGATAATTAAATCTACTGTAAATTCCATCACAGCAATCTAGCTCCAATCTGGAATCTAGAAGCAACCTGGAATTAAGGAGAAACTTCCTGACAGTGAGGACCATTCACCAGCTGACCAGCTTGCCTTCAGAAATTGTGGGTGCTCCATCAATGGAGGTTTTAAAGAAGAGACTGGACAGTCACTTGTCTGAGGTGGTATAGGTTCTCCTGCTTGAACAGGGGGCTGGAGTAGAAGACCTCCAAAAGATCCCTTCCAGATTCGATTCTATTTTATTTTTTCCATTCTAAAAATTAACACCTTTTTAAAAATATGTTTTTTGAAAAGTTCCATATGATTCTGAAAGTTCTTCAGAAAAAGGAAAGAAATCAGAATCAAATTTATATTAGGCAGTTTTACTAATGTTCAATAAGAATCTGTCTTAATTTAATTTAAATTCTGGCTTGTCTTGACTTTCTGTGTGATATCCTTTCTGGGTTTTGCAGTATTCTATAATATTTCTCATCAGTTTGTTTTGTTAAGGATAAAATGCACATGTCCTTCCATTACTCTAGTACTTACTGTAGTTTATGTTTGCTTGTAGTTTCTAGTCCTCAGATTATACTTGTCTGAATTCTTTCAGGTTTCTCTGAATCGTTGTTATAGCATGGTACTCAGAACTTGTGACACAGTGCTTGTGGTGAGATCTGACCAAAGCAGTATGAAGTAGGATGATAGCTTCTGATAATTTGGAAAGTATAATTCCATAGATACAGAATAAAATGGCATTTTCTTTTCTTGCCACCAATCACATTACTGGCTCATATCCAGTTTTCAGACAGCTACTATTCTGAGTTACATTTCTTGTGAAAAGTTGTCAAGCTTGGTGATCCTATCCTGTATCTATATATTTAGTTTTGGTTTTTTAAGTGAAAAATCTTGTACTTATCTGTGTTAAGTTGTTATTTTCAGTTCATGTCTCTAAAGCATCTACTGTAAATTATCAAGATAGTTTTGAATTTTATTTTTGTATCCTAGCTATCCCACCAAGTTTTGTGTGGTCTGTGGATCTGAATCTCTCTACTGCTTTATCAAAAGAAAATCTATGACTATGCCTGTTGGCTTAGTCCTCTACATCTGTGGCACATGAAACTGCGGGCATCGTTTCCCCAAGAGTATTTTTGGATATGGGAGCAAATTGATATTTTCAGGTATTCACAGATCATAGAACTAGAATTTCAGATTAAATTTAAAAAATATCATCCCAAAAGCCAGAATTTGATTTCTTTTTCAAAATGAACTACATTTCTATTTTTGTTGTCTAGTTTTATAATATGTATGCTCAAGAGTGCACATGTATACATGCATGTGCACACATGCACAAACACAGTACCGTAAAAGCTTGAAGATTCAATATTCTCTAAATAAGCAGGTTTTCTAAGAAAATTAGCTCAGTGTTTTCAAGATGACAAGAGCAGTGTGGTGGCTCAATTGTTAAGATGCTGAACTTGTCTGCTAGAAAACTGGCAATCCATGTTCAAGACCCGAGCACCACACTATAGGGTGAACTCCCATCCTCATCCCAGCTCCTGCCAACCTAGCAGTTCCAAAGCATGTAAATGCAAATAGATAAATAGGTACCACTTTGGTGGGAAAGTAATAGTGCTCTGTGATGTCATGCTGGCCACATGACTGCAGAAATATCTTTGGACAGTGCTGATTCAATGGCCTTAAATGGAGATGAACACAACCCTCTATAGTCAGCAACAAGTAGCGTAGTAAAATCCACAAATACTCCTATATCTGCTTCCTCCTCACCCCCCAAGATGAGAAATAAAACATGGTATTTATAATTTCAAGAACATATATATTATGGAAAGTGTTCTTTTTTCCCAAGAGGATGAAGTTTGAGAAAAACGACAATTAGGGTGCCTAACTATCTTATAGCATTTAAAATGCTATAGCATTCATAAAAATGGTTTCTACACCCTGTTTCTTTACTGAGAATAAAGAATATACTATATATGTGTAAAGATTATGAACAGGCAATTTTGGCATTCTCCATTTTAGAATAATGCAATCTATCTACTCCAACTTCCATTGAACCATTCCAGAAGAACATTTAACTATGATTTATAATATCCTGCTCTTATATTTATATATGATTAAAATCCATGCTAAACTTTATATTGCATATTTTTCTTCCCTTAAAACAGAAAGTGGCACTAAATTTCTACAAGTGCAAGGCTGAAAATTCTTAACACATGGCCGAGTACTGTGACAACATGTTTGAATATAAAATAGGAAGGCAACTTTCTATGCAATGAAAAATATTACTGGGATTATTAAAAATAACTACAGAAGTGATCAATCACCCTGTCCCTGGGGGCTCAAAGTCACAATCTGATTCCAAAAAGCCTTTTTAATGCCCAGAGAGCTTGATTTGCACTTTAAATTAATTGCAGCACATATAGTAAGCTTCCAATATTAGAGATTTAGACTCTCTGTAAATGGCACTTTCCTCCCTTTTTTTTCTATTTTAATTAAAAGGTCAGGATTCATTTTTAATGTAGAAAGGATACTTGTGTGCAGATGTAAATGAATGGAGACCCATTGTCAAATTTCTGATTTCTGATTTCTCCATATTATCATTGCTCAGCTACCTAGTTTTACTGAGTTACTGTAAATCAGCCTATAACTTATCTTAATTATATGCAACAGAAATTTCTGCAAAAAGAGCCTCCCTATTATTCATGACTTTGGTTTTCTCCCTATGTTCTTTCTATAGAATATTATAAATATTTAGCCAAGAACCTGTCTTTTTAATCTGTAAGCTTAATTAGCTAACCAACCTATTTTGACTAGTTTGCCAGACTGTACAAAGTTATCAAATTCTGGTAACAAGAACATTTGTAGGCTAAATAGTACAAGTAGTCCTCACTTTATGACCAGTCACTTAATGGCCAAAGTTACAGTGATCCCACACCAAAAGTACTTATGACTGATCCTCAAATTTATGACTGCCATTCCTGTCCCCATGATCGCCTGGTTCATCACTTGGCAAGTGGTTTGCATTTATAATCCATTGCAACATCCTGTGGACGCATGACTGCAATCCGTGACTTTTTTAATGGCCAGTTTTTGCCAGTTTCCAGCAAAAAAATAAAATAAAATCCATTCAGAAGAATGGATCCCTTAACAACCACATGGTTTGCATAATGATCATGTGATTCACTTCATGAACAGAGTTTACTTATTTTACGACTTTCATAAAAGCAGCTGTTAAATCAAGTCAGGTTATGTGGTGACCTGTTCAATAATCACAAAGACTTAGGTCAGCAATTCCAGGTCCAGTTGTGATAGTTAACTGAGGACTACCTGTATTTATTTTAATTAACATATGAAGGGTATTTACAAATGATTTTTCACTGTTCTGAAAGTATGCATTAAGTGAAGGCTCCAGAAATCCAATCTCTATCCAGTGTAATTCAACGTATTTATAAATGACTTTCCTTTGAATTAAAGTGCTTCTTTGTTTTTAACTGTTCTGTGACTCTGTTGTATCAGTAAAGGTAATCATATTTCACCTCCAAATTACATCTGCATTAATTCTGCATAGCTGATAAGCTTATGTGAACTGATTTTTAAGTTGAGAAGATAAAACAATGTTCAGCAGTTTATGAATATAGTACTGATCCACCCAACCCACATTTCAACACATGCCCTTTGGGTCTAGGCAGTGGTGGATTTAAAATTTTTTTTACTACCGGTTCTGTGGGTGTGGCTTGGTGAGTGTGGTATGGCTTGGTGGGCGTGGTTTGGTGGGTGTGGCACGGTAAGGATACTGTAAAATCACCAATCTCTCCCCACTCTAGGGGAAGGTTACTACAAAATCCCCATTTCCTCCTGATCAGCTGGGACTCGGGAGGCAGAGAATAGATGGGGGTGGGGCCAGTCAGAATTTTTACTACCGGTTCTCCGAACTATTCAAAATTTCTGCTACCGGTTCTCCAAAACTCCAAAGCAGGTCAGAACCTGCTGAAACCGACCTCTGGGTCTAGGCCCATGATGGCAAACCTCTGGCATGCAACTCCCTCTCTGAGGGCATCATTCCAGTTCAGTTCTGCTGTGCATGCACGTGCACCTCCCAATGGCCAGCTGGTCTTCGGATCTCTGCTGTGCATGCACGGGGGGCAAGGTACATGTGCGGAGCGCTCGCATGAGCAGGTCACATACACGGGGTTCATGCACAGGTCACATGCGCATTGCATTTTGGGGGTTCAAGTACACACATATGCATTCACACGCGCATGCTTTAGGCACTCAGTCCGGAAAAGGTTAGCCATAACTGGTCTAGGCCAACTTGGCCTGGCCAACTTGATATGGCCAACTCACTGTGGAACAATTCACTGTGGGACAAGAGTTACACTAATATTGAAGAAATGGTGGAATGGAATCATTAAAGAAAGGATGCAAAAGGAGGAACAAAATGAAATGGGAGTGACAAAAATTAAAATAATCTTGTAATTATTTTAAATAATTAAATTGAATTGTTGAATTGTCCTGCAGCAAGTTGTTCCATGGCAAATTGGCTGTGGCAAATAGGGTGCAGTGAGTTGGTTGTGCCAAGTTGTCCTATTCCATTCCCTTCTTTTCTGAAAGAAATCCACTTTAATCAGAGTCTTAGAACTCCTGGCAGAATAATTCAACATCCATGTCAGAATGTTCCATTCTGACATGGATGTTGGCTACATATTAGCAAAAACTTCTGGCTACATATTAACAAAAGAGTTGGAAGTTGTAGCTTTCATTAGTCTTCTATATTGGAATATTCATTCATTCACTCACTCATTCATTCAATTTAGATGGCCACCTATCTCAAACCTATGATTCTCTGGTTTACAGAGAATATAGAATTGCTCAACAATCAGATGGGTGACTAAATAAATAAATAAATAAATAAATAAATACATATTAAAACATAAATAACAATAAATAACAAATATATGGTCTTTTCAAAATATCTTTTTAAGAATAGACAAGAATGGAACAGAATAGTGGTATTGCCAAGTAGAATATTTAACTCAACACATAAGTATTTGCCTAATGAAAATAAACTTCTAAACTGAAGGTATTGCATTTACCAGATTATATGGAAAAATAATAATGGAAAATTGGTAGAAATGAAACGTTTCTGTCTCCTCTTATAGTGTAATAGTCTGGTTTGAAATATATTGGGTTTAGATGTACCTCCATAGTTTTAATTGTATTAGGTCCTGTGTTTTCTAGAAACTGGGATAAGGTACAAATCACATTTTGTGGAAAGCAGTAACAAATGTATAATTTTAAATGTTGGAAAAACATATTACATTTTAAAGGGAAGGTTTCTTTTATTTCTTTATTCCTTTTATTTAAATCAGAAAATATGAAACTAGTAATGCAAACAAGGCTATATATAATATATAATACAATATATATAATATATAATACAAAATCACAGTACAACTGTACTATTTACAAAAAAAGGAATAGAAAAGAATAATTCACCAAAGAATACAAAAATGAGGTATCAAAAATACATTGTTTTCTCATATATGAACTCTCTTACATTTTTTAGGCTTCTTTCTAAGCTTAGAAAGTGGTCTCTATGCAAGGGCATTTGGGCAAATTTTGCAATAACAAAGTGAAAAATATTTTTCCTTATGGTTAACCATCGATTCATATGAATAATTAAATGTGCAACAGAGTCAATATGAGTTAATGTAACTATTATCAGAATTAAAGTAGGGAGTGTTTGAATTTGCAACATTTTGCTTCCTGGTCAAATTGTAATTTATTTTGAACAAATATAAACAGCATAGGATATTTTTCTCTTTCTTTTTCTTTCGACCAGTAAAGGAAAAAAAAAGACATTTTAATGTCAAAAAAACCCCAACAACTATAAGGACAAATAACTCATGAATATATTTGTGGGGCATTCTGAATAAATCAAAAGAGCTAATTAAATATTATCTATATAAACTGTATAGCATGCATAGTGTATGATGTGTCCTTTTCATAATATGAGTGCCCATGCCATTTTAACTTTTTTCAGTTGTGCACAGCATTTCCTTCAGCACTTTACAATTCATTTTTTAAAAATCTTATATTGTTCTTGCAGTTTCACTTTTTGACACTAATGGCCCTAGAAAACAAAGTGCTGTGTAATGAGTTATTAATGCATTTATTTATGTATCATCACCATAATTTCTACATCTGCCCCCTTGTTCAAGATTCTGGGGAACACCTATAAACAAATAAGACCTTTAATTGCCCCCTTTCCAAGAGTCATTGTAAAAATCTCCCCACCTCTAGACAGAGTGTTTCTTCCCCTTTAATATCCTGTGACATCATGTTATAGTTTGCAAGAGCAAATATTACACAGAATTTTCTTTTGAAAGCACAATTGCATTCCCAGGAGAAAGATGAGTCACTCACTAATTCAGTCCTGCTGAGCCTGATCACTGATCTTTTTGCTCTGGTCACATACAAAGGCTGCTTGTTTTCTTTTATCTTAAAATAGCATCAAGAGAAATCTGTCTTTCATATACGTTTATAAAGGTCTGGGGTTTTTTTTTTTTTCCTTTTCTGGTAACTTGTGGAACTTGTTGCACTTTTCTCCTTTGTAATGGATCAAGAATTCTACAATAAGATTTTATAAGCAATTTTACTGTTTCTATAAATGTAAAACGGAAGGGAAAATAGACTGAGCACGACTTCTGAATTTTTCTTAGTTTTTAAAACAGTGTTGCTCTATCCCAGCAACTTTAAGAAGAGTGGACTTCGGCTCCCAGAATTCCCCATTTAGAATGTTTCATTTTTGGTTATATTTTTATTTTATTTTTATTTATTTATTTGTCAAATACAGGTAAGATAACAGATATAAGTATAAACATGATTATGAATACAGGATAAGGATATAAATAAATGGGGACAGTAGGACAGAGACAGTAGGCACGATGGTGCACTTATGCATACTCCTTACAGACCTCTTAGGAATGGGGCGAAGTTAACAGTAGACAGTCTAAGTTTAAAGTTATGGGGGTTTGGGGAAGTAACCACAGACTCAGGTAGTGCATTCCAGGCATTGACCACTCTGTTGCTGAAGTTGTATTTTCTGCAATCAAGTTTGGAGCGGTTTACCTTAAGTTTGTATCTATTGGGTGCTCATGTATTATTGCAGTTGAAGCTGAAGTAGTCATTGACAGGTAGGACGTTGTAGCAAATAATTTTGTGTACTACTCTTAGGTCAGACCAAAGGTGGCATAGTTCTAAATTGTCTAATCCCAAGATTTCGAGCCTGGTGGCATAAGGTATTCTATTGTGAACAGAAGAGTGGAGGACTCTTCTCGTGGAATATCTCCAATATACAGTGTGGGTTCCAGGCAGATGAGCTGTATTCAAGAATTGGGCTAGGATATGATCAGGAATATGACCAGGAAAAAAGGGACGAGACTTAACAATAGTGGAATTTTGGAATCTACAAGTTACTACCTCTCCGTTTGGGGTAAATTGAATTGTTTTTGCATTTTTTTTTTTTCACGGTTTCAGCTGGTTCAATGGTTCTTTATTAATTTTAGCTTTTTGGGAGAATCACCTTCTCTCATCACAGCAAAGTTACTCCCGTTCGATTTGCCAAGAGTTATCCTACTGAAGGATAGACACATGAAAGATTCTCAAGACAGAATCTTGAGATCTTACATATTGATAACATTTCATTGATTTTCAAATGCTAAAAATTTAGCTATATTTCTGGTGACAGTATGGACAAGCTTCACTTGTAAAAGTCTAAGAAGTCATTTGCTGTTGGTCTCTCCCCCCCTCCCCAATTCTCAGGCTAATCTACAGCTGTGAATTCTTCCTAGTCATCCCAATCCTTCTTAGCTTCAAACACTGTTAACTTTTTCCTTTCTTGTTTATTCCTCTTTTTAGATCTCTTTGTTTATTAATTACACATAGGACAATGTTGTACTGATCAGTCATATCCATGGTTGACTGTATATGCGTATGCATGCTTTGAAGTTGTGTGAGTTTATATTCAAGTTAAAAAAAACTTGCTTAGCTGATAAGAAAGTGTGAATGACATGAGCTGGTCATCAAAATGTTATTCTTATGTTTCTGAAGTTTAAACATACACCCTATTACAATAGCACAGACACCAATGCAAGTTGGATCAAAGCACACACATATAAAAATATATTAAGAACAAATTATAACAGTCTTATGGAAATTTCTGCAAGAATTGACCCCAAGGCAGTAAAGTTGCATCCTCTTCTGCCTAAGCATCAGATAAGTCTGTCTTCTCTACCTGCTTTAGACTCATCTCCCAGGTTTCTTTAGTCAAATGGCCATAACTGAAAATTCTGATATTGAGAAGACAGATATGTTATCACATGTGTATAAGAAGACATGTGGGCCATAATCGGCAGTAAAATCTATAGCAGAATAAAAATTTAAATATATTCAGCTGGACAATTGTGGTCAATACTTCTCTCCAGAACTATCTTTGGTGTGCGATTAGACCTATTACTGGTCTATCAGTCTATGGTATTTTATATTGGTGAAACATAGCATGAAAAAAGATTTCATTCAATGCAAGCTCAGTAATTTATCATTTTCAGATTTCATAATAGATTTGGAACCAAACTTGAGTGGAATCACAGGTGGGAGCAAATATTAGATTAGCATTCATCCCAAGACTTATCTTTATAGTTAGTATTCAAAACTATCTTATAAAAGAAAATATATAACCCCACACATGTACATATGTACATATTGGGAACTCCTGTCACCATTTTGTCATTATAGCTGTAGGAATAACACTTAGACTTATATACCACTTCACAGTGATTTACATCCCTCTCTAAGTAGTTTATAGAGTCAGCAAATTTCCCCCAACAATCTGGGTCCTTATTTTACTGATCTCGGAAGGATAGAACGCTGAGTCAATCTTGAGCCGGTGAGAATCGAACTGCCAAACTGCTGTCAGCAGAGGTAGCCTGCAGTACTGCTTTCTAACCACTATGCCACCACGGCTCTTATAGCAATGTTTGTGTCCCCTAGGAAAATTCAGGTCTCCTAAAATAAAAAAAATCATCTACACATAAGAAATTAGGCCAAAGGAAATGCCAATATGTACTCAACATGAATCCGTTCTATAGAAACATTAACAATGCTTGAATTTATCATCTGAAATGTAAAACAAAATATTTCTGAAATGCAGCCATGTAACCTTAGCAGGTTTGGTACTTCAATATTCTAAGTTTTTAAACATGCAACAAGCAAAAGATCCAACTTTTTGTGTTTTTCATGCTGCCTCTCCTTTAATGTAACTAAAGCAAAATTGTTACACAACCCTGGGGGTGTGGAGGGAGGGAGTTCCCTCAAATAGCAACAGCCTTCATTTCTTTTAATGTGTTCGGGAAATAATCACAAGGTTGATGTTTTTCAGAGTTTTTCCCCAGTTCGCTTTTCCAAACCCAGCAGATAAAATGGCATCTTCACTTTGAACCAACCTTTCCCCCATCAATGATGCTTTTGTGTCTTCTTCCCACACTCCAGGCTCCAACTTCTCATTGTCCCTTTTTTGTTTTTATGTGCAAAGTATTTCAATGATAATACCGCCAGATTTTTTTCTCCTGCCTCTGGGATACCCTTTATTGTAAATGACTGTGCCTCATTCCAGAATATCACATCTTTGTTATACATAATGGACCTCCCTTATTTCAAAACACAGTTGCTCTGTAGAAAAACAACAAATTCTACATCTTTTCAGTGCCCTTTATTATTGGAAATGTTGATCTGGCAACAGTTAACACTGCTCCCTTATTCAAGCCAGACTGCCAGGACCTGTGCCCTGATTGTTTCTTGCTATCAGAAAACAGAGAAGTTTCTTTCTTTTCCATCTCCTTGCATGTTTTTTATTTTAAAAAAGGACTAATTGCCTAAAATCTTACCATGTGGGGAAACTTTTGCAACTGACATTATATTCAAGGTGACTCATTGGAGATAACATGTTCCCAATGGCTTGTCCTATAACAAAAATAGTCCTATATACAAATGTATATACAAGTGACTTTTGTACATGTATATTTTTGTATACGTATATTTTTACATATACATATACAAAATGTATATGTGTATACTAAAAAATAAATATTCAAGTTGCACATGAACTCGCTCTTCCAGAAACTAATGTTTGTGAACTGTCCTTAAACACCACACTGCATTTCTTACTATGTTACAGAACCTCTGACTATGATATCGCACATGCGAACAAGTTAACTTCACTACTAACGTGGTCAGCCTCCTGCCCATAACCTCTCATCTTTCTTGGTGACCTCAACCTATCTCTTATTAATTGGACAATAAACGAATGTACAACTAAACACATCCATACAACCCTATACAATGCTGTCACAAATCTAGGCCTAGATCAAGTAGTAACTAACAACTCTAGACTCAACAACCGCCTCGACCTCATCTTCTGCAACAACTTAAACTCAATTTATGGACTACTAATAAAAGAACTATTTTCCAACTTTTGTCTCAATATACGCCCTTACAAAAATCACCAATATAATGGGATACCCAACTGCAATTTCAAAAAAGTCAACTATGATCTCATAGACACCGACCTCTCATATCTTGATTGGCAAATTCTATTCTCTGATTGTAACACTGCCGAAGACCATTATAACATTTTCTTGCTCAAAATCAATAGAGTTATTAAACTATATGTACCATTAATCACCACGAAAACCAGGAAAAACAAATTACCCATTTCAATAAGAAAGCTCCAATCAAAATAATAATAATAATAATCCCTCTGGCGAAAAACAAAACTGGCTATGTACTTTAAAAGCGGCTACAAAAATATATGACACCAAATAAAGACTGAAAGCACCAATTACCACACCAAACAAGAAGAGAACCTCCTGTGCACGAAATCCAACAACGCCTTCTATAATTTTTAAAGACTCAAGATCCATCTCACCCCTAAAAGGACCTAATGGTAAAGAATGCAATAATGAAGCAGTTAAAACAAACCTCTTCAACACATTCTTCTGCTCAGTCTTTGTAAACAGCAATGGCTCATGCCCAACATTCCCTAGTCATACCACAAATAACTACATCGATCTAACACAAATAGGTTTCACAGAAGATAACGTTGAAAGGTACTACGTAGACTAAAACTATCTCTATTTTTCGGACCTGATGGACTATGTGCATACTTCTTCAAAAAGCTTTCCGCTGCTATAGCAGAACCCCTAAGCATAATCTTTGAAAAATCCTTCAGAACCTACCCAAACTATGATCACTAGCCATGGTCATCCCTATCTTCAAAAAGGGAGATCCCAGCCTATTGAAAATTACAGACCAATCTCTTTATGCTGCGTCACCTGCAAAGTCATGGAATCAATAATTAACCATTCCATTACTCTCCACCTAGAAACAAACAACCTACTCTCAAATAAACAATTTGGTTTCAGAAAAAAAATTATCCTGTAATCTACAACTTCTATACTGCAAGAACATATGGACTACAAATCTTGATCAGGGCAAAGCAATAGATGCAATTTACATAGACTTCTGTAAACCCTTTGATTCAGTGGTACATGACAAATGACTTCTAAAATTAAAATCCTATGGCATCTCCAGACCCCTACATAATTGGATAGCTGTGTTTATTTATTTATTTATTTATTTATTTATTTATTTATTTATTTATTTTATTTGGCTTATATGCCGCCCTGTCTCACAATGGACTCAGGGCGGCTCACAACAATAAAACACAAGCCACAATATAAAATAAGACTAAAATCTAAAAAATTTAAAATTAACCCGTAAAACCCCATCATCAGTCCAGGTCAAGGGATTTGAAAAGCCAAGTTTTTAATTCACGGCAGAAGGTGTGAGGGTCAGGTGCTAATTGGAGCTCGAAGGGGAGTTGATTCCAGAGGGTGGGCGCACCCACCTAGAAGGCTCTATCCCTGGGGGCCGCCAGCCGCCACTGTCTAGCCAATGGCACCCTGAGTAGGCCTTCTCTATGGGCGCGAACCGGGCGATGGGATATCGTTGCTGGCTGTAAGTGGTCTGCAAATATCCTGGTCCTAAGCCATGTAGGGCTTTATAGGTCATTACCAGCACCTTGAATCTTACCCGGAGGGCAACCGGTAGTCAATGCAAACTGCGCAGGAGGGGTGTAACATGGGAGTATCGGGATTCTCGATTGTAGGGGATCAGAGCATTTTGTGACTGGCCTGATCACTTTGCAAAAAGCATTTATTTTACAATTATTCACAGTACATACCCTCAAATTTTAAATGTGTGATAGATCAAATATATAGCTAACCTATCTGTTACAAGCTTGGCTTTGATTACCAAAATATTTTATAGTCTCGATATTACATCCTTTTAAAACCCACTAATCAGCCAGCCTCACAGGTTCACTAAGCACACAAGAAAAGGACAGCACCATACCCGCTAACCATCACTTAGTCCTTTTTCTCCCTTCATAACTGATGCTAGTTTATCTGAATGCTTGAAAAACCCCTATGTATAAAAGCTGTGTGTTGTTTTGGGATTTCTTGTACACCATGCAGTACGCATGAGCAATGAAAATGGCACCTTCATTTTTCACGCCATTTGTGCATTGTTTTACCCACACATTTACAGTTGTTTGAGAGTACTGAATTATAAAGAATGTCGCAAAAAAGGATCTATATTTACTGAAAAAGAACTTACCTTGCAGTTATTTATTTATTAGCATATGGCATACAATGCCAGCAGGGGTGCTATTCAGCAGGTTCTGACAGGTTCTGGAGAACCGGTAGTGGAAATTTTGAGTAGTTTGGAGAAACGACAAATACTACTTCTGGCTAGCCCCAGAGTGGGATGGAAATGGAGTTTTTGCAATATCCTTCTCCCGGAGTGGGGAAGGAATGGGGATTTTGCAGCATCCTTCCCCTGGAATGGGTTGGGAATGGAGATCTTGCAGTATCCTTCCCTTGCCACGCCCACCAAGCCACACCATGCCCACCAAGCCACACCCACAGAACCAGTAGTAAAAAAAATTGAATTCCACCACTGAATGTCAGAGAAATCTACACATGCTAAACACAATGCAGTCCTGACAGTCTACATTGCTGGTTAGTTCTGTTCGGCATTTGTATGTATCTTTGATGCACCATGGAGGCAAACTAACTTTACACCAATTAACTAACGGCACTCAGATTGCTGGCTATTCTGCGCTCCTATGCCAGTCTCTCCTCACCTCACCTTGTATCACGATGTCTCATGTCTGGCCAGGTCGGGTACTGGCTTCCTCTTTCCTCACACATTAATCTATTTATCTATTCACAATATTGCATTCTTTCAAACTGCTGGGTTGACAGGAGATAAAGTTTGAGTGATAGGAGCTCATATCATCTCATGGACCCAGGCTCAAATCACCAGAGTGCAGACCATTTCTGTCTGGCAGTTCCAGCATCATTAAGCCTTTGCACCACTGCTTCCCACTTTGCAGTAATTTAAGCTTTAAAATCCTATTTAAAGAACAAAAAGGGGGGATATATTAGTGCAAATTGTGAAAAAAAATGTAGCTATTTTAATGGAGATCACTAAAAAAAAAACATTAAAGCCAACTTGTAGGTGGTCATGTAGGGAAAATACTTATTCATGTATTAAAATAGACCAGATTTCTACCAATCCTAACAATTACACCTGCGATTACAAAATACTTTATATTGAAAATGGATTTTGCTTAGAAAATTAGAGCAAGAGAGACTCATATATGTCCCAATTATGGATTATTAGTTTCCCTATAGAGATAGAAACTTTTGAAAATTTGTTTAAATTAATAAGCCAATTATTATAATGAAGAGCGTTCATATGTCAAGAGATAGTTAAACTGAACTATTTATAATCTGAAATCATTATTTCATAAAAAGGGTATTTCTTCTTACTGTACATAGGAGTATTTGAATATTGAAATTCATTCCTGCAGCCTTGGAATTTTGGATAAGTATTTTACTTATGCTTAATTAAAATTTTAAAAAGATAGAAAGTCTCCACAGTAAGTTTGGAGATAGTATATATGACAGAAGATTAAGGACCTCCATTCCACTGGTCCATAAATGACTTTGTGACACATGCCCATTTATATTACTGCATGTATAAAATCACATCTGTCCCCTTGTTCTATATGGAAATTGCTAATATTTCCAGAAAATCTATTTAGGCAGTTTCACATATGCAGTGCAGAAATATCCTTGACCTCTAGAGCAGGTATTTTAGTATAACAACTGAGTGCATATCAAAAGGAAGCAGAGATTCTGAAAGTGTATCCTCAAGATGCAAATTGGAAATGCTTCTTGTCCCTCCATCAACAAAGAAACCCCTTTATGTGCGATTCCATTCATCATCCTCTCTTAGTCATTATCAGACAGACAAGATCTGGTTATAACGAATGAGGATGCGTTCAATTATTAACATGTCAGAATTCCATTATTACAAGGAATTTTTTTTTCTTCGCTCGGAATTATCATTTAGTATTAATTCCGAAATGCATCACCCAAATAAGACTGTGTTGAAACAAAGCACCAAAATTAATCTGTTAAACTGGATGATAATTGACAGTGGCCATTAATAACATTGATAAACTATTTCTGCACCTTTAACTAAACAAATTAAAACACAGGTGCATATTCAATCTGTACGATTTTCATTTGGTGAATCAAACAAAGCAGTTCACCTTGGATCATAATCTACAGAATTTTTTTCTCTGAAATAAGCATGATATTAGAAACTCACAGTTTACCATGTTTTCCCTGAAAATAAGACCTTGTCTTATATTTTTTTTGAACCCCAAAATAAGTGCTTGGCCTTATTTTCAGGGATGTCTTATTATTTTGGGGCACATGGAGCAAGACGGGGCTCCCCTTCCTGTCTTACCTGATTTCCAATTCTGTCTCCCTAACCCTAACCAAAGGAAATGGCAGGGACCGGCTGTGCATGCATTTAAATATTTTTAGGGAGGGTTTATTTTTTGGGGGGGCTTATTTTAGCGCATGCACTCAAAAGCCTGCTTGAGCTTATTAGCAGGGGAGGTCTTATTTTAGGGGAACAGGGTACTAAATTAAACACATTATCCTGGTTCTTGTACAAGGCGGCCCAAATCCAAAGCCATTCAGTCTTGCCAGGGTTCAGCTGAAGGAGTGGTTCCCCATACAAACCTCTGGGATAAGACATCAAGTACATTACTTGGTGAGAGTGTGGGTACTGATAATTCATCACCCCATGGTGATGGATGAGCTACCTACTGGCTTCATGTAGATATTAAACAGGAATGGAAAGAATGTTGAATCCTGAAGAACTCCATATAATAAGAGTAAGAGTAGGACCTCTCACTCCTAATCAACACCATTTAAAAAAAACACCTTTCCAAATAGATGGCTGTTTAATCTTTGCCCAATACATATGCTAATAAGCAGAACATAAATCTAGATAATTGTTGAACTGTTCTTACCATTAAAAAGTATTTGTCAATATTCAGTTACTGTAATATAAATCCAGTTTTATCATTCCTGCATCTGGAATGAGAGGCGATACGTCTTGATATTTTTTTTTAATGCTATCCTTTTAAGTATTTGAAGAGTGCTATCATATTTCTCCTTACTTATCTCCTTTCAAGGCTAGACATATCCAATTCCTTCAGTCTGCCTTCATAGCATTTAATATCTAGACTCAATATATTTATTAATTTTTTTCTCTGAATCCTTCCTAAAGCATGTTGTTCAGAAGTGGGCACGGTACTTGAAATGAAGTCTGACTGCAGAATAAAGTAGAATGATCTTTCCCTGATTGTGAAATCATATTTTTACGTATACAGCCTGAAGGTAGTTAGTTGGTTTATTCATTTATTTAGCAGCTGCTGGCTTATATTAGATTCACACCAAAAAGCATTCAAACATTCTTTTTCACAAGTATAGTTACCCAGCCAGCTATTCCTCACCCTAGAGTTGTGCATATAATGTTGTTTTCTAAATGAAAAACTGCATTTCTGTCCTAAATTTCATTCTGTTCCTTTGAGTACATTTTTTGTAACTCATAAAGCTGGTCTTAAATTTTATTTCTGTGTTGTAAGTTATTAAGTTTCCCATCCAATGTTATGCCATTTGTAAATCTGATAACCAGTCTATTAGCTTCTCCTAATTTTCTTGCTACTTCCTAATAAGAAGGAGAAGGGGGGGGGGGGGGGCTTCTGATAAGTTGATCCCGCTGTTAAAGAAAACAAAATGGCAGAAAAAAATTGGCAGCAACACAAGTCACAAATTTTCTGGAAATACTGTGTGTGACAGTGTTTGCTGATGGTGGAATAATTAAAATCTAGCATCATGATAATATCATCACGCTTTGAAATAACTGCATTTACAAAACAACACCCACAATTTGACAATTCTATCTAGGCAAGCAAAGATAGAATCTAGAACAGTCTTCTTTTAGTTTCCCTTACTTAATTTGATTAAAATGCTTTTTCCAGCATTTCCAAGTTTATTCATTTGGATTTGTGGACAAGATTTTTTTTTAAACATACAGTGCTATTTCTCTTCCCTTTATTTTTGTTCCTTCTGATCAAACTGTATCTTTAGCTATATTCTACTCAGGATAGTGTATCACAAATATCAGAAACCATATTTGCATTTTTATAAATATACACTATGTACACTGTGCCTGTCTTGTTCAGTTATTATATTCTGAGCATTAGTGCATAGACAAAGATGTTATATTCAGTCTAACTTTTAAGAAAAGTTAGATTGTTAAATGCTAAGATTCAGAAATAGTAAAGTGTAGTAAAACTGAATTGTAGCATTTTACTAAGTATAGTAAAATGCTATAATTCAGTAATATTCTTATTCCACAGTGCATTTTATCCACCGGTAAGTTTCTTACTGTATGGTTTTTGTTTCTATTCTCACCTGCAGGATTCATTATAAAGCCATCTTAATCAAGTTTACCCTTCTTTGGACTAATCCATTTTTATTAATCCTTCTAAAGTACACCCTATTTTTGTGAACAATCTCTTAGCTCTCTTTTAATAGTAATTTTATTAAAAGTTATAATCAAAAAGCTCTGAAATATTATTATTAAGCAATCTGCCACAGAGAAAAGGACCAAAATTCCTATACAGCAATGGGAGACTGTAATTATTGAAGCCATCAGTTACTGAATCTAAGGAAGCAATTACTTTTGTGACTGACACATTGTATCTTGGATTATTTCATTTATGAAATAAGTATATCAAGCATTAAATGTATTTGTTCAATAAGACTTCATTTATATATCAGTAGGACTCAAACAAACCTTCAATTAACACTGAGTGGCATCCTTAAAATAAAAACCAAGACACGGTGAAAATTATCGCTTTTCTGCTATGAAAGTGTCCTTAGGCAACACAGATTGGAAAACAGATTGTTTCATTGTTTTTGACATACGAATCGCACATTTAATAATTTTATATAAAAATACATGAAGAATTCCATATTGAAAGTTATTCACGAGGAGATAAGTGAAGATGAAATTTCAAAATATTCATGTTTAAGTAAGTTTATATAATTAAAAGTTTAACTTTAAAATTCAATGTTACAATGATTTCTTCAAAATCAAGATTCTATTGTTTTGAATTAAATAATTGACATGTCAGAGTAGTGCTACATAAAGATAAATGCTGTTGTTTGTTTTAGGTAAAGCACATGCTTTGTAAAATATACAATCAATTTGACATTAGTATTTTTATTTTAATGATGTTATAAAAACATTCATTTATTATAAGGGGCTACCTAATCAGACAACAAGAAATATAGCTAAGAAGACAGAGGAGCATATTTCCCACAAAATAATCCCCTGATCCCCTGATAATAAGGCCAGTTGGGCTTTTGAGCGCATGGCAATAAGGCCAAGCACTTATTTCAGGGTTCAAAAAAATATAACATAGAGTCTTATTTTTGGGGAAACACAGTAGCAGTTTTTAGTATTCATTTATACTATAATTCAGTCATATAACAAATTATTATTACAGTTGGAGAGTATGACAAATATTTGGAAAAAAATAAGGAACCAGTTATTAGAAGTACCATCTATGCCCAAATACTTCAAATAAATAAGTAAAAGCTAAGTAAAAAAGATCTCATCCTGATGTGTCTTGCCTGTATTCTTTAAAGAGATGCCTGCCAAAAAGGGTTTTTCTATGGTTGGGTCCTGATCTTGAAACTCTGACCTAAAAGAAATATATTTTCACAAATAATTATTTTAATGCCAGACAAAATTTACTTTCCTTGTTTTGGACATTTTTTTAAAAGCCTGTTTGACGATTAGGCAACTCAGCTGGGATCGTCAGAGAGGCTTTTAAAGCATTTTTTTCTGCAACCTCTTCAGCGGAAAAGGTGATTAAAAAATGCTTTGAAAAGGCTCTGACGATCCCAGCTGTGTTGCCTGATTGGCAGAGGCTTTTCAAAGCACTTTTTAAACCACCTCTTCAGCGAAAGAGGTTGCAGAAAAAAATGCTTTGAAAAGCCTCTGACGATCCCAGCTGAGCCGCGCAATCATCAGAGGCTTTTTTTTTACTTTTAAAAGCATTTTTTCGGCGGAAAAAGTTGTAGAAAAAATGCTTTTAAAAGTAAAAAAAAAAGCCTCTGATGATCG
>WNWU01000016.1:17806992-17826990 GCA_012654045.1 Ptyas mucosa | reverse complement strand
TTGTAGAAAAAATGCTTTTAAAAGTAAAAAAAAAAGCCTCTGATGATCGCGCAGCTCAGCTGGGCATGGTGGGGGGGGGGGCAGGGATCTTTGCTACCAGTTCTCCAAACCACCCAATGCCATCGCTACCGGATCGGGCGATCTGGTCCGAACCGGGAGCATTTCACCCCTGGTATAACCCTTCCCACACTGAGAATGATTCCTGGAGGATTTCACCAAAATCTATTTCAACTATTTTTCATATATCACTCATACAAAGAGATTGCCATCCTAGATCAGAAAACCCATGATCCGAATGTCTTGATAGATGTCAGCATTTAGAACTGGGACAATTCAATCCAAAAAAGAAAAACCCATCCAAAAGCTCTGTTCCAACCAGAATTATTGAAGATGTTCTTCAAATTCAAAAGTATCAAAGCTTCTGCAAAGAATGTGATCCTTCTAAAATGGATATCTCCTCTTTGTGTGTTTATTTACAGTTTCTGTACAGCCTTCTGTACAAGCCTTCAGGGGCAAGCATCTTTATTAACTAAGGTAGTTTTACAAAATCATTGTTAGCTCAGGAGGGAAAGAAACTGCCACACCTAAAAAGTTGCTTTTTGTGAGACTAGCAATAGGAAACTAGGAGAAAATTATCACAATTTTAAAAGGGGTATTCATTTTATTCTTAAACTGCAAACATTGCTACTGGTGAGCTTTGGAGCTTTTCATGGCTCAGTACATCTTTCCAAATGTAGAAGCATGGGAACAAGCCATTTTAAAAGAAATACTTATATTTGTATTTCCTCTTAAATGCTGCATTTCTGATTCTTTGCTAAAGGCAAAATATATTAGACATCATAACTAAGTCACCAAAAAGAATTTCAAAACAACTGCTTCAGATTTTATATAATTAAAGGATGTGATAAGAAATAGAATTACAATAATTCAATTAAAACTGAAAGATTTTGACTTAATGGAATTTCTGAACGCGATTAAAAAAAAAACTTCAAAAATCCAATAGGAAGGAAATTGTAGGGAAAAAATAGTGTTAGTTAGGTCAAATAAATCCCTGTTTCCCTCTTCCAAGCTTCTGAAATTCTCAGCTCAGCTACAAAATTTTTAGCAGACAAAAGAATGTGGATTAAAATGTGAAAAGATACTGGGAAGTGAGAATAGCTCTGGAAAGGTCCAGGAAGCAAAGCCATTAGGAGAAAACACTAAGAAGAAACAACTCATTAGAAAGCTACATTATTCCCAAGAAAACAGTTTTTGTGCTCTCATACACTATTGCTTTAATTGTACAATGCCCCTTACCCAGTGGTGGGATTCAGCCAGTTCGCACCACTTCAAGAGAACCGATTGTTAACTTTCTGAGCAGTTGGGCAGACTGGTTGTTGAAAGAAATCATGAGGGCAGAGAACCGGTTGTTAAATTATTTGAATCCCACCACTGTCCTTACCTCATAGTACTGTAACTATTTCATTTTTCTAATCTCACTTCACACATGAGATCCTGCTGTACCAAATCATTTATGGTATTCATCTGCTGTATGTAATTTGATGGCTTTAATTTGTGCTTTAATGATTGGGAGTTGTTATTGCTCATTACTGGGAAATTTCTCCAACAATACCATACTGAGAAGGATAGAAGTAATATTATTTATCATCCAAATCTTTAAAATTTGGAAGAAGGAGATTTCCTAAGAAAAATGCAATTTGGTGGAGAATTTTAAAAGACTACATGGCCAACCTTTAATTGAAATTGATAACAGAATAATAACAGAGTTGGAAGGGACCTTGGAGTTCTTCTATTCCAACCTGCTCACGCAGGAAACCTTCTACCATTTGTTTCAGACAAATGGGTTGTCCAATTTCTTCTTAAAAATTTCCAGTGTTGGGGAACCTAAAATTTCTGGAAGAAAGACGGTCTTCTGATTGATTGTTCTAATTGTCAGGAAATTTCTTCTTAGTTCCAGGTTGGTTCTGTCAATTGTGTCTTCTCTTGTCTTCAGGTGCTTTATCACCATGCTTAAAATACCAAAACATTTGGAAGGAAATTCAGTTTATTTATATGAGATAAGTGACTGTCCATGTTTGCAAGGCTCTGGGCAGCTTTAAAAGGCGATACAGCAATAAAACAATATTACAGTACAGTAAGTACCCATGATATACGGTTTGTGTAAGGAAAATCTTACTCAATATCCATCCTAACTGAAGGGCTGGGGGAACTTTTAGGTTTTCAAAGACCTGTTAAACATTATCAAACAATGCAAATTTATGGACGGATACTATTCCAGAGGGCAGTCGGTGTAACAGAAAAGGCATTTTCCTTACATGACATTTTAATCCAAGTGATTTGTTTTCTTTTGTTTGTTTTTAAATCCTTTCCTTGCAAACATTGTAACTTCCAAAGATGTTAACGTTTATATCTAATAATTAAAGCTGTAGGGACTCAGCAGACGTACTTGATAATGCATAGGTACATGCATAAAATACCACTTTGCAAATTTCTCCATTGTTTGGCAAGACTAGAATGCTGCTCTGGAAGCTGCTCCTGTCTATTTCTGAATACATGTACTTGCCCACCCACTCTGCTTTTATGGGAAAATAAAGTTGCTTTACTTGTAGACAGAGCACTGGATTCTAAAGAGATGGCTTCCATAAATGCAGCTGCTTTAATAGTTTGAAAAAAGATGCTTTGTATATGCACTGAAAAGCATCTCTTTTGAAAAGTCAGTATAGCCATGCAAAATAGTAAATTTTAAAAAACAGCTGTCGTTAGATGGGTTAAACGGCTGCCATTAGATAGGTTAAAACAGACTGTTGCAACATAAATAAATCAATCATTCCATCAAAAGGCTGAAGTAACTTCATCTAGTCTTGAAAAGACAATCAAAAAGGAGTCAGGTATTTCTCTACATAGGCAACCTAGGCTCCAGAGATGATTTTAGGATTACAGTAGAATATATGGGAAGATGCATTTAGTTAGGTACTGTGATCTAAACCTAAAAAGCTAGGCAATTTGGTGTAATGTAATGGTTAATATGTTGGCCTAGAAAGCAGGACATTGTGAGTCACACTGTAGGCATAAAAGCTGATTGGGTGATATTGGGTCAGTCACTTTCTTACAGCCCATCTCATTTCTCAGAGTTGTTGTTGTGAGAAAATAGAAGGGGGGAGAAGTATTGGTATGTTTGCCACCTTGTTGAATACGGGGGGGGGGGGGGGAAATGGTGAGATTAAAAACTTCTTGTGAAAAAAAGTAGGACCTTGACTTTTAGGAATGATGATGATATAGGGAAGGGAAGAATATTAATTGTTTAATAAATGTATCAGAAATAAGAGCAGCAGAGCAATTACATACAAAGTATTTTATAATCTTAGCCTTACCCAAACATGATAATACATGCACTAATATTATAACAAAGTTACATCGAATGTAAGACACGGTTCACTAATAAGTTTAGCTTTTGAGAGCATATTCACTGTTCCTATATAAGTTAAGAATTATGCCTTCATGTCAATGAAGGAGAATTAAATTGTGAAATAGTTTCCTAATTTTAGAACTTTTTGATAGTGGAACAGAATTTTCTAGGAAATGATTCCTTCACTGAAGACGTTGAGCAGAAGATCATCACCTAACATTTAGGGATACAGATAGTCTTCAATTTATGACCACAATTTAGCCTAAAATTTCTGTTGTCAAGTGAGACATTTGTTAAGTGAGTCTTGATCCATTTTATAACCTTTCTTGCCACAGTTGTTAGGTGAATCACTGCAGTTGATAAGTTAGTAACCCAGTTGTTAAGTGAATCTGGCTTCCCCACTGTCAGAAGGTCTCAAAAGTTGATCATGTGACCCTGGGACACAGAAACAATCATCTGTATGAACCAGTTGCCAAGTTGGAGATTAGGTAGTCCTCGACTTACAACATTTCATTTAGTGACTGTTCAAACAGCAATGAAAAAAGTGACTTATGACTCCAATTGTGCTTACATGAAGAAAAGAAGTCATTGTATCTGGTGTGTCTTCCAATGCTAGCAATCAGTAATTCCACAACAACTTCAATAATTAACAGGAACTTTTACATTAAAAGACAAAGATTCCAAAACTAGAGGATGTTAAGATATGTCTTTTCTTTCATATACAAGATAAGATCATTTGGATTGTTTGCATGAATAAAAACACTATATTTGTGTTCATTCCATTACTCTATTTAGTGTTTACTCTATTTTATCTCATGTTGGGTTGATTGACATGGTCTTGCATCTTTTGCTGTCTTGTGTGTGTGTTTTAAGTTTTATTTTAGGCCACTATAATTTATAGATTTTGCTTACCCATTGATGGTTACCAAAGGGTATTATTTTTTTCTAATTAATAGTGCTACTTGGAAACAGATTAGAATGCAGGCATTATATTACAATAATTTATTCTTTTTTAAAAAAAACAGGCATACAATGAGGCTAGTTGTTCCATTTTTCTCAAATTCTAATATGGGCTGCAAACAGAACTATCCTAAACATAGACAGCAAAGGAAATGTACCATAGCTTAATTTCTCTTAAGCCATTCTTGTTCCCAAAGACATATTGTTTTTTTTAAAAAAATAATTGATTGATAAAGCATAGAACTTGTTTATCTAGGAAAGGACTGCCACCTGCTCTTTCTGCCTTCTTTTGGTAATATATTTTACTATAAATGAGCTGGTTTAATTAAATTCACTGTTAGTAATAAAATTATCTCTTCATTTACAAGCCTCCTTAGCAACACATTTATATTTTAAAACCCACATTTGAAAGAAAAAGAATTATAGACATTCACTTAAAGGAAAGATTTGTGTGTTTTTATGTGCATGATTGCATGCATGATCTATGGATTAATATAATATATTTTTTGGAACTTCTACAGGTGGATTTACTGCACAATTTGGTATAGTTTTAGAAGATTGAATCCACTGGATCATTATAGTCATGCCATTTCCCACATGTGTTGTGCACACATGTACATGTACAAAGACATTTTTAAAAAATGAATGTAGTGAATGATGTTGCAAAACCTTTGTCTTTAAACCTGATTGTCCACTTGGCCAAAGCTAAGTTGTTATTACGATATAACAATATAACATGTAAAATATCCACATTCAGATTCTATAATATACATTTTAATAGTCTAATGAAATTGGGATAACTATTGTTAATAAACATTTCTGTATAGAAAAAAGACATGGAAATTTTTCATCAGCCTGCAGATTTTTATTTATGACATAAAATTCAAAGCATTTATTTAATATATGCAAAAAATGGCAGCTAAAGCATCTGCAGGAACCAGTACCTTTGTCAATCTGTGCTGCTAATTGTTGCATGCAATTAGAATTGGCTCAGAGTATTACAAAACTGAAGATATTTTGTTACAAAGCACATTATGTCACCTGTACCTATCCATCCATCCATCCATCCATCCATCCATCCATCCATCATCTATGTATGTATGGTGTAATATTACTATATTAACACCTGATTCTCTTTCAAAATTCATATTAAACTTCTTATTTTTAACCCATCAATCTCATATTCTAAAGTTCTTTCAAGCACTTAATTTTTCTTGGCTGTAATCCTAACTGTCACAGACTCTCAACAGTTTTATTTTAAGAAAGATGCAAATAACTCATTTCTCAGGCACATCCACCTACAACAGATAAATGAACCTTGACAGAGCGTTAGTAAATTCTATGTGATCTTAGAGAAGAATCCTCACAGTATTTCTAAATATAGACAAGAAATAAGAACACAAGAGTTTCACATATGAACATAAGTAACAACCCTTCTGAATTAGGTCAAGGCCCATTTTAATCCAGCATATTATTTCTCACAGTAGTCAGCCAGATTCTTCTAGCATGCTTACAAGAAAGAGTCCTTTCCTTCAAACTAGCATTTAATAGCATGCCAACTCCAACTCAGATTAGCACTGAAATTTGAAAACCAATAGCCATTGGTACAATTGCCTGTATTAATTTATTCAAAGTCATCCACCAGGTGATAATGAATGGCAATGTTAATTATGGATTTCTTTGTCTAAAGATGCTTTTTGTTTAAAGGTAACTGGACTTTTTTTCTTTGAGAAAGAAGAACATCCAAGAAACTTAATCAATTGTGATGGTGGGAAGGGGGATGGAAGGAATGGTTCTGACAGCTGAGACTCAGTCAGTATCTATCCTTCCATATCCCCCTCCCCTGCCATCACATCTGATGAAGTTTTTTGGATGAGATACTAAAAGTTTTGTTCTTTTTCCTCATAGAAAAGCAGTCCAGTCGCCTTTTGAAAAAGCACCCTTGAGTTAACCACGACCTGGATGACTGAGAATCTTCCCAGACATATTGATTACTTTAAATTTAAATAGTTCTAGTGTTTTGAGAAAAACATCTTCATCTTTTTCCACATCATTCATGATTTTGTATAAGATGTCCCTCCCAGTTATCATTTTTGTCTAGTTGCTTTTTAGTCTTTAAGGATGGTTAACTGTTTTCCCCCTAACTGTGTTATAAGAAAGTAAAGGAATTCTACATTGTGGCTTCTTCTGGCTTTTCACACTAAAAGTTATTGAATAGATAGGGACTGTACTTCTACCAGAAGACATTTTAAATAACATTTTCAAATCAGAAAAATAGCAATGTATTCCCCCCAAAAATCTACAAATCATTAATGGGAGACTTTCCTTGTAATTCCTCTGTCCGCGTATGGCTAATTTCATTTTAACACTTTGATTTGAATACCAGGCATACAATTACTTTCTGTTTTATATTGGAAACCATTTAACTCAAGGTCATATTACACAAGCTTTATGAAACATGATGAAAAGACAGTTGTACTTTAATAAAGACTAGTAAGAACCTTTAGTCTCTGTAACATTTTTTTAATGCATAGAAGTTCTCAAAACAGTGAACTAATAGGCTTGATTCTCTGAAACAAAAGACGGTTCACCTTCTGTCTTCAGAACTCTTCACACATGCATCCTATAATTCACTTTTGCTCAATAGCATCTGCTGAGGTAATTAGAAAATATAATGAAGTGCAGTTTTAGCATTTCACCTTGGAGCACTCTCAATTAGTTCGGAAAAACTGAACTAGAATATCTAGCAGTTTGGTGCTGCATAGACTATTCTAATGGGTTATGTGAAATGAATACATCCAGATTATGACAAGTGCTCAAACTTGCCTTATTTAGAAGAAATACATTTGTCTTCAAAACTATAAAATCCAACACTTCTGGGGATAATCCATTAATTTAGGATCATGTTCCTCTGATCTTTATATTGATGGGTTGTCAAACAATAACCTCAGAATCAATTACAAAAGCAATGTTTTTATATATACAATTTGGTGTCAAAAAATAAATTCACATAACAAAAGTATTGAGATTAATACTGATGACAGGACATAGATCTCCTTTAAAAATCAGGCAAAATCATATAACCTTCTCTTAAAATTTTATGGATAGGATCCAGTGGTGGTATTGACTTACCTTTGCTACCGGTTTGCAAATGTGAGCATGCCCACATGCATGCTTGCTTCATTCATGCGTAACACCTCTGCGCATGTGCAGGACGTTCTGTGCATGTGCAGGGTGTCAAAAATGGGGTGTGATGGCGTCCAGGTGGGTGGACAGAGCCTCCCGCAGCTGCCGTTACCAGTTTGCCTGAACTAGATAGAACCGGTGGAATACCACCACTGATATGAGCTTCCTAGATTGGTAAGTAGAGATGTGTGGGAGTTTTTGCTTTTTCAAAAAGGCTTCTGTTTTTCCAATGATATTTTAGATTTTTTTAAAAAAATCTGAATAATTACTGACAGTAATTTTCTATTAAACATGTCCCTATCATGTTCTGTATTTGTAAATACCAAAAGCAAGAAAGCAAGAAAGCAAGAAAGCAAAAAGCAAGAATCACTAGGAGAGTTCTCTAATAATGGGATTTAATTGAAATGTAGAATGTGAGATTAGGCTACAGACTAGTAGCAAATTATTTTATTATGAAAGATTCACAAAGACAGTTTGTAACTTCATAATTAAGGTGAACAAACTAGTATGGGAAAAGTGGTATACCTGGTTGGAAGACAGAAAAGGGAAAAAGGATTAGGAACTAAAGGGAGTGACCAAATATAGAAAGAGAAAAACAAACTACAAACATAGGTCAATAAAGAACCACAAAGACAGTTAGAAAGGAAAGACCAAACAAAGAGGAGTCAAAGTACGAATAAGAATGATTTACAGTTGCGATAAACTAGACATATATCTGAATTTGTGTTTATATGTTTAGTATGTTTTTCTGTTTTGTTTAGTCTGTATTTATAAATAAAACAAAAAAAAAGTTGAACAAACTAACTCTGTATTCCTGAACCCTAACAATTTCAACAATTTTTCTGGAGGTGAGATAGGAATCAAAATGATTGGTAAAAACTGTGGAACACATTTTCATTGCAGTTAGTTACTTTGCAGTTATTTTTATTATTAGGAGTTCATATCAAATGCATTCAATATGCAAAAGGCTTCAGGAGACAACAGGGAAGGAAGAGAGCTGTGGTTCTCTAGGGTAGCCAAAAGTCATATGTCTCACATGTTTTCAGACTAACAGTTTGTTACTAAAAACTCTAAGCTTTTTATGAATAAGAGCTCATTGTATCAAATACACAAAGGAGCTAAACTAATGCCGATTTTAAATAAAAGAACAGACAAAGTAATATCAAAACATTTCAACCTTCCAGGACCTGTTGTTATAGATCTGAAAGCAGCCATCTTGGGAAAAATAATCTTTGCCAACACAAGTGAGATATTGCTGAGCTAACTTAAATCCAAAGTTTTGCATTAAGGTATCCAAACACAATGGATTTCAACATATTATCTGTTAATAGAAGACACTTGTACCTTATCACACATATAACTTGCACCTGTATGACACTTTGAATTAGTCCTCTTTTTCATTCCATCACCAATAGCGAAATGAATATTGTTTTTATGTGGTAAAATGTTATTTGAATAGGATACTGGATGTGTTTTTTAAAAAAATTAAGTATTACAATTGTGCAGATAAAACTAATGCAAACTATTAAAACATAATGGAATAGAAAGAAAAAAGTACAAGAACACTTATTGAAAGTAAAAAATATAAATATAAAGAAAACAAAAAAGAAGAAAAAAGAATATAACAAAAAATGAAAAAAATATGAAGAAGTACCTTTCCTCTATATATGAACAGCAATAGCATTTAGATTTATATACTGCTTTATAGTGCTTTACAGTCTTCTCTAAGTGGTTTACAAGTCAGCATATTGCCTCCAACAATCTGGATCCTCATTTTACCCATCTCGGGAAGATAGAAGGTGAGTCAACCTTGAGCCACGGAGAATCAAACTGCTGGCAGTTGGAAGAATTAGCCTGCAATACTGCATATTAACCACTGTGCCACCACAGCTCTTCGATATCTGCAAGTATAATTGTTTATAACAACTTATCACTTACTCTTAAAATACAATAAATCCCATATCACATCTGTTATGTATATGCAAATCCTTAAAACCTTGTCATTCAGTCCTAGTCAGCAAAGTCATTAAAGGATTATTACCACAAATAACAACATGGTTAATTTAATTTTGATCAATTTAACCAACTTTATATTCTCTTTCTTTTAACAATATTGATCATTAGTTCCTTTAAATAATGTGCTAGAACTTGATTTCTATTCCACACCCCCAATTATCCTTCTTATCAAGTCTTCCAAAACTGTAACAAGTCTTTTTTGTAAATCCAATGTAGGAAAATTTTCATAGCATCAGATTCTTAGTCTGAATCTAAAACTGAAAAGGAAGCTCAATCTACACTAATGGTATGTCAGAAAGGCAATATTAGGAATCACATGAGACTGATTAAATATGGGCAACACATCACCAATTGGAAAAGTCAGATGAGGATCACATAAAACCCTAGCCCATGTACCCAGTGGAGAGAACAGCAAAGGTCTATTAGACTCCTCACCAAATAAAAAAGTAAACCTTCTGATTAGTGCCCATAAAAACATTCATTCAAAGTTCACACTGATGACAGGCATTCTCAAAATTAACTTGAGTCTATTGTTTAGTAAATTCAGTGGTATTTTTATTCCATTCTGTGTTAAGGAGTCAAATAGGTATTTATTCTTCTCCTTTAATTATAATCTTCACTTACTTTCGGCTCCCTCTAGTGTCCAACCTTCAAAGCCCTATCATATCTAATTCAAAATTTGAGCTGTTTTCTCCATGGGAAGGATTCATTTAACTAATATCAAAATCCCATTTCAAGTCCATCTACACCTTAGGACATTTATAACATTCCAAAGCAACATTTTAATCACACTTGTGCCATTTATTCTCCAACATTGCTGAGTTCTTAAAGCCATACTTAAAATTTCTTTTGTAAAAGGTTAAAGAAACTCACTTAGTAAATGCCATCAAATGTACCATTCCAAAGGTTCTTAATATTTGAAAAGCAGTAAAATGTTAATTCCAAAAGTGATTAAGAAAAGAGATTCACCCAAGAATACTTTAGGTTAAAATATAGTTGTGGATATAGATTCTAGTATATAGAATCCTTCAAGTCGTAGCTGTTCCACTTATCATTTGATCACAGAAACCTCACTTCCTGCAGCCTCGTTATAAGGAGCATATGTCCAGACTCCACATGCAATGTGGACAATTGCATGTTCTCTTCTGTCTCTGAAGAAATTTTGATAAGATTGGATCATTCCTTGGTCACCAATAATCAATGTAATGCTGTCCCCACTCCTTCAGTGTCTAGTTTACCATGTTATCACCAAAACTCTCAGAGATGTTGACTTTTCAATGCAGTTCATTTATGGTTCCAGGCCAATAAAGTGCTGGATTCAATTCCTAAAACAGCTGACATAGTCTTTAGCTGACATAGCTGACATCACAAATATCCTGAATCTTAGTCTGTACATGAAATAATTGTTCTGTACCCAGACCTACCTTCTACCTTGTTTCAATTCCTTTCTATACTGTATGTTTCAGAAATATACATATTGGAGTGCAGTAATGCCTTTTTCTTTCTACAGAAGAGAGGATATCTTGTTCATTTTGGTTGCAAGCCTCTGTTGGGATTCAGTGGAGGGCATTCCCGCCCCCCCTCTCATGTCATAACACTATCAGCTTGAAGCCAAATTTTCTGGTTCAGTTAGGTTTGCTAGACTAGGTTGATCATCCAAGACAGGATTAAAGCAATAGTATAAGAACAAATAAATTCAAGTAATCATAGTGATGTTATTTCAAGTGTAGTGGGGGAAAAGGTCTAAAACATTTCAGTAAATTGTTCCCTGTGGATTATTCACTCCAGACCATTAAACACTCCTAAATACACTCAACTATCAAATTAGCACTACTGAATTGTGTTATTTGTGATGGCTATTTTTATTCACAGCAGGCAGGAATCATTCTTCTGTGAAAAACATAGTGTTTCATCCCATATTCTTTTTTCAAAAATTTAATTCCAGCATTATATTTCTTTCAGAATGACTAGCAACTATTTTGGTTCCTTGGTATTGCATTTTGATCAAGCTATTCTCAGTGTGCCAAACTCTGCATTGCTTTGCATTATTTGTCATAAAATAATCTAACACATTCTAGTCTGTGAAAATGGTTGTCATGAGTGTGATTTGTCACATGCCTTGAATCTGAGATGACTTTATTCTAAAAAAAAAAAAAAGATTCAGTGCTTCCATCCTAAAATTTATTTATTTATTTAGATTCAAACCTGGGCCTTTTCTACAGCTGAGAAACAAATTTTATATAACTCTATTAAATGACTGCTTTTGTTCTATGACTCCACCTAAAAACAACATTCTCAGTAACACTAATACATTGAGCATATAAGGAGATTAATTTCGTTTCCTAATTTGTCACTGAGGTATTTAAAGGGGGGGAGGGGAACAATACTTAAAAAATACTTTAAAAAACCAGAGAGAAAAAGTGAACCCAGGTAGATATATTTAAAATCCATATACTATACAGCTTTTGAAAAACCATCCACCTATTTCATGTTTAAGGTAATGCTAATAAAGGACATACACTGGTATTTAATTATTTTTAAAATTATTTTAACTTTGTGTACTATGTTTTTACCTGGCTGTTCACCGCCCTGAGTCCGGTTGGAGAAGGGAGGTATAAAAATCTAAACAAATAAATAAATTATGGCAGATTTTGTCATAGCAAGATGTTTTTAAGAAAACAGCAATTCAGTAAAATTGGCATTGAACAAAATTAGACCAAATGGGAGAGGTTTCCAATCTTATTTAAGTATAGAAAGTAATTGAAATAATTTCCCAATCCATGGGCATTTTATCAATTTATAATTTGTTGCTGGTAATTAAGCTTTATTTGTGTGTCCTAGCTATCTGCTTGTTAAGGCTGTGCAATGGTTCAGACTTTATCTCTAAAAGTATTTAGGACATGTGTGAGTGTAGATATACGGTATCCTCTGTCTGCAACTATTTAAAGCAGCCATGTCATTTCTTGGGATTGCATGGCAACTGCTACCAAGCCCTATCAAGACTATTAGTCACAACTCAGTGTTATTTCCAGATTAAAGCCATTGTGTTTCAAAATAATCATTGAAAGAGAACAATGGCAGGAGAGCAATCTGTCTCCTTTTGCAAGTAAAAACATACCTGGTTGGAGATTTTGTACGAGACAAAATGAGGACCAAAATAGACCCTGCCTTTCTTCAGCAGGTTTATTCTTAGGTTGCTGTTTAAAGAACTATAGGCAGGTGCTATATTTATATTCCCATATGCTGTGAGGCCCCTTTCGAAATAATTTCTGAAGCACTGCGCAGTACATAGTCTCTTTTCTTTATTATTAATAAAACAACTTAAGTACTGAAAGCATTGAAAGCTAGATTAACATTTAGTTCAAACAAGTTGGCTCTGCAAATTGACTGAATTCACACATTCTGCTAAGCCAGAATGGTATTGTTGGCTTTTGCTTTGGTTTAGGGAGTTGTGTATGAACTCAATCTTTTCAGGTTTTGTCAGCAACTCTAAGACTTAAATATAACTGCTGTCTGTTGAGAAATGGGGTGAGAGAGGTTTGGTTCAAATGCAGAAATTACAGTTGCCATGAGAAGAGAAATATTTTTTTAAAATGAAATATTTAATTTAATGATGTAATAATATAAAATGATAGAAAAATTTTAGACTATACTTTTCTATATGAATGCAAATAGGGAAAAAATTCACATTGGAAAGGTGATACCAAGTTGATTAAATTATAATATAAGGGTCATAATGGTAACACCTATCAATATTTTCATATGAACCCCTATGAAAATATTGCTAGGAGTTACCATTGTGACCCGTATATTATAATTTAATCAACTTGGTATCACCTTTCCAGTGTAAATTTTATATCATGAATATCTGAATCAGACTAAAAGAATAACTAAACTTTGCAGGTTACTTGTACAAAGAAGCAAATTTAAAAATTTGCCTTAAAACTTTAAACATCTTCAGAGTCTACAAAACTTAGAAAATACCATGAAACTTTGCGAAGTCTTGACCTAGTTATCTGTTCTTGTTTTGCCGATACTATGCCCATCTACAAGGAAAGGCTAGTGACTTTCTCTGAAAAATGATCTGGCTGTGCCATTGGCCCTGGGGCTGCAAGGAATTTGAAAGTTAGTAATATGGCTCCATTTTCATTAAATATCCCTTCATCCATTATTTTTAGCTGTGTTTTATAGTAAAAAAAATGTTTGTAATAATAATTGGTGTTATTTTTTTAAAACTTTGTTGTACACTGTCCAGATCTCTCCGGGCATGCCAGCCGTTGCCCATTGCTCTTCCGGTTTCTGGCACGTGCATGTGCGCTGGCCAGCTGGTCTTCACACACGCATGTGTGCCAGAAATCGGAATACCAGGTGACAGTCCCCTATTCCAGAGGTTAACCAAAGTAATGGAAGAAATGATACCACATAGCTCAAAAACTCTCTGAGCACTTCTGGAATCCAAGTAGATTCATAAACTATCCAGGTTTATCCATTTTAGTGAGTCTACTACTCATGCAGAGATTAATTGTGAGCTATAAAAATTCCTGTATTTTGTACAACTAATATTTTCAGAATTTATTTCCCCTGTACATCTAAAGCTAAGGCTTATTGCTATTCTTAACACCTTCTTTTTGGCTTTTATTTATGCTGAAGACATCAGAAGAAGTTCTGCAAAAATATTAAAACAGTTCATATATCCAACAGCAGCTAGGAAAAGACAAATGTTGTACTTGTTCCCTGTGGCATGCAATATTATTTTTTTATGCTATGTTTAAAGCAGATGCCCACCTCATCAGAAAACTACCACTATCATAAGGCAGAAAATCCTCCACCAGTGACTTGAATATGGTTCAGTGCACATCCTGAAGTAAACAAGATCCTTTTAAATCAAGGCCATTAGCCACAACTGCTAATGCTGCACTACATACTCATTTCCATTGCAGTGTTGACAGAGAAAATACTAAAAAGAGATACAGCTTCCAGTTTTGAAAGCATACCAGCTTCAAAACAAAATGTTACTTCCTGGACAGAATTGCATAATCCAATATTTTGCCTGCTTCCTTGAGCCAAACCATGTTATAGTAAATATGTCATTTACAGTAAGGCTTTGGACTGAATACATATTACACTTCTTAGCAATTTATGCAAGGGTGGATTAAGGCCAACTGATGTCCAATACGCAAATTAAGTAAAATTATCATGCTATGAGAGGGAAATAAATTCACATTCACCAAATCCAAAACATAATTGGTGTACTTTTTTAGCCATTGTGAACAATACATAATCTGTGAACAATCTGTGGTACTCCAGATGTTGGTGAATTACAACTGCATTCTTCATACTAACTATGTTATGTAAGACTGTTTAGAACTGAAATTTCAAATATTGCAGGGATCTTAGCCTAGCAGCATTATTTGTAAACCATATTAAAAGTTTTGCTAGTCTTGGAACTATACTGTTAACAAATAGATAATCCCTAAGGGAATACTTTATAGTGGAGGCAAATTGCAGAATAAGTGTAAAAACTGATGAGTAAGTAATCATGAATTGATGAGTAAGTAATCATGGATAATACTGGCAGTATCTGGGGAATTAGTTGGGTAGCAACATTTCCTTAGAAATATCCACATAACCATGAATTAAAAAGTAAAAATAAAGTCTTGCTTGAGTCAAGCTTGATTCCCAGGGACTTCATAGGCATATTAATACAGCTATTTTGCTAACTATTCTGAAATAAGTTTCTATTGTCTTTTTCCATAATCTTTCTAATCTATGGCAGCAAGATTTCTTGCTAGTTTTAAGTGGTTTAATTGTGCTTAATTTTTTCAAGGTTAATATAAACCCACTAGATTCCACAACCTGATGTGATGAAGGGTATGTGAAAGATGGTGAATCATCTGCAAGTGAATGAGGAATCATGAAATCAGTTGACAACTTATTTTATAAACAGCAGTTTAGCACAGGTAGCAAGAAACCTAGGAAAGGAAACTAAGAAATATTTACAAAGTCTGTCTACAAAAAAGTCAGATATAGGATTTTCAGATATCATTGAAGTGCAGTTCACAACATCCTTCAGCACTGGTGACTCTTCTAGGCTACCACAAGCATAAACTTCCCATTTTTGCTCTGCATTTGAATTGTGGATTCCTGGGAATATGTGTTATCTATCCTGACTTGTAAAGTTTGGTGCAATTTTAACAATTCCTGAATTGCTGCATTTTCCTGAATTGCTATCCTAATAGGGTACACATGCAGGTTCCATTATTATAGTACCATGACGGCAAACCTATGGCATGTGTGCCAGAGGTGGCATGCAGACCCCTCTCTGTGGACATGCTCACTTTCACCAGCTGCTCTTCCGATTTTCAGCACGCGCACTGGCCAGTTGGTTTTTGGTTTCCAGCACTCCGGCACGCGCGCATGCATGCGCGACACACGTACTTTCCCATTTGGGCACTCAGTGCCGAAAAGGTTCGCCATCACTACTATAGTATGTTAAGGACTACCTGTACTTGCTTTGAGTCTGGATAGCAATTACCTATCCAAATGCCATGTCTACACTAATTCAGAAAATAAATTATATAAGTCAATGCTAAAAATAGGAAAACATCTCTTATACTTAGGAGCTCTGTTAGTCTTACCTTTTTGTGGTTGACGATGGGACATAAACCAGACTATGTCTAATTTATAAACTATTCATAACTATTTTTGTTAAGATCCAATTCATTGTATAATGGTATACATATTTGCCAAAGCATCCTAGGTTTGTTCTGAGTATGAACATTTTTTTCCTGACCGGTTTATTTTTTACACTGGTAACAAAAAGATATTTGCATAGAGTCGCCAACTGCACCTATTTTAACCTCTGTTAAACCTCTTCATCGTGTTGAGGGATTGTAACACTGCTAAGCTGTAACCTCATGTCTTGCCAATTAATGTGAAAGCAAAACATGACATCAAGCTGGTTCTCTGCCATTGCCTTTATTCTTTCTTTATCACAGTTTATTTTTGCAGTGGAATAGAAAGGAGGGGGAAAGAAAAGCAACTCTGTAGGAGAACTGGCAAAGCCGGACATGTAGAAGACAGGAAATCTCAGAAGGTGGACAGTAGGAGGTTTAGTCATTTGGGACCCACTGCTCTGCAGCTTCAGAGAAAGCACTTGAAACTCACATAAACAAAGTCATATAAACAGTCTTCTTGCAGAGTTGGTTAATAGATACAGATAACCAACTCCCAAGTCCCATGCTGTTGTGTAGACGTAGAAAGGATGGCACAATTTCCATTTATGGAAAGATCATAAAATACCAAATACTATTACAAGAAATTACAAAAAACACTTCAGTAGCCTCGAGACCTTGAAAATGGTGTCTCAGGAGGTCAGGGAAGAGCTGAGGTCTAATATGGAGTGCTTATCAATGTGCATGGCTTATATTCTTTTTCTTATCCTTTTTCAATTGTTCAACCAATGAGGAGCTACCATCTTTCTCCACTAGTCAGTCTGTGCTATAAATACAGCCTCCAACTATCACTTGATCAGAGTATTATCTAGGCTATTTCTCTTCTGTTTAGTTGCTGTTACTTTGTTGTTTGTATTTTTTAAGATACAAGGCACAGGATTATATACTAAATCGTTATTCCATCTATGTTATTATTGTTAATGCTGATCTAATGTTTTCTTCCAAAATTGATATTTTCCTTTGCCCTGACAAACCTTAAGATAAATGGAAAGCTAATGTAAACATATTGAGTTACTAAGATTTGTTTAACCTAAATAACTTTTTCCCTTCTCTGTAAATATAATTCATAAGACTCTGAGACCCTGGAGTCTCAGTCTTA
The DNA here is from genome assembly GCA_012654045.1 of Ptyas mucosa. NCBI lineage: Eukaryota > Metazoa > Chordata > Lepidosauria > Squamata > Colubridae > Ptyas > Ptyas mucosa. The sequence continues at coordinate 17,809,589 of WNWU01000016.1, read as the reverse complement.
TGAACTAAGCTTATTTGGTGGTAAGTGGCTGAAATATTACCTAGGCTGAAAGTAGATTTGACGTTAGAAAATGATGCTAGATGTATTTCTAGTTAAAGAGATGATTCAGTATATCTTCTGCTACCTGCTAAGAATAAAGTAGATACAAAACAAAAAAATAAAAACCTGCCAAAAGGCATTTGAAAAAATGTCACACATTATACAACCTACTCACACTGGAGAAATATTTTGAGAAACAGCTTTTAGCTCTTTACAAATATCAGATATTTTTCTCAGGCTACTTATATAAGAGTTCTGGTTTCTCAAGCTCTGATAATTAAGGAAATGGGTTCTTTTTATAGATATTTTTCAGGGGCCAGCTTTTAAATACGGTAATATTGTAATTTAATATTGTAATATCAACCAGGCAAAGAAATAATTTCAAATTCTGCATTATATCTCTTCTGTCCTAGATAGTAAAGTTTCTAATTTGATTAAGAACTTTTGTCTTACCAACCAATCCTTTTTGGTTCTAAAGGATCCCGTGCTTTGATGTTCACTTCGATAACTGTCTGTATGTCTGTGCTACCCCATGAGCCTTTATTTAATGAGCTTCAATTCTGATACCCTGAAATCTTGATAAATTTAAATATTACCATGTAGTATAAGCAAAATCATATGGTATATATCTATTTCAGGTTATATGTGTTTAGGAAAGAATTTATTGTCATATTTTAGGAATACAAATGTGTTTGTACAATTTTTGAAATAATAATTGTAAAATCATACTTCCTAATTAAAAAGCAGAATATAAATGTCTTTATTAAGTTCCATCTAAAAATCTAATTTGTCATATATTGGAATAAGAAAGTTGAAAAATAAATATTTTTCTCCATTCAATCATCTTAAAAACCATGGTAATTTTATTCAAAGCTTGCACTGAAGTTATGCACAATTATTGTCATTTGGTGTGGCATTTTAAATAAAACACAGAAAAGCAGCAGTTCCATTATAATTTTTTTTAAAAAGCCAAAGTACAAACATAAATGTTTGAATGTTGTTTTGAAGCTAATTGTTCACATTGCAAAAGATGACCACAAGCTCAAGTATTATGACTATAAATGAATGTTAACTAAAGCAATGAGCTGTGGTATTGCTAAACTTTAAACATGTCTAAGCAATGCAAACTTTTTGGAGAAAACCTTCTTCCCACAGTGCTGTCCATTTAAAATAAATTAAAGTCACTGAAGTGTGATTGCTCTAAAAATTAGGGCCCAGCTTGAGTTGCTTAAAATTCAAATGCTGAACATAAAGTCCATAAAATAATCTCTACTTATTTAATTGAAAGCAGGATTAAATCCAAACATCCAGATTTAGTAAATGACTGGTTAAATTTAACCATGGATGGTTTCTTCACAACAAGATCCAAGAATCAATATGTAAATCCAAGCTTTGTATTACCATATTAACACTTCCCCACAATGTTTATTGCAAGCTCCTCTCCCAAGCATGAAAATCAACAAAATAATTACATGTACGAAATGTAGTATAAAATACTAAGCTTTAAAATAATGTTCACAAAACAGTAGCAGAAACAATAACAAACACAACCAAACCTGCATAATTCTTAACTGGCTCTTCCAGTTAAGAATGGGAAATAAAATTTCTGGATTTGATTAAAAGAGACCATTAGCAGTAAAAGGCAATTTTATAATTAAATATTATTGGGAAACCTTTAAAATTAAAATGGCAGATATTGCAATATTATTATGTACATTTTTAGAATATTTTGATTAATATAAATTACGATTATTTTGATAAGCATAATTACTTTCTTCACAATAAAAGCCAATAAAATTGTAACATCATGCAGGATGCTCTTACTGGAATAACTCACATTCATTTGAGGCCTTCATCCCATTCATAGTTTTTATCTTTTTTTCCTCACACTTTTTAAATTTCTTTTAAATCAAAAGCAAGGACAATTTCATTTTGTAATTGGACCTAAAAGTTTTGACACACACCAGATTAAGAATGGTTGCTCCATATAGATGAAGCACACTTCATGGTACTGACCTGATTGTAATTAAAAAGTTCTGTGATTGAGAATGTAGAACCTATGTTATAATGAGAAAAGACTTTCAGTGAAGAGTCTTAACTTCTGTAGTAAACATAAGTCCTTAAAAGTCTTTAATTTTATTTTTTTAAACTTGTTATAATTAATACAATAAAATAAATCACACCATAATTTATAAATGCCAACTGTCAATGCACCAGTTTCAGTAAATGATACTTGGAAACATTTTGTGCAATCAAGATGCTCCACCTGTTTTCACACAGATTGAAAAGAGTTAAAAATTATTAGTTAACCTATGCCTCACTGAGTTATTGTTTTCAGAGATATTTTCTTACCTAACAGAGAAACAGAATGACAATAGGTAGGCAAAAAAGCAATGAGAGTGGAAGCAATTTCTGAGTTTCTGCCAGTTTCCCATTGAGTTTCTTTGTAGAGAGCTGGCCAAGAGCATTGGAAATCAAACTCCCTCCCTTACTTCCTCCTCCCTCCCTCTCTCCTTCCTTCCTTCCTTCCTTCCTTCCTTCCTTCCTTCCTTCCTTCC